>CM053594.1:220090909-220121214 GCA_028646575.1 Pseudocheirus occidentalis
AAAAAAAACAAATTAGAAATTATGAAAAATCAATGTAGAGATTAACAAAATTGAAAGAAAACTTGTTGAATTTATAAAATCTACAACTGGTTTTATGAAAAAAAATACAATCGATAAAACAGATTAATTTGACTAAAAAAAGAGAAAGAAAACCAAATTACCAGTATCAAAAATGAAAAGGGTGAATTCAGTCTCAATGAAGAAGAAATTAAAGTAATAATTAGGGACTATTTTGACGAACTGTATGGTAAATAAATCTGAAAATCTAAGTGAAATGGATGAATATTTACAAAAAATATAAATTGTCAAGATTGACAGAAGAGAAAATATAATTAAATATCCTCATTTTAGAAAAAGATATTGAGCAAGCTATCAATGTACTAGAACAAATTTTTCCTAGCCAGATGATTTACAAGTGAATTCTACTACACATTTAAATAATTCCAATACCATATAAACTATTTGGAAAAATAGGCAAAGAAAGAGTTCTACTAAATTCTTTCTATGACACAAATTATGATTCTGATTCCTAAACTAGGAAGAGTCATAACAGAAGGAAAATAATGGATCAGTATCCCTAATGAATATTGATGCAAAATTTGTAAATAACATTCTTGAAAAGAGATTACAACAGTTTATCACAAGGATTATACACCATGACTAGATGGGCTTTATTCTAGGAATGCAGGGCTGGTTCAATATTAGGAAAATTATCATATCAATACCATATCAATAACAAAACTAACAGAAATCATGCGGTTATCTCAATAAATGCAGAAAAAGCTTTTGACAAAATACAACATTCATTCCCATTAAAAATACTAAAGAACAAAGGAGTAAAGGTAGTTTTCTTTAAAATACTAAGCAGTATTAATCTAAAATAATCAGCAGGCATTATCTGTAATTGGGATACGCTGGAATTCTCCTAATAGGCTCAGGGGTGAAAAAGGGATGCCCATTATCACCACTATTATTCAATATTGTACTAGAAATGTTAGCTATAACAATAAGAGAAGAAAAATAAATTGAAGGAATTAGAATAGGCAATGAGGAAACAAAACTCTCCATATACTGATAGAATCCTAGAGAGTCAACTAACAACTATTTGAAACAATTAATAACTTTGGCAAAGTTTCAGGATATAAAATAAGCCCACATAATTCATCAGCATTTCTATGTATTACCAAGAAAGCAGCAAGCAATAGAAACAGAAATTTCATTTAAAATAACTGTAGACAATATAAAATATTTGGCAGTCTACCTGACAAGACAAACCCAGGGACTGTATGAAGACAATTATAATTCACTTTTCACACAAATAAAGGATGGTATAAACAATCGGAAAAATATCAATTGCTCATGGGTAGGCTGAACTAATATGATAAAAATGACAATTCTACCTAAATTAATTTATTTATTCAGTGCCATACCAAGAATTATTCTGTAGAGCTAGAAAAATAATAATAAAATTCATTTGGAAGAATGTCAAGGGAATTAGTAAAAAAATGCAAATGGAGGTACCTTAGTTGTACCATATCTAAAACTATATCATAAAGAGGCAATCATCAACACTATTTGATATTGGCTAAGAAATAGAATGGTGGATCAGTGGAATAGATTAGATACACAAGACATGGTAGTAAATGACTATAGATAAACCTGCTGGATAAACCCAAAGATTCCATTTTCTGGGATAAGAAGTCATTATTTGACAAAAACTTCTGCAAATACTATAAAATAGAATGGCAGAAACTAAGCACATACCAACATCTCACATCCTATACTCCTTTTTTTTCTGTCTCTTGGACTCTGGTTCCTTCAAGTTCCAGCTAAAATCTTATCTTCGACAAGAAAATGTTCCTTCTATAAGAAAACTTATCCATTATGGTAGTTCATGTCAGTGTTCTCTTCTCCCATTGATTATTCCCTATTTATCCTGTACATACCATTTTTGTACCTAGTGGTTTGTATAACTCATAAAGCAAAGATAAATACAAACCTCAGTATACTGAACATTAGTATGAAATTGTTCATCATACTGAAGTAGGGAGGTACAATAAAGTATGATATGAAAGCTGAATCATTTCTAATTTAGTAATAGCTCACAGTTATCTAGGAACTCCAAATCTCATCTTCACGTTAGGAAATCTCAGTTTATAAGTTGTTGTTCCTTCAAATATACTTACCTTAAAGTATGTTTTCTTAATTACCTTATGTAACTATAAAATATATAATTACCTTACAGTATATTTTCTTAAACAGTGTTATCAAGCTAGTACGACTCTCTGAGTCTCTAGAATATATCTGGTGCTTCTTCAGCAGGAAATCTAGTTTCTTTCTCAAGAGAAAGTGCAATTTATTTCTTCACTTGTGTAGGTTCAGATTAATGAAATGACACCCCTAACCTCTTATGGTTCATGTATTCTGTAGAAGTGTAGTGTGTGACTTCTTTAAAATGTCATTATGTTCTAATGGCTCTTGTATATGTTAAAAACCAATATTTCACTTTGTTAATGGCATGAACTTTTTTCCAACTCACTCAGGGATAACTCTATCAAGATATGCCTTCAGCTACGGATGCCTCCCATTTTAAAGTCTGACTGACGAGTCAGCATACACCCTTTGTCTCTCTTGAGGTTCACCCTGCTACTTCTACATCTGCCTCTGTATGGGTGTGTGGGGTATTCAGAGGACTAACACCTCTTGTGTGAGGGCTTACTGAGGCCTCTCTGGGCTGTTCATCCACCTTTGGTGTCCACCTTCCCCCAACTCTCACCTGTGGCTTTAAGAATCTTTAGCATGTGCAGTGGCCATACCCCAGTAAAACCATCTCAGCAGACTGGCTAAACCAGATTGAGTGTAACTGACAGGCTTCAAACCTGTGGGTGAGTTAGGGAGCTGGCTCTCCCAAGCATGTGAAGATTTCTCAACGGAATGGGCAGATGAGAACAATTTGTTCCAAAGACCAAGAAGGCAACTAAAGCAGACACTGTGGAGTGCTTAGAGCTTGATCAGGCTTTAAGATGCCAAGGTCATCCACTGCATCCTGTGTCATTACCAGTCTTCTTGACTTTTGTCTTGCTACTAGATTTTGATGATTAAGGAAGAGGGAGTGATGCTGATGACTTTGTGCAGCTTTGCTTCACTTAAATCCAATTCACAGGCAAGTTAAGACATCACCTGTGGTTTCATTGGGGCTTCTTTGAAAATCAAAGGATGAACAACATCTTCCAGTTTCTCCATCTCACCTACTTCTATGACTTCTTCCTTCTACCCCAGAAACATGCAGGAGTGATCACTGCCTCCGTCTTGTCATCGTCAAGTGTCCCAGTCTTCTGTTCAAAAGCTTTGAATCTCTCTTATGTAAACAGACTTTCCTGTCATTCAAAGCAGACTGGATTGGCAGAAACAAAAGTTAAGTTCTGTTTTGATATCTTAAGATTCTTATGCCTATATGATACACTGTTTACAATGTTTAATAGACAATTCAGTATGCCTATTGAAGGCCAATTTGACTTGGAAAATTGGAAAATATTGGACTAGTACTCTGGAGAGAGACTAGGACTGGAAATATAGATCTAGGACTCATGTATATTAAGATGATAATTGACTTCATAGGAACTGGTGAGATTACCAAATGACATAATTTTATTTATTTATTTGGGTTTTTGGAGGACAATTGGGATAAAGTGACTTGCCCAAAGTCACATGGCTTACTAGCCACTTACTAGTGTTTCAAGTATCTGAGGCCATATTTGAATTCAGGTCCTCTTGACTCCAGGGCCGGGGTGCTCTATTCACTGCACCACCTAGCCACCCTGCAAATGGCATAATTTTAAAAACAAAAGAGTAAATAAGTCAGGACAGGGCCTTGGGCTAAATCCATTGTTTCTCTTTTGACTTTCCTATCAGTGATCCCTTTTCAATATTAAATCCTTCATTTTTTTCACTGACTGGATTCCTTTCATTTATATGATTGATCCACTAACCTAAGTGAAAAAAGAAGTAAAATATTTCTGCTGTAACACTTCTTTTCCTTAGAGCTACTGTGAGTGAAATAGTGATGACCTGGAGCTAAGCAGACCTGGAAACACAATCTGACCCTGACACTCTTTGACCCTGACATGAGAAGTCATTTCAGCGAGGCTCACTTTCCTTATTTATGTGGTAGGCATAATAAAATTTCAAGGTATTTATTTCTCCAAGATTTTGAATGATAAAAATGATCTTCAAACTTTAAAGTACTATGTATTACCATTATTCCTATTTCATTTTTTTCCTTCTTTTACTCCTATACAATTCTAAAGATTAATTAAAAATTAAAGATTCAAAAATTAGCATATATTCCTTGTTTCTATTTGTGCTGTAGTTAAACTTATATGAGAATCAAGGATCTAAGGTTAATGTATAGAGCAGATAAAGGAAATCATAAAACTATATAGAAACACCAGGGCAAATTAGTGGTAGGTGAAATCTAATCATCCTTGTAGTACCTGGGGGAAAATATATGTATACATAGTCAATATTAGTAGGAATAGGGAGGATGAATTATATCTTCAGCATGTAAGTTCTTCACTGTTATTTCATGAAGATTTAACACTGTATGATGCTTTTTATCTTCTTTTATCTAGTGACTTGTTTTAAAATTACTAGATATTTGAGGATATTTCTTTTTTTTTTAGTTTATTAAGTTGAAGATGTAGGTGAAAAACAACTACTCTTTTATGTACCATATGATTTAGAATGTTACATTTGAAGAGGGGAATTGCTACATTAAATAGGGTTCAGGGGAGAGTAAATAGGTGGTAAAGGGCTTCACTTTGTGTTTGTGAGGGTTGTTTGGAGGAACTAATGATGTCTTATTTATTTAAAGTTCATTTCAAACTTAAATACAAAATAAGAAAAGAAAAAATGCCATATACACAGCAGACCAGAAGAGAGGAGTCAACATAAAGCAATGAATTTCCATGTCAAGAAAACACATGTATTAGAAACTATACATTATTTTCAAAGCTGTCCATCTTTGCTTCCTTATAGGTTTTCTGCTGTCCTCTGCTCTGTACTCTTTACTTTATTTTCCCCCATCCCTCCCAGGTTACAATTAAGTGTGGATATATTGATATTTGTGTGTGTGATATGCACATATATTCATACATATGAATAGAAATTCATAAACATATCAAATACATATATAAGACCATATTATGCTTTTCTATTTGTCATCTGTTTCTTTGGAGGTGGATAACATTTTCTTCATAAGCTCAAGTCTTTCCATATTTTTCTATACCCAGGAGCTCATCATTTAGTGCACCACAACAATATTCTGAGCCAATCATGTACTGAGACATTATCTATGAGAGTTCCCTGCCCCCTGCCAATTTTCTGCATTCCCTCTCTTCTTGGATACTTGGATTTTATTTATACATGAAAATATTATTTTAAAATTATCAGAATTATCCATTTTATACTGCAACACTGCTCTCACCATATAATATGTTTTAGGATCTGATACCAACAAATCTAGTTCCTTTATATCTTTTCCCCCTTGTTTCCTTGAAGTTCCTGATCCTCTGCTCTTTTAAATGGACCCTGTTATTATTTTTTTTCTGAGTCAGTAAGTTCTTTTTTTAGTAACGTAACTGCGATGGCATTACATAAATTAGTTACGTAAAACTGCACTTTTATAATATTAGCTTTACCTATCCATGCACAATAAATGTTACTTCAATACTGAGATATAACTTTGCATAAAATGTATTTTGTTTTTATATTTGCATAGTTTCTACATCTGCTTTGGCAAATACATTCTAATATTTTTATATTGTCTAGTTATTTTATATGGTCTAAAACTATTGATTAACATGACAGTGTAGTTTCTCTCATTTTTCTCTTTGGTTTAAATATATTTTAGCTTTAACTTTGTTTCACATCATGATTATTATCCCTACTTTTTAAAATAATAAATTATATTGTTTCATTTAGAAAAGAAAGTTTTAGGAGAGATGTGATTTCCAACTTCAGGCACGTGAGGAGATATCAAATGGAAAAACTAATAGACGTTCTATTGGTTTCATAAGTTAGCACTAGGAGTAATGGAAATTGTAGAGGTTCAAACCATCTTGATGTAAGGAAAAGTTTCTTATCCCTTAGAGCTCTCCAAGAGTAGAATGTGAGTATTTAGTTGCCCTTCATTGGACAACTTAAAGTAAAGGCTCCATGATCACTTGCTTGAGCTAGTGTAGAGGGGATTATTATACTAGTATACATTAGCTTGGATAGTGTGGTCTCTTCTAGTCCTGAGATCCTGTGATTCTATGACTTAATAGTTTGTCTTAAATTTATTTTATACTAAAAAACTAAGACTTAAATACACAATAGAGAAAAGTAAAAGAAACATACTATAAAATATAAAATAAGAAAACAAACATGTTGTGCACAAAACATGAGAGGATTCAAAATATATAGCAATAAATTTAATAAGTACCACACATTGTTGGGAGGTGTCCATGTTTTCATTGCTTCCTCATAAGTTTTCTTTTGCCCTCTGCTGTGTGCTTTTTACTTTGTTCTTTTCTTTTTTCCCCTTCCTCCCCACTAGGCTACAATTAGGCACGGTTAGATTCATTTATAGATATACATACATATGTATATATGCATACATACATACCTATATAAACACATACTTTCCCCACAAATTCTACTTCTGATATTTATTTTCATGTTTGTGTGCATCTATTATTTCCTATCCCTCCTAACTCCTCTACTTTACTTCTACTCTCTACCTTGCCCTCCTATTACTTACCTACACACTCCTCAATGATCCCTCTCCTATCCTCCCATTCCCATAAATCCAAACACCCATCTATACCCCCTTTTGTCTTTTCCCTATCTTCTAAAGACCCCTCCCTTGTTCTCCTCCCCTCCCTAAGAGAGAGACAGAAGGAAGGAGAGACAGAAGAAAAGAAACTTCAGTGTTGGAGAATCATGCAGGATGAGAAGGTATGTGGGGTGGGGTTGTGATCCACGTAGGTGGTGTAGTGATCCACGTAGGTGGTGTAATTTGCTTAGAACAAATCCCTGATGAGTCAAAGTTCTAGAGGAAACAAAGTTTATACATTTTATAGTTTACAGAGAGCCATAGAAGTTAAATGATTAGCTCAGAAACAATACAGAGATGGATGAATATAGAACATAAGAAAGCAAGAAAATATGGTCAGAACAAGGAGGAAATCCAGTAGAGTCAAATCAGTCAAATGGCAGCTAAGTGAGATATAGATTAAAAGACTAGATGAGAAAACAAGAGAAATTTTTTCAATAGGAAAAGACATTTTCTACAAATGGGCAGTGGAGAGTTGAAATTAGGTCTAGAAATGAACCTGTGATTTCACTGGTACAAGGAAATCTCACAAATAAAAAAAACTTCAATCACTGAAGAACCATTCCTTCTCCCAATGATCCTCTCATTTTCAGAAATCGAGTATATGTCACATGCTTACTTGAACTGGGGTCCTCCTGACTTTAAACCATTTCCCTATCCACTATACCATACTGTCTCTGTGTTGATGCTAAAAGTCAGTCATCCAACAAGCATTTATTAAGCACCTGTTTTGTGTCAGGCACTGTGCTAAGCTTTAGGGAAATTAAGAAAAAGACAAAAGAGGTCTCTGCTCTGATTCACAGTCTCATGGCAAGAAAACATGCCCCAAACTATGTTCAAATGAGAGAGGGAGGCACAATTATTAAGGACTAGGAAAGTATTCTGTTGAAGAGGGGTTTTAAAACAGAACTTGAAGGAAGTAAGTAAAACCAGGAGACAGAGGTGAGAAGGGAGAGGATTCTAAGCATGGGAACAGCCAGTGAAAATACCCTCAATCTGGAGAGGGAATGTTTTGCAGGAAGAAGACCAAGAAAATAAATTGGATCTTGGAATATTTTCCTAGGCCAGGAAAGTGTAAGAAACTGGAAATGGAGGGAAGGTCCAAACTATGAAGGCCTTTGAATTCCAAACACAGGATTTTGCATATTGTCCTGGAGGTGACTGGGAGCTGCTGGAGTTTATTGAAGGAGAGTTGGGGAAATGACAGTAAATCTGTATGTTAGACAAATTTTACAGCTTAGTGGAATGGGAAGAGACTTGCAATAGAGAACTTAATAAGTTCTATCAGAGGCTACAGTAATAGTCTAGACATTAGGAGATAAGACTTGCAATAATAGGTATTATATTAAATAACGAACCAGCGGTGGACACACACCAGGGAGCTCTGCCCAAACCTAGAGAACATGGCGGCGCCCACGGCCTTGGTGTTTACCCTCGTCCGCCTCCACCTCGGGGCCACGCCGCGCGTGCCCGCCGGCCGTTGCCTCTCTGGCCCGGACACTTTCCAGCCGCCCCCCAAGCCCGTCATCCAGAACAAGAGACAGCAGCCTGAGCAGGAGCTCCACGGGGGCGAACAAACCAGCTCAAGTTCCGGTTGGAGCGCCGGGACATGCTGCAGCGGCGCCGGGTCCTGCACATCCCCGAGTTCTACGTGGGGAGCATTCGGGCCGTGACATCGTCGGACCCGTAGGCCAAGAAGAAGTCCAGCCGCTTTGTGGGCATCTGTACCCAGAGGTCGGGCAGGAGCCTCGGGGCCACGTTCGTGCTGCGCAACACCATTGGCCGATGTGTGGAGATCTACTTCGACCTGTACAGCCCGTGCCCTCAGGAGATCCAGGTGCTGCGGCTGGAGAAGCGACTAGAGGACAACCTCACGTACCTCCGCGATGCTCCGCCTGAGTACAGCACTTTCGACGACGTGGCCATGAAGCCCTAGGCGCAGCCCCCGGGCCAAGAGGTGCCGCTGAATGAGTTCAAAGCCAAGATGAAGCCCAAGCTGTGGTCCAAGCCCTGGGAGCGCCCAAGTTCAACCTCCTCTGGCAGAGGGCCACCACCTGGTCTTCTCGAAGGACATGAAGGCTTTTTTGCTTTTTTGCTGGCCAGGACCGTCCACCTGGACTCTGACTGAAGGGACACTCCCAGTCCGGGACCTGGGAGGCCGAGGGATACCCCTTACTTCCTGATGAACCTATGGCGCCCACAAGTAGTACAATAAACATTTATTAAGTAATAATAATAATGATAATGATAATGATAATGATAATAATAATAATAATGAACCAGCCATGCTGAAGTGGAGCCACATACAGGCAGACAAGTCTATCATAGCATTTACATATGTATGCATGTATCTGCTTTATATATATTCCTTTTTACTGATATGTATTGATGATATTACATCACTTTAGGGTCACCTAAGTTCGCCCACTCTGTCACACACGTGTCTAGCAAATGAAGGAGGTGGCACTTTTACTCAGCTCTTTTCATTACAAGTCAAATGTTCAATCCTCTAGACAATGGTCCATCCATGAAGTCTTCCTTCAATCCTGCATTCACAACAAATATACCTAAATCTCAATAGTGAGTTATTTTTACCACTCCAATATTCATACAATAACTGCTTTGGAGATTAGATCCAATATAGATATGCTTTGGAGATATAGATCTCCAAAACAGTTACTTTATGAATATATGTACGTATATGCGTGTGTGTCTGTGTATGTACGTGTATGTATATGCCCACATAAATATAATACAAGATTGCTGAAACACTCAAGCTTGAATTCTACCACAGGTTTTTCCAAATGTGTGAGTCTAGGTAAGTTACTTAATTTTAAAATTAAATTTAAAGTAGTTTAGTAAAACATTTACCTATTTGTGAGGATCATGTGGGATAATATGTGTATAACAGCCTATCATCCTTAAAATACTATACAAATGTGAGTTATTATTACTATTTTTGTTATAAATGTGTTAGAGTGATCCAAAAAAGTATGACTTGGACAATTTGATTCTCAGTATCTATGCCACCTAGAAAAATAGGGGTGCATATTGAAGAGGGAGGTTATAAACATTGTTATCAAGGCGGTACTGGCTCCAACCCCTACCCCTTTCATAGACTGGGATTAGTAGCTTCCCACTTTCCCCATTCCCATCAATCCTCTGTTTGCCATTGTGATCAGCAAAGATACTTTCTCTGCTATATATCTCTGCACAATCAAGGTGGGTAAGGACTACTCATACAAAGGGAAAAGAGCTGTACATCTATCATCCCAGCTGCTGCCTGACCAACCCTTCATTGTAATTGTAGCAGAGGGTGGTAATAGGATAAAGTAACCATGTGCATTCTGAGTTTCAACAAACACTCCTACCAGATTGTAATTGCATCACCATGTGCTGCTTTCCATTACATTTGTCCTCTTTTAATTCCATGGGTCCAGGTAAGTAGAGGCTGCTATACATGAAGGGATATAAGATGTTGTTGCCATCATTTCTGATACTATTATCCTGGATTTGGTTTTAATCCTGACCCCTCACTGGGAATGTTGGGGAGTAAAGTGTCTACACCGTATTCAGGGAAGATATTTTAATCAAAAGTCCAAGATGTGAGAAGCACAATTGGCAGTAAAAATTCATTATGAGTCCACAGTGTAGTAAGTTAGCTAAGTCATGAGACTCATACAATTTCTTTTGGGGATTTGAATCCCCCAGTCTTACAACTATCCCCAGGAAAATCTTTCCCTCCTCTACCACCTAAATGGAGTCATATTTTCTGTCCTATGCAGCTGCCTCCAAGAGAACTGCCAGTCAGAAGTCATTTCTACTGGGTGTGGCACCCCATATAATTGACTTCTTCAGCTCAGCATCCAATCAAGAGGAATATACACTGAGTTAAGTTACTGTTGATCAGTCAGTGACAGCTCTTAACTTTCTGTATACTCCTGAAATTATTTACTGACCAATTGTCTATTTGAGGGCAAACCTCTAGTTCTGTTGAAGCACTAGAGAATGTCTTCTTTCCAATTGGGAATTCATCCAAGGCCCTCTGTCCTTCTTAATAATATTCCATGGGTCAGTTTCTGTGATTCTTCTCCATGTCCTTTTTTTTTCTTTTTGGACGGGGGAGGGCAAGGCAATTGGGGTTAAGTGACTTGCCCAAGGTCACATGGCTAGTAAGTGTTAACTGTCTGAGGCTGAAGTTGAACTCAGGTCATCCTGACTCCAGGGCCAGTGCTCTATTCACTGCACCACCTAGCTGCACCCATGTCCTTTTTTCTAACATTTTAATAGTTTTCAAATTAATTTATTTATACTTCTACTTATTTTTAAAGGTTTATTATCTCCCTTTCCTTCCTTCCCACTACATCCCTCTCTCAAAACTGATCAATTAGAAAAAAGAAAGAAAAAGAAACCTTCATAACAAAAATCCATAGCACAGAAAAATAAATCCCTACATTTGCCATGTTCAAATATGTAGATCTAATTCTTCATGTTGAGTTCTTCAACTCTCTAGGAAGATGCAAGTAGCATCTTTTTCCTTCAGTCCTCTACATCTGTGGTTTATTATTGCATTGATCAGTCTTAAGATATTTTAAAAGATTTTTTTTCTGTAATATAGTTGTATTTATTGTTCTCTTGGTTCTGCTTTCAGTCAGCATCATTTGATAGGTCTTCATTACTTACAGAAGAATAGCATTCCATTGCATTCAAAAACCACAATTTATGTTTAGTCATTCATTCTTCAATAAATGTGCACCACTTTAGTTTCCAGTTTGGAGTTACTGTGAAAATACCTGTTATAAAGGTCCTTTAAAAAATTAATGTCCTCCTCCCCTTTCTTTGATCTCTTTCTGTCACAGGCCTAGGAGTGGTATAATTAGACCAAAGTTTGTCAATTTTTGAGGCATTGCTGCAAATTGCTTTCCAAATAGACAGATTGATTCATAGCTCTACCAACAATATGCAAATGTGTTTTTATTTTCTAGTACCTTCTCCCACAGTTTACATTTTACTCTTTTTTCATCTTTGCCAATCTATAAATGTGAGGTGGAACCTTAGAGTTCCTTTAAAGTGAGTGTCTATAATTATTAATTATTTGGATTCTTTTAAAAATATATCAGTCATAATTTGAATTTCTTCTTTTGAAAATCATGGGTTCATATGCTTAGACCACTGATCTTTTGGGGATTGACTTTTATTCTGGTAAATTTTAATTAGTTCCTTTTATATGAGATATTTATTAGAAAAAATTATTGCAAGTATTTTCCCCAATAAGTAGTTTACCTTCTAATTTTAACAACATTCAATGTTTTTTTTGCAAAACCTTTAAAATTTTATATAGTCAAATTTATATAACAATTTTACCTTTTTTAAGCTTCTATGTAATCTTTTTAGTTATAAACACTTCTTCTACCCATATGTCTTAAAGGCAATTTATTCCTTGTTTCTCTGATTTACTTATGCTATCATCTTTTATATTAAGTGATATAAACGATTTAAGTGATCATTCCTAATTTCTGCCAGATTTCCAAATAGATTTTTGAAATATGACAGTAATTGAGGTCTTTGGGTTTTTCAAATATAATATTATTATGTTTGTATACTGCCAAAAGTAGTGTACTCAAACTACTCTAATGACCAACCTTTCTGTGTTTTGAGGAGTACCTAATTGTGTTTGATGATTAATCCTTGGTAGTATACTTTGAGATGTGGTACCTTTCTCTCTCCTCACCCAACCTTTTAAAAATCATTGCTACCCTTTAAATTATAGAACTTATGTTTTTCAACACAAGTTATATTATTTTTTCTAATTCTTTTGCATATATATGTATGTATATACATGCACATACATACATATATATGTATATATGTATACACACACACACACACATATATATAGTTTTCAGCATTCATTTTCACAAGATTTTGAGTTAAAAATTTTCTCTCCATCTCTTCCCTACCTCCCAACCCAAGATGGTAAGCATGCTGAATACCCCTTTCTCCAGTCTGCCTTATCTTATATTCCCATCTCCCACCTTATCCCCTTCTCCCTTACATTCTTTTCTTTTTTGCCCCTCATTTCCCAGGCTTTATTGAACAGGATTATAGGGCTGTTTTAGAAAATGAGGATTCAAATTCCTTTCAATCCCCTGGTATGAAATGTTGTATTCAGGGATGGAGACATACATGCACACACACACACACACACACACACACACACTCAGTGATGAAGATATACACACGCTTACCACAGCTACTAAAAGGAGTAGGTCCAGTATATATCCACTTTTAAAATCCTTATTCATAGACCCAGTCACGAGCACAAGACTTATAATCGACCAGTTCTTCAGGCTTAAACCACAGGCTGATCTCCTTCTCAGCACTTTTTACAGAATCACTACCATGAACGATATTCCTGCCAACTTGAACGCAGAAGTCCCCACGAATGGTGCCTGGCTTGGAATCAGCTGGGTTGGTCTCTCCCAACATCACTCTGCCTGTCTTCACCACATTCAAGCCCTCCCAAACCATGGCTACAACAGGAACTGAGTTCATATATTTCACAAGCCCAGGGTAAAATGGCCTGTCCTTCAAGTCAACATAGCGCTGTTTCAGATGTTCCTCTGAGACCCTAAGGAACTTCATGCCCACGAGGTAGAATCCCTTCTGCTCAAAGCGTTTGATAATGCCCCCGATCAGGCCTCACTGGACACTGTTGGGCTTGATGGCAATGAAGGTGTGCTTGGTATTGGCCATGGTCCAGGGAAGCTCGGGCTGGAGCTGGAGAAAGAGGCGTCTGTGGCTGCGGCAGAGAAGGCCCCCTTACGTTCTTGTAAGGCAAAATGTATTTCTCCATCTCATTGCCTGCGTATCTTATTTCCTGATTGCATGTAAAAACAATTTTTTTAACATTTGATTTTAAAACTTTGAGTTTCATATTCTCTCCCTTCTTCCCTCCTCACCCACCCCCACTGGGAAGACAAACAATTCAATACAGTTTATATATATGTAGTTATGCAAAACATTTCCATAGTAGCCATATTATGAAAGACCAACTATATTTACCTCCATCCTATCCCATCCCCCGTTTATTCTATTTTCTCCTTTGACCTTGTCCCTTTTCCAAAGTGTTTGCTTCTAACTACCCTCTCCACCAATCTGCCCTCCCTTCTGTCATCTCCCCCCTCTTAGTCTCTTCCCCATTTTTTGAGAAGGGTCAAACACCTAATTGAGTGTATGCTATTCCCTCCTTAATCCAAGTCTAATGAGAATAAAGTCAACTCATTCCATTTCACCTCCCTGTTCTTCCTCTCCTTTGTAATAGCTTTTGCTTGCCTCTTTTACATGTGACAATTTCTATATTATTCTATCTATATATTCTGTTATCTCTCTCTATAGATATCTATATATACATATATAGTCTATTATCTGTATATATTCTATAATCTATGTATTCTAATGTTTTATCCATCCATCCATCCATCCATCTATCCATCCATCCATCCATCCATCCATCTATCTATCTATCTATCTATCTATCTATCTATCTATCTATCTATCTATCTATCTACCTATCTATCTGTAATTTCTATAATACCCTGTCTCTCCTTTTCTCCTCCCAATATATTCCTCTCTCATCTCTTAATTGTATTTTTAAGATAATCATCCCTTCATATTCAACTCACCCTTTGTCCTCTGTCTATGTACACACACACATATATACACTTACACACACCTATACATGCATGTGTATGTATGTGTATTCTCTTCAACTATCCTAATATTGAAAAATGTTTCATGAGTTAAAAATATGCTTTCCTTGTAGGAAAGCAAACAGTTCAGCTTTAATAAGTTCCTTATGATTTCTCTTTCCTGTTTACCTTTTTGTGCTTCTCTTGATTCTTGTATTTCAAAGTCAAATATTCTGTTCAGCTCTGGTCTTTTCATCAAGGATACTTGGAAGTCCTCTATTTCTTTGAATGTCCATATTTTCCCCGGAAGTATTATATTCAATTTTTCTGGGTAGGTGATTCTTGGTTTTAATCCTAGCTTCTTTGACTTCCAGAATATCATATTCCAAGTCCTTCCATCCCTTAACATTGAAGGATCTTGTGTTATCCTGATTGTATTTCCACAATACTCAAATTATTTCTTCCTCACTGCTTGTACTATTTTCTCCTTGACCTAGGAACTTTGGAATTTGGCTATAATATTCCTAGGTATTTTCTTTTGGGATCTTTTTCAAGAGGCAATTGGTGAATTGTCTCAAATTCTGTTTTACCCTCTGGTTCTAGAGTATCAGGCATTTTTCCTTGATAATTTCTTGAAAGATGATTTCTAGGTTCTTTTTTGATCATGACTTTTGGGTAGTTCAATAATTTTTAAATTTTAATTAATTAATAAATTTAATTAAAATAAATTAAAATTTTAAATAAAATTTTAAATTATCTCTCCTGGATCTATTTTCCATATAAATGATTTTCCAATAAGATATTTCACATTTCCTTCTATTTTTTCATTATTTTGGTTCTCTTTGTAATATCTTTTTTCTCGTAAAGTCATTAGCTTCCATTTGCTACAATCTTATTTTGAAGGAATTCTTTTCTTCAGTAAGTCTTTAAACTTCCTTTTCCATCTGACCAATTCTGCTTTGCAAAGCATTCTTCTTCTCGTTGACTTTTTGGACCTCTTTTGCCATTTGAGTTAGTCTATTATTTTTAATGTGTTTTTTCTTCAGTATCTTTTGGGTCTTCTTTAGCAATCTGTTCATTCATTTTTCATGATTTCCGTCTATCACTCTCATTTCTGTTTCCAATTTTTCCTCTATTTGTCTTACTTTTCAAGATCCCTCTTGAGCTCCTCCATGGCCTGTGACCAGTTCATATAAAAATATGGAGGTTTGATGCAGGAGTTTTGATTTTGTTGTTTTCTTCTGCTTCTATATTTTGATTGTCTTTGTCACCAAAAAATGTTTCTATAGTCTCATTTCTCTTCCTCTGTTTGTTCATCTTTCCAGTCAGTTGCTTGACTTTTGAGCTCTTTGCTACTCTACTTCCAGAGTCCAGAGTGCTGTGTCCCAAATTTTTGGGGTTTTGTTCAGCTGCTGACAGAGCTACTTCTAAACACCTGCCTCAGAGATGTGAGGAGGATTCCCTCTCCACAGCTACCACAAGCTCTGCCATGCCCATACTCTTCCTCACCCCAGAAGCATGACCAAAGACTGTGAGCCAGATACAAGTAGGGCAAAGCAAGAGAATCCTGCCTCAGTACCAGTAAAGAGATTCCTGCAATTTCCCTCTGATCATGTACTTGGTCCCCTCACTCTCTGTGGACCTGGAGTTCCAGAAGCAGCTGCTGCTGCCACCACCTCTGACACCTGTAAAGCCAAGCATGAGCAGCTTTGCGGAGGACTGCTGCTGTGAACAGCTTTCAAGGTTCTGATTACACAGTATAGTAAACTCCCTATTTATTCAGTAACAGATCAAAGCAAAACATTCAAATAAAATACAACATTTGGAATGTTTTAACTTCACAACTTAAAATAGCCACATTGTTTTCACCAAAGTGGTCACATAGTTTTAAGCAAAGTACATTCATTTAGTCAATCACAAAGTCCTTAATTCAATCACAAAGTAGAAAAGTCAAAGTCTTCCAGCCATGGGGTGCAATTAAGTTACAATTTCGTCAGTCACTACTCAGTACTCTCTTAAGGGTAGTGGAAAGTACAAAGGCCATCCACCCCTAGTTCACAAGTAAGTAACAATTTCATCACTCAGCATTAAATACCCAAGGAGAGGGCTTTTCATCTTTACTCAGGGCAGGCTCCCGGCTTCCATAGTTCCTCTTCCAGGGTGCCAACTTCTGCCCAAATATAACCAACTGCCACCTGAGTTCAAAGGCAGATAGCTCCCAGTTCCTTGTCCAGCTCTCTGTGCAGTTCATGTTCCACACTGAAGCTCACAGTGTCCAGTCCACCTCAAGTCCTTCACAGTCTCTGTTTCTGGGAAGAGAAAACAGAGCTACAAGAATATCTACACATATTAAGCTTAGCATAATTACAGCAAGATTCACACAAATGGTTTGGTACTATCATCTCAATTCACTTTCTTCCTGTGAAATCAACATAGACCCAAAACAGACAAAGTACTACCACCACAGTCATGCTTCATCTGGCATCTCTGGCTGACCCTCGAAAAGTCCTTAGCAACTCAGATGGCCCTCAGAAGTTTTTGGCAGCTCTGGCTGGTTCTCAGAAACTCTCAGCAGGAGTTTGGCTGGCTCTCAAAAGAAACTTTGCCACCACAAGTTTTGTTCGCAAAATCAAAATCACTTTCTCCAGCCTGGGCCTCTCCTCCTCAGCCTTCACATGCCTTACTCCAAGAAGATCTGTCTCAGTTCTTAGTTCTCATTTCTCTTCTTAATTTTTCTCTATTCTCAGTTCAGCAGTAGCAGCCCAGCCTCCAGATGCTTGCTGAGAGAAATTCTGGCCTCTATCAACTTGGGCTTTTCCTTGTATAAGGTATTAGCTCCTCCCTGTTTTACCCCTTCCTATTTCAACAGGAAGTTCCTCCCACTGTGGGATTCACAAGTTCTTGATTGTAATAATTGATATAATTACACTTGAAATAAGGTGCTAAGTGATTGCTAATACAAATCTTCAAATTACATTACTATTACACCCTGGGGACAGAGGTCAAAACGTTTTCTTCTCTCTCCCAGTTCCAACAGTGTTCCCCACTGACCTTTTACTTTCTCTTTGGAGTTTATGGGTTGAGAAGTCTGGAAAGCACCACAGCTGCCAGTGATTCAGTCCTCTGAGGTCTTCTCTGGCCAGTCTGTGACATCATGGCACCAATGGAACTGTGCTCCACTCCCAGCCTGCTGTGATAGACCCTTCTTGTTCTTTTCAGACTGTCTTCAGCAGATTTGTTTCACTCTGTCATTTTGTGGGTTCTATAGCTCTAAAATTTGTTTCAAGTCTTTTTTATAGGCATTAGCAGTCATTAGGATGTGAGCTCGGTCAAGTTTCTGCTTTTACTTCACCCTCTTGGCTCTGCCCCCATTTTTCAAATTCTTTAAAATCTCTTCGATATTTTTTATCTGTATAGCAAGAAATAGGTAAATTAGTTTAGGTAATATTGCTAATTTTATTATGTTGATTCAATTTTTCTACATATGATCAATTTTTTCCTTTTTTATTTCTATATTTCCAACAAAGAATATTTTATATCTCTATTCATATAGTCCCTAAGTGTATCTTCATAAATATGCTTCCAAATATTTTATATCCTTCATCTTTATTATGTTTTTAATTTTTTTAAAATTATCTTTAATTTCCAAATTTCTTCCTCTCTACACTTTCCTCCACTCATTGTGAAGGCAAAAATATAACACTCATTATACTTGAAGACATGCAGAACATATTTCTGCACAAGTAATGTTGTGGGAAAAGGTAGTAAAAATTAAAAAAAAAACATACTTTGATTTGCCCTGTGAATCCATCAGTTTCCTCTCTGGAGATGGATAGCATTTTCTCTCATGAGCTCTTTGGAATTACCATGGATAGTTGTATTGATCAGAGTTGCTAGTTCTTTCACATTTGATTATCATTACAATATTGCTCTTACAATGTATATATTGTTTTCCTGGTTCCACTCACTTCACTTTGCATCAGCTCATATAAGTTTTTTTCCAGATTATTCTGAAACCATTTTCCTCATAGTTTCTTATAGCACAATAATATTCTATCACAATCACATACTATAACTTGTTCAGTCATTCCCTAATTAATGATATCTCCTTGGTTTTCAGTTCTTTGCCACCATGAAAAAAAGCTGCTACAAATATTTTTGTACATTTTTCTTTTTCTGAAAAATTCCTGTTTGTATAGTTATTTTTAGGGTAAGCTCTCTTTCTAGCTTATCCTGGGGTATTTGTTGGTAATATGCAGAAATGTTGATTTCTGTATATTTAATTCATATTCTCCAACTATCCTGAATTTAGTTTTCATTCATTTTAGTTGACTTTGTAGATTTTTCCAAGTAAATGATCATAAAATTTGCAAAAATGGTATTTTCCTTCTATACTTATTTATGTAATATCTTTTGTTTTTACTAGCATTTCTAGCACTATGTTCAATAGCACTCTTGGTAATCAGTATCCTTCCTTAACATCTGATTGTAGTGAGTAGTGCCAAAGATACCAAAGCCTAACTCCTACCCATGGCCTACTTTTTATCTTCAAGAGGACTATCACATGTTACAATATGAAATTTATTTTCCTCAAGCAACAATCTCTTACTAGGCACTTGTCCAATATATAATTTTAAGGTTCCATTGTTACTCCTCATCCCTCTAGGAACAAGGGAAAAGAACTCTTTCATTTCCCTTTATTCAGTCACATTATGACTATTCCTACTATGTTTCACCCAAAGCAACAAATCCAAACTTGTTTACTAAAATTTCAGTACACTCTAAAGCCTTTTCCAAATATTGATAGCCTTTAAAGTTCTTTTCAGCTTTCTCCTTCCATGAATCTATGAGTCTAATGGAAAAGTCCACAGGTTTGGGATAAAACATTACAGGATGCATCCATTTATTCCTTTGCTTCACAAATATTTTCTGATTCATGTGAATTACTGCCAGGTGGGTGGTGAATGCCTTTATTCTTAAACATAGCTCATTAATCTTTCTTTTCATTTTAAAAATTAACATTCTTTTAAAATTCATTCTGCCGCCTTTTTATATTCACAGTAAGCCATTTGTGTGATATCTTTCCAAATGCCTTTGTAAAAATTAAATATATAATTCTGCAAGGCAACTACTGCAAACGCTCTTCATCTGTCATTTTGGCAGTATCTTCAAAAAGTCATGTATGTTTGTAAAGTAGAAGGCACTCTTTCTGGATTCATACTGTCTTGTTAACTAAAACCCCTTGTCATCACAACATTTTCATTTCTGTTACAAACCAATCCATCAACAGACCTGCTATCTAAATGATCTGGTTTCTTTCTTCATGCTGCTTTTGGAGGGTGGGAATTAACATTTCCTACTACCTGGAGAAAACCTACATACCTTTACCAGAACAGAAAATAACTAAATAGAGTATAAATGTTCAATGTCTTAGTATTTACTAAGTATTTCATAATTTGTTCTAATTTTTACATTTCACATTTGCCCCAGTTTCCACATTTCCCTATTGTTCTGTACCATTTGTGTGTTTTTATAACTCAATATGTTATATTGGTTCCAGTGCAATCTTCAAAATATGTAAGAACATAGTAACCACCATATAAAAATGATCATTATTATTTCACTATCTCAGAATCTGGTTACCAATGGAAAATACAAAGGAGTTTGCTTTAGGAAGACATGGATGTCTTCCCTGACACTGACTTTGTAGGATCATTTGCTTAGAAAAACCTAAAGAGTCTACCAAAAACCAATGGAAACAATAAATTCATCAAAGTTGGAGGACATAAATTAAATCTACATAAATCCTCAACATTCCTGTCCAACAAAATGCCCCAGGATGAACTGAAAGAGAAACTCCCTACAAAATGAATACAGAGACAGTTTTCAGAAGCAAAAACCAAAACTTTAAATATAAGTCATATGAAAATGAGCTCTAAAACACTAATAAGCCTATCAAACTAGAAACAATCTGTGAATATATCACTCACAAATTTGTCCAAATACTTTTTGAATTAATCTCTCTCTTTTTTTTACTTGTATTACCTCTTGAAATAATGAGTTCAACATAGTTATTAATGGATGGACATTGTGACACAGTGAATAGACAAAGCTGAACTGAAAGGAAGAGAGAGATGAAATCAAATCATGACATATGCTGGCTGTGTGACCGTTGTTGAGTCATTTAATAATGTTACAATTGACTCGCTAAGACTTTTTTGTGATGACCTGTCTCTTTTGCAATCTTTTGCAGTGTCCCATATACTTTGTCACATGGGAGGGAGGTATCGCATTTTGCCTCAATATTTTTGAATTTCTACTTTGACTTCCTTCATTGTTCTATAATGTATGCCAGATTGTTTCAGGGTTTTAGGATGGAGATAGGCCTGGACCTCAAATTCATCAATATAGAAAGCTCCTAGATTAGGAAACTTCATTTACAAGTGCAAGTCGGCACTTCCTTTGCAACTTAATTTTACAGAAGTTGCCTAAAACACTAAGAGATTAAATACCTTGTCCATGGTTACACAGCCAGTATGTATCACAAATGGAACTTGAACCTTAGCATTTAGGACAGTTTTCTGTCTAATACACTACCACTCTCAGTATTTTACTGATACTTCTTTTACAAAATGGTATTAGAAAAGCATTAAATTATATAAAGTATTGTTTAATGGATGAAAGGTCAGTATTCAAAGTTAACTTACATAATTAAAACTAAGCCATTATTTTCAATAGACACTAAGGTTTAGAAACTCCTTCCATTTGTGCAGCTTAGTAGTGGACTCATCTGTAAATTTTGGTTGTTCTGAATTGTCAGTGGTATTGAGAGATTAATGGATTTTTAGTCACAAAGTTATGATGACTTGCAAACTTGCAGCTAATATGTATCAGAGGAAAGACATGAATCAAGATCTTACTGTCTCCAAGACTGATCCTACATACCCATGTGTGTTGCATGATTATTAAAGGTTATCACTGATTCTGTAGATGAATTTTTTGCCTCGTTTCCTTTAAAAATAAAATTTTAAATCGTTTGAAGTCCCTTTCAAAATATTTTTAACCTGTTTAATTGCTAGCTTGCATATTAATTTATTTTTCTTGCTTTCCTGACCTCTTCTCTTCAGATACTCTTTGATTTTTGTAAAGATGTTATTTTTTTCTTTTCCCCCAGTATAACCTTTATGATTTTCCCAAATAGATATATCTGAGGGTCTTTTTTTTTGTTTTTTCTGTAACTAGAAAGAATTGCCCATTCCAGATAGGAGGATCATTATTTTTCTTAATTTAGCAATAATTCTGCCTATTACTACTTCTTCTTTTTTGTTTTGTCCCTTCATTTCCCTGTGTTCGTTCTTAAATGATAATCAGAGGAGACCATCTGTTTCCTCATCCCAGTGCCATCTGTTGGACTGGGGAAGTTTCCAAGGGGACAGAATATATGAAATATCGAAAATTTCTTTGAGGAAATGAGCCCTATGGGAACTAGTTAGCTTTTTATTTGCGGGCCTCAGTTTACATATCAACAAACTGAGGAGGGCTGTAATGTACTTTTTTAAAGGCCCTTTCAGTCTCTAAATCCTGTAATTTGAAATATTTCTGATACTAGAGATCTCCAAGCCATGACTTGTATATGTTAATGTTCAGTAATTTCAGTGATATCCAACCTTTTTACAACCCCATTTGTGTTTTCTTGGCAAAACACTGGTTTGTCATTTCCTTCTCCAGATCATTTAATAGAAGATAAAACTTAGACAAACAAGGGTAGGTGACTTGTCCACTGTCACACTGCTGGTAAGTTTCTGAGGCTGAATTTGAACTGAAGTCTTCTTGATTCCAGGTCAGGTGCTCTATCCACTATGCCACTTAGCTGCCCCAAGCCATGACTTTCTTCTCAGTATTCAAGGTCAATACCATGAATAGTTTATAGTTTAGGCTTCTAGTGTTAAGGATAGGGACTCTTTGAGTCGATTGAATCACCTCATCACAATCAAGAAGAATGATAGGCTCCTAAGCCCTGGTACATTTACCAAGGGATTATGGCTCAAATACTCAATAAAAGTTAATAAAGTCTGGAAAACTTCCTAAGTGTGATAGGAAGTCTCCTTAGACTAGTTCAGAGGCTAGGCAATGACTTCTGGGGCATGTATAAAATCATACAACAAGTTGGAAATCAGAGGAGGTTCAAGTGCTTCCAGGGCAGAGAAATGGGATTACCAACTACCCTAGAAAGCTGTTCAGGCTTTGTTGGGTCATGTTCTCATCTGATAAATGAATCTAGGTTTAGCATCTTATCACTTAAATTAATAGGGATTGAAGAGACTTGATTAATTTAACAAATCAATCTGTAACCTTACATTAGGTTTAGTGTGGTAACATTTATGTTTTATGACTTTGTTTTTATTTTTTTAATCCTGTACCTATTTGATGTCCTGATTCCTGGAATGAACTCCTTACTTACCTATACCTCTAGAAATTCATTATTTCCTCAAAACTCAGCTCAGATATTACCTTCTGCATAAAACCTTTCCTAATCCCCCAAGTAACTCATATCTTCCACCCAAAAGTTCTGCTAAATTTATTTTGTATATTTTTGTATGCATAGAAAGGATGGTAGAGCAGAAATGACATAGCTTTGGAACCAGGAAAAAAAACAATCTAGTCCTGCCTTTAAAACACATTGGCTAAGACACCCTGACTCAGTTACAAAGATGGTGCCAATCTGAATTGGCAGAGGAAGTTTCATCATTTAGGGAGTTCCCTGTGCCAATAAAAGTCACATGTCTTGTATATGCTTTCATGCGTACATGCTCTCTCCCTGATAGCATGTAAATCCTTTGAGGGAAATAATTGATTTCTTTTTTTTCTTAGCATGATGAAAGCCTGGAACATTTTTCTGACACACACACTCTTCTCCCTCCCTCTCTCTCTCTCTCTCTCTCTCTCTCTCTCTCTCTCTCTCTCTCTCTCTCTCTCTCTCTCTCTCTGTTTTTCTGTCTCTCGCTCCTTCCATATATATGCTTGATACCATGTGATTGATCAAAGTTGATTAGTCATTTAATTAATTGACCGGTTCAACACTAGTGCATCTATTTTGTGAGCCCAAAGGGTATTTTCTATTGTCTATTCTGATAGATCAGTTTATGAAGCCAAACCTTTGGTCTTCCACATCATCCATAAGCTTTTTCTCAAAACAAATAAAACTTTTACTTGCTTGTTTGCACTCTTTGAAAAACCCAGGCATTGTTTAGCAGCAATACCACCAACTCACATACATGTGGTTTTTCAAGTTTTGTGAAGAGCTTTGGGGACACTATTTCTTTTCGTTCTTATTGCCCTGTGAAGTAAGTGCTGTTTTGGCTGGTAGGTGGTTCAGAGGATAGTGTTGGAATCAGGAAAATATGAATTTATATCTTATCTCAGACTCTTACTAGTTATGTGATTCAAGGCAAATCACTTAACCTTTCAGACTCAAATTCCTGGAAAAGAAGGATAATAATAGTTAACAGGATTGTTAAAAGGATCAAATGAGATGATCAAGACACATAAAGAGTTTTGGAGAGTTTAATTTTATACATGTATTATTTTATCATAATCATCACAAAGGAAGCAACTGAGGCTTAAAGATGTTGAGTGATTTAGTCAATCTAACAGGTAGTATGTACCTGGGTCGTATGGGTGCAACACAGGGTCCCTTGAATCCAAGTCAGTATTCTATCATTGACTTTTGGGAAGATTTGTTTAACTTGTGTGTTGTTTTGGTACTTATCCTCATTTTTCTCCAAACCTTATTCCTCAATATTGTGACCTTTATTGTTTCATTCCTTACTCTCTCATATACACACAGACACACATACACACACATTATAAACACACATACACACATATACATGCTTTTTCAATTAACTAAATAACTCGATGTACAAACCTTTACTTTTTTGGAGATGAAGGAAATCCTGAAATATGGTCAAATGGTTGGGTGATATATAATGTCAAATGAAGGTATACATTTTATTTAACCTTTCTTGTATACCCTTGATAATTGTCTCATATACATATTTAGCTTGTCATTTTGGGCAATTTGGCAAACATTCTCTTGGAAAAATTGACAATGTCTCCTAATGGTCATATTCCTTTAGAAGTTGGGAGATTATAGGGTAGAGAGAACAAAGCACTGAATTTAGAGTCAGAAGATTTGAATTTGTGGCATAGCTTTGCTACTTACTAGGTGTGTGATCTTGGACAATGTAGTCAGCTGAATACAACCTTAGTTTCCTCATCTGTAAAATGACTGGATTGGACTAGATGACTCATCCCTACTTTGTTCCCTTCCAGCTTAATATCTACAACCCTATAATTGCCTATCAACCTTTGTTTGGGACAAGACACACCCTCATCAATTTTATATTATAAGATTGTACCAGAGATCTGCACAGCTGATTTTTCTCTGCATTTCTGTATCTTGCTTCATCAGACACTCAAAAGAACTGCATCTTAAAAAAATTATTAAGACAAAAGATCACTTAGGGGTTTCTAGTTATTCCCCTTCCAGAGCATAAATGGACATGGAAGTAGCAGTGTGGGAGGATTTATCAAAGTAAAGTAAGGGCGATATTGAAATTTGAGCTCCTTCTGACAGAGCTCACAGACTCAGACTTGGTCAGATCTTACTGCAACTGTCCCTTTCATTTTACTTATTCTCAGTTTTAAAGAACATTTTCCCCACTCTGTTCTACCTTGCCTTTATCTCCAATCCTTCTCACGTGTCTCATTTTTCTTCTTGCTGCAGCAGTGGTGCTGAATGCTGATAGATTCAATCCCAGACAGTCATTTCTGTAACAACGTCTGTCTTGGAAAAACCGATCCTAACATTACAGAGCACAGGGAATCTTAAATTATTTTATTATCTGTGGGATGATTAGAGCGTGTCCCTTACAAAATTTTGGAACCCTGAATGGAGCTGTTGAAATGTTACTATGTCTATTCTTGGTCAGTTTGGGGGAGAAAAGACACATCAGTCACAGAATCATTTTGTGAATAAAATAACATTTTAATATTATAAAAATGGAAAGTGCTGTTTCAAAAATGGGGTAGTGAGAGTTCAAAGTAATTTTTTTCTGTGTCGGTATGTTACACATTGGATCTCTTTGTTTTGATTAGCAGCATTACTCAGAGGTTTAAATAGTTAAGTCTTTAATTCAGTTCCCTTTATAAGAAGGGATAACTTAGACTTGTTCTTGGTTTCCTATGTCTCTTTCTAATCCAATCACTTTTGTAAATTCTGAAAAAAATATCCAAGAATGTCATACTTCCTTTAAGTTATTTGGACATGTTACTACCAATGTCACTTTGAAAAATAAGACAAAGTTTACCCAATATTCAATTATATATTTTTCTTTATAGATGAATAAGAAAAACGCATTTGTTAAGATGAATTCTTATATTTTTCTGTTTGAAAAAGTTAGTCTTTCTGGAGGAGTTCTTTATCATTTTTATGCCCATTAAATAAGAAGAAAAATTAGAAAAAACTGAGGAAATAAAAGGGATAATATGCAGAGACATGATCCTTTAAATAGTAATGAATAACAGGAATACATTTGCTTTTACCTTTTATGAATCAGTAGATCAAAAATTGGTTAAGCACCAACTTTGTTTTAGACATTGTGCCTTTAAACACTGAGGTTAAGATCAAATTGCAACAGTCTCCACCCTCCTAACAAGGGGAGGCAACTTGTACATATATAAATAGAAAGGTAATTAGAGAATAGAGAGCACTAGTAACTGGGGGAGTAGGTCAGTGAGAATTATTGACCTTTTTTTTTTTTAGAAACTAAAATTTTGTTTCTTTGAATGAATGAATGAAGCATTTATTAAACACTTACTATGTGCAATGCATTGTAGTAAGCACTGGGGAAAAAAAAAAGAAAATCCCCGACCTTAAGGAGCTCACATTCTAATGGGAGCAACAGCTCATATGGAATCTTTCAGCTTGCAAGTAAGTTAGAAAAACCCTATGATCTTTAGATGCAGCAACAGCAAATGACATGTTAATAACTCTTTTAAAATTTCATTTCCACTGAGAGATTATATGAGTTTCTGATGTTAAACTATTTGACAATGCTGATGCCTTTGGTACCAAGAACTCTTTTTGGGTCTTCAATAGATATGGCTCTAGTACCTGCGGAAGCAGTTACCAGGTTGAATCTCTGGAGGGCTTGTTTCCTCAGACGAGGACTTTGGGCACTAAACTGGAAGCATTGCTATTCCTGAAGTTCTTGGGTTCAGAAACGTTTTCTTCAGGGTATACTGGGGCGATGGCAGTGGTGCTTTGACTTGCCTTGCTTTGACTTGCTACCTGTCTTTCCCTTAGGAAGAGGCCTTGCTAATTCAGTTAGGCTGTGATACTGCCTGGGGAGGGGCAATAGGATGGCAGTTGGTGGGGATGGCTGACTCTTTTGTTCACTGGAGTTGCTTCCCTCAATGATGACCAGGAAGGATGGGCTAGATATGAGGTAATGGTGGTCTGGGGATGAAGTGGTGGTGGAGAGATAGACTTTCACTCCCATGTATCCTTTGCTTATCTGTCTGTTGGTGGCACTTGATGAGCATTGGTTGCTGTTGATGATAAGGGTGGCCCATTCTCTACAATGATTTCTCCTCTCAATGAATGCTGAGGGCACTGGGCACCATAAAGATAGGGACTAGGTCTCAAATAAACCTTGTATTTCGCCCCTTCAATTAATATTGTATTCTGCACAGTAGGTGTTAAATTCAAATTTGTTGAAGTGAACTGAAATTTTTGCCCATGTTAGCATGGAACTATATTTAATTCTTATATCTATCATCTCATCATAAGATGACAGATACATTAAACTGCAATATGAGAAAATTTAAAAATACCATTTTATAATTTTATTTAACCTATAGGATATGAATTAATTTTAATTCTAATGATTAGTCGATATTTTCCCCTTTTCCTTGCCTACTTCTGCTGTCCTAATCCAAAATGATTTTCTTCTTAGTTCTATGTTACTAGGCTAATAAGCTGATGGCCTATGTTTTCATGGCAACTCCTCTATCACTTACAGAAGGTTTTCAAGATTTTCTAGGGCGAACAAATCTATCACACTATAGTCAATCTGCTGATACATTTCTACATGGAGCTGGAATGGTCCTTATAGTTCATCAATGTGTCAATTTGAAATTCTTTACAATTTGGTAAAGCTCTATATAACACTGACATGCCCTTTGCTAACTTAGGGTCCTTCCAGTTGGTCTCACTATGCATCCTGAAAGGTTTCTTCCACTCCAGAGTTTGTTTTGGGGATTCCTCAGGCTATAGGTGTGACTATGACCCTGTTTGTTTCTTTTAAAGGTCTGTGTCCACATGGCATAACTAATGGAAAAGTAAATTATCAGAACTCAACTTAGTTTTAATCCAGGAGCAAGGAGCAGACAGAATGGTGATTTTTCTCACTTTGATCTCCAGAAATTTTAAATATTTATAATCATCAACTGAACAAAACTGACATTTTGACTCAAATCTGACAGTACTCCAAGGATTATTTGAGGAGAGCTCCCATGTCAGCCATTTCTTCCTTTCTGTCCTGCATGTGTTCCTGAGATTTCTCTATCATGCAACATGAACCTTTTCATTCTTCCAGATCATTTAAACCCTGGAATTCAAACTTACTCTCTACCTTTTGCCTTTGGGGCCTCTATCTCTGTTTAGGGGTAAAAACCTCCTCTGAGACTCTCCATTTAAAGAAAGTGCACAGGAGAGTCATCTCTTAATTTTCTATTCAATTCTACTCCTCTGAACTTCTTCATCATGTCCAGTGATGGATGTGTTTTTTAGCTTCATTTGTTGTCTCTTTCCTTATTCGATTGTAAGCTCCTTTGAGGGCAGGGACTATCTTCTGTTTCTTTTTATTCATACTTAGAATACTTAGAACAGTACCTAGTACATAGTAGGCACTTAATAAGTGTTTATTAACTATGCATTTTATTGTCTTTACAAAATGGTTATTGTTTGACACCTCATTGCCTTCTATTTTTCAGGGAAAAGAAAATGAAGTGAAGTGACATGCCTATAATTTACTCTCTCAGTTACAACCAGAATTATAGGAAGGATCTGATGGTTTGATAACTGGCTCTTTGAGAGAAAAAAAATGCAAATTAGCACACCTTTTTCTTTAATCTGTGTTATTATATTTTTCCATTACTTTCTTAGGGTCTAGACAACCAACAAAGTAATGCATCAACTCCTGATACATAGCATTTGACAATTTCAGAAGTATAAATGCTCACATTGAAATTTTAGTAATCAGGCCTCATAAGGTGGTTTGAGTTGGCTCCAGCACATCTCTGATAATAGGTGATAGAAAATATGACAGTAATAGGCCATGGTGCTAAATTTCTTTCAGTAATAGGGCAGTGATCTCTTAGCTTAAATCTAACCCATCTCTTAAAAAAGGGAGTTGCCATGATTAGAATTTGGAGACTGTAACTGTGTGTGTGTGTGCATGTGTGTGCATACACACACATGCACACATACATATATAACATGGACTGAAGAAGATCTAGTTTTACTATAGAGGTATTTGCAGAGGAGATAAAACTCTGGATGTGGAGTCAGAATAACTGTGTCCAAATTCTGATTTATGCTAGCTATGTGACTCTGAGTAAATCATCTGACTTATTTCAGTCTCTGTTAAGTTACTATTAAGTGTCAAAATAGAGATCTGAACACTATTATTCCTGACTTTGAATGAAACAGGAAGGATTGAAATGGGTGAGGATATCAGACTGGGTCACTGCCATAACTATTGCCTAAATAGATCCAGACAAAATCTTATAATAAAAGAGGCCCTTCCAGGTGCACTGTGAAGAAAGGTGGGAGGACCTAGACCTATCAAAGGGTATGGAAGAGTTGTAAAAAGAGTTTACAAGTTGCAAAGGACTTGGAGAATTTTTTTTTATTTTGATATAAGGATGAGAAGATTAATAGTCTCATGGGATTTCTATGAGACCATCAAATAAGCTAATATATGTAGAGTGTGTGGTAGATTGAAAGCACTGTGCAAAGGAGTTATTTCCATCTTTTAATCAATAGTCAACAAATATTTATTAGGTTCCCCCTATGTGCCAGGCACTGAGCTTAGCTCTGGGGATACAAATAAGAAAAAAGGAAGACAGTCCCTGCTCTCAGGAATTTACACTCAAATAGGGGAAGACAGTACACAAGACTAAGCTGAAATGAATGTCTGGAGCCAGAACATTGTGAAGAAGTCAAGGAAGTATGAAATAATTACTGCTAGATAATTCAAAGAAATCTAAAATGAGTGGATCCAAGTGGGAAATGTGATGTCTGAGGAGGTTTGTTCTGCCCTCTCCTCATGATCATGATCATCATTATGATTATTACTAATATTTCCATTTTCTTACACATATTCTGACTAGGTAGTACCAAGAAGAATGCAGGAAGCAGCTTTTATATGGCTCTATCAATCTGCCATAATTTTGACTGCTATTTAATAATTTATTCACATTTCCTTTAGAGACCTGGATGACAGGTCTTTCCTTACAGTTCTGGAGTCTTACTGTATCTTTTTCTTGCTTTCTTTGTTGAATCATAGTAATTTGGAAATCTCCTCTCCTCTTTCTCCATCCATTCATCCTTCTCTTTCTTGTTCTCTCCCTCCTCCTCCTTGTCTTCCTTCCTTCCTTCCTTCCTT
>CM053594.1:220121714-220145888 GCA_028646575.1 Pseudocheirus occidentalis
CCTCTTCTTTTCCCCTTCTAAAAATTCTTATGTTTGGTGTATGCTGTTTGTAACTTCATGCCTTAAGCCTACAGCAGGGTTGAGATGAAGGACAGATTTATAATTGAATTCTATTTCTTGACTGAAATTCATGTGTGCCTCTGTCTTTGGGGGTATTATTAAAAATGAAGACTAAATTCTTTATTTATAGTAGCCTGTTTTAGAGATTTACGTAGTTGTAAAAACTAGAAAGTTTCCTGGAAGTCTACATATTTGCTAAATTCTCATCAAATATATTTATCTCTTAAGGGCAATCATGGTTGTTTCATGAAATTTCAGCCCAACTCAGTATTTTACTGGCTAGAGGTAAACAAAAAAATTAAAATATTTTAAAAATTTCTCATTGAGAAGTAGAAATGAGCCTCTAGACTCTCTTTCCCCCATAGCATGTGTAGGAGTTTGGATCAGAAAAGGACACATTTCCAGTTGTACGTTAGTGTGAATTTTTACCACTAGACAGAAAACTTCCTTCCTAGCTGCTATAATGAGGTGTTATTGCCCTATAAGTGAGCACTTCTTTGTCCTACATATTTTTAAATTCTAAAAATGGTGGATTCCCATGTGATTTTTTAAAGCTTGACAAGCCATTGTAAACAGTTTAAAAGATGAAAGGTGGGAATACCACATGTCACAGCATATCAAAGTAATGGGACATTTGGCAGATAAGCATCTCCAGGCTCAGAATCCCTTCTTCATATTCACATTCATAGTAATTACATATTTTTATAATAGAACATAGGTGATGAAAGGCATGTCGTTCCTTAGAAATGTGGGTCAGTTCAAGGGAAACTATTTTCCCCTAAGAACAAGGTTCAAAAGAAACCTAATTAGCTCATCTGGTTATGTTCCTAAGGATTGCTGTTTGGTTTATTTGCATAAGGTACAGATGGGGGAAGGCAGAGGGAGGGGAATCAGCATTCATATAGAGCCTACTACGTGCCAAGCCCAATAAGAAGCACTTTCCAACTGCAAAATCAAAATGTAGAAAACAAATATGAAATCTGTGCAGGCAAGGAAACCATTTCTCTAAACAAGACACCTAGATACTTTGCATTATTTTGTGAAGACCTATAGGTTTTGATTATTTGGGTCTGTTTCTTTTTTCATATCAGCTCAGCAGATTTAATTTTATTGGTATGAGAAATATGAAGCTGGGGAATTTAATAATTGTTTCACGAGGTAAGGTATGAAGTAAATTTCATTGCCATTCATTTGATTACAATCTTCCCTGCTGGTTTAATTAAAAACATCCATGTGAGGATGAAGGAACACAGTGCAGGATCTAATTGTTTTATTGTATTGGATATAGGCTAGGAACGGTGCATCCTAAAGGTTGAGAGTTGTAAAACTTAAACGTTTCATGTAAATCAGAAATGCAGACACAGGTCAGCTCTAGACAGATGTCAGTAGGCTAGATGCAAAATGCACTGCAGGCAGAAAAGATGACATTTATCAGTCATTCATACATCAGTAACTAAAACAATTTTAGGGTTGTCTAGACAGGCATCTATTATTTCTAAAATCTAAAATCTTTAGTAGAAGGACAACAGCAAAAGCTGTCTTTTTATTTCATTTCGATGAGATGATGAAAGAAAAAAAGAAAAAAAGTTAGGAAAAATATGCTGATTTCCAAAATGCTTGCAGAGATAGACATATAAAGAGGTCTTTGTTGGTACATGTGAATGGCAATTGCATTGTTTTATTGAGGATTGCCTGAGTTAGCACCTTTGGTAAATTCTCTATCCCTGAACTTTTTCCTGCATCACCTCAAATTAAACTAAAGCATTAACTATACATATTTACTCTCTGAATTTAGTACTAGTTTGCAAAAAAAAGTAAAAACAAAAATGATTTTCTTCTATGAGGTATGTATACATATATACATATATGTGCATACATACAATGCACACACACAGGCAAACATGCATACATATGTGTATTTATGTTATATATATATATATCTTTTTTGGGTATTTTTTGAAGTGACTTTGATTTCTAAGTATTATTTATGGACTTAGATCATTCCTGAAGAAAATCTCATCTTTGGCAATGCATGAAATAGGCTCCCGCTTTCCAAAATATTTTCCTGAGGTTGTTATGACATCATAATTCATGGGAATCAAAGGATTGAGTAGAGGAACAATTAAAATGACTGAGATGCCTGAAGGGTTTCTTGAGCTGTAGATTCAACCTACTAAGTAAAATACATTGCATGTGTACATACAGCATAGAAAAAGATAATAAGAAAAAGATATAACCCAAGTTAACCAAACAAATGCCAAGGAAATCTAGATGACTCAGATTAAATTATTTGATTAGTGAAATCTGAATGACATTTCTAAAACAATGTAATACTAATATTTTAGAAGCCATCCCAATAATCATGTTTTAAAGCCTGTAAAATACAACAGTGACAAAACCTCCAGGAAACCACGGCCACGGTTATAAGGATACAGAATGAATTGCAACAGGGTTTCCGTTTATATCAGTTGTATTCTTCTATCCCTTTAACTAGAGCTACCACTTCGTAATTTTCATCTTTCACCCTCTTTCCAGGAGTTTTCTCTTTTTGTCACCAAAAGATTTTTTCATGTATTCAGTTCAGGCTATTTCAAAATATCTATGTGATGAAGCAAAATCATTACCACTGAAGGAGACCTTGAGGTATTAGTAGTAATTCACACTAAACTTTCTATTTCTCAAACAGAAGCAATTATATTTGGTATAGTCTCATTTTAACATCTTGCATAATTATCTACCTTTGGTGTTCACATTCTTCTAGCAGTGATTTATTTTAAACATGTATATTTTTAAGTTGAGAAAACATGGCCCCTTTATGTTATCAGGTCTATGGCTCTCCAGGAAATGCATTTTTCCACACAGATCCCCAAATATACTTCTGAGTGACGAACTTTATCATTTGCTAAATATATGACACAGTGCAGTTTACCTCAGTCCACAGCTAGCAGACCCTATATCAATAAATCACAGCTTTCAAATATTTATGGCATTCCCTGGAACACTTAAGGGAGGAGGCCAGAATAAAATTTCTCATTTGCTTCCTGAGATAAATGTGTTCATGAATAGGTAACATACACCATTTCCTACTAAAGAGAAAACAAAAAAAAAATAATTTCAAATCAAGCAAGTTAAGAACTACACTATTTGATACCAAAGTACCCCTGGATTGTTCTTTCTCCTTATTTCTTCATTAGCATCAAAGTAACTGTTCAAAGACCACAAAGAAATTTCAAATGTTTCTTTTCTTTCATTCTTTATAAAAATGACAATTCTCTTTGCCCTACAAAGATAATCATTAAGCTTACAAAAAAATTCCTTTGGACAAAAATTCTATATGTTAAACCCATACAAATATAACTAAACTCAAACAAATCATTCCTCAACATTGTTTTGGAAAATCCATGTTTTCCCCTCCCAGAGCAAAGTGGAGCACAAAGTTCAAAAGGATAAATATAATGTCTGTTATATACTGGTTGGGGAAAATTGAAGGTGAGGAAAATAGAGAAGCATTTTCACAAAAATGTATAGAGTAAATCCCTGATTAGATAGAATGATGAGAATAAGGGCTCCCTAGCATTCTATGGCATCCCATAGGACACCACAAACTGATTTGGGGTTAATTTCCAAGCTCTGCTACACCTAGGTCTGCTTCACTGATTTTCATTACGTAGAGTGAAAGGCTTAGATTTGTATTTCTACGAACACTTGCGTTTTCTTCAGTGTCCACTAGGTGGAGATATAACAATATTTTTCTTATGCTTATGAGCCCATCAACATTTATGAAGCCATTTCAAAGGCAATATTCGTCTTAACAATTTGAACATATACCTGCTAATTTCTATTTGATGAAGACTTTGAAGAACTGTTTTATGTATAATTTCTGTGTTACATTGACTTTAATCTTTTCTTTGGATCCTTTAACTTTTTATCACAAAATCTAAAAATGCAAACCACTGCCTTTCATCATTCTTTTGCCATGTGTGTAGCCATAATTGAAGGAGTATCATGATCTCTAGAGTGTGGCTGAACGTAATGGCAATCATGAGCTTCAGAATATGTGTAAATGCAAATCCAATGTAATTGTTGTATACAGATGACTGAATGTTAAATACACAACCCTGTTGGTGACAATCTTGGGAGCTGGGGGTGGGGGTGGGGGTGTAGAAGTGAGAACTTGAAGAGGATAAATAACAGATAGAACACTCTGTAAGGTCAATCATCTTTAGCAAGCCTTTATAACTTCCAAGAAGGAAATAGATGTAAAAGTAAATATGCCAGCTCAGAAATACTATGATAGGGGGTATCATTCATCTAGAGCTGAAAAGTACCTCAGAGGCTATCTAGTCTTCTCTTATTTCACATGTGAGGAAACTGAGGCCTGGGGAGCTTAAGTGAGTAGCCTAAAAACATATAAATAAGAAGCATCAGGGAGTGGGCAGGATTTGAGCCCTTGCCTTTTCATTCCAGAGTTTTTCCTCTTTCCATAGAACCACATTGTCTGTGAGGGTAATTTAAAAAAAAAGACAAAAACTAACCACAATAACAGAAGCATTTACTTGCTCTTATTAAAAAGAAATGAAAAAAATTGAAAATTCTATTCTTCTGAAAAGAAACAAGACAGAATGATACAGTTTGAGGGAGACTCTTGAGTCATTTGTCTAGCTCCTATAAAGTTAGCTTTCACTTTTCTAGTGAACACTAGAGAAGAACACCTGTAAATGGAATTCTTAAGCATCTCATTTCCCTCTTTTTTCTTCCTTTTAATGGAGTTGACAGGATGTCAACTGTGACCCTCAGGGCCTTTTTCCAGGGGTTTAATAATTTTGTGGCCTCAAGCCCTTGGCCAGAAGTTGAGGCATTGATTCCACAAGGCAGCCTGGCAGATTCACAATTTTCCCTACTTCAGAGAACACAGGCAAGAAGAGCTCATTCAAAAGAACTTTATAATTAACTAATACATATCAGATCAATGATTGAGAGAGTGAGTCTACTGCACTCGCATTCCTAGCTATTTTGTCCCATTCTCCACTCATCAGGAAAAATTGCATTCTTACAGCATCTTGCTATCTCTTCCTTTGTTGCAATTCTTAGCATCTTTTCCTATGGCTTTCAGCTCATGAATACCTTTGCCTATGAATAACCACCTCCACCCTCTTTCTCCCCAGCCTTTAGTCTCATCCTTGTTTAGGGGAACTGTCATCATCATCATCATCAGAAAAACCAGGGGGCCACCTTCAATGTAGATGCATGATTAGAGTTTAATTATGTCAGAGGGATTTACCAAAATGAAGCAACTTCCACAAAGGCAGCATGTCTCCTTTGAGTCATTTCCCCCAAAACCAAATAAGTAGTCTTGATAATGAATCAGTTCAACTGAATTCTCTGGCAGATGCCTGGCTTAGTGCTCCATATTCACTTAAGCAATTGTTCTCCATTAAGAATGTAGATCACTTTGTCCAGAGATTTTGTTTTGTTTTGTTTTTGCATTAGCTTGAATTTATGACTGTAATGATCCCTCCCCCTTTAGGCTAAGAAGCTTAGTTGTTAAACCCAGTAGCCAAGATTTGAGGGGAAAAGTACCTTTTTTCTCCTCAGTGCTCTAAAGAGAGCTGAATTCCAATTATTACAGTTCTAAAGAAATAATATTGACCTATTGCCATATATTTTGTTTATGTGATTATAATACATAATCCCATTAAAATGGAGTAGACCTTCTCAGTGGTCAAGTTTTGGTAGCAGGTAGAATCATAGAATCATTAAATCTCAGTTAAAAGGGAACTCAGAGGTTGTCTAGCCTAGTTCTGCAAAACAGAAGTGGTAATCTAAATCTTAGATGAGGGGGTCTACACTATCAGGAGGGGCATTGCAGTCTGTTTTTTTTTAATAACCCCAAGTCTTAATGGAATTTTATCTTATATGGAATCTAAGATTGCTTTGGCAGAAAGATGAAAGTTAGATTACAGAGGAGGCCTCACTCTAGTCAAGGAAACCAGTTAGACCATTTAAAAAATCCTGGTGACAGAAAATAAGAGCCTGAACCAGGGTGGTGGCAGTGATAGAAGAATGAACCAGAAAGTTTCAAGACAAGTCAAAATGAAAGAATTAACAAGAGTTGAAAACGGATTCTTCATGGGAATTCAAACCAGTAGATCCAACCAGCAGACCAGGTAGATTCAAACCAATACAATGTAAACTTCTTGAGTAAAGACTATTTTGTGTTTGCCTTTAAATGAAAAGTGGCTCACATAATGCCTTTAATGTGATAAGTAATTAATAATAAATATTTGTTGAAGCAAATTGAATTGAATTGAAGGATGACTGAGTTTCAAGTCTCAGAGACAGGAAGATGGTGGTATAATCAACAGAAACAGGGAAGTTGGGGAGGAACAAGGATTTACGTGAGGTTACATAGTTCAGATTTGGACTTTAACTTGGAGAATTTCGTGATTCATCTAGGTGGTAATGCCCCAAAGTTGGTAGGAAATGTGTGACTAGTTTGAGAGAAACAACAGAGATAAGTATATACAGTTAGAGACCGCTGAATTTGAAACCGGTGAAGAAACCACTTCACCGTGGAAGTGAATGAGATGTTCAAGTGAGACAAATGTTGAATGATATAAGAGGGCCTGGCTTATAGCAAAGCCTTATAGGATGCTATGGAGTGTTAAGAAAGAAAAGAAATTATTGAATATGCTTGAGAATCATAGGGCTTGTAGGTGAACTCTGTGGCCATCAAGTTCAACTGATACCGAAAGAATAATCTCCTCTCCAGCATACCTGAGAAACAGTCAACCAGATTTTACTTGAAGATGCCCAGTGATGGAGAATGCCTCCTAAGACAACTCATTTCAGGTTCCAATAGCTATAATTATTAGGATGTTTTCCTGTATATCATGTCTCAAATTTTCTCCTTGCAATTGTCCCTCATTGTTCTTACTTCTGCCTTCTGTGGCCAAATAAGAACAAATCTCATGTCTTCTTTCTATGATAGTATTTCTCATACTTGGATCCAGCTATCACATCCTTCCCTACCTCCTCATCTTCCCACCAAATGGTAACTACTCCAGACTAAACATCCTCAGTTCCTTCAGTCTGTACTGACATAACTTTATCTTATGACCCTTCAACATTCTACTACTCCCACCTTACTCCCTTCCTATGGGGGCACTCCATCTTTTCAATGTCCTAAACTTATTGTCCCCAGAGTCAGCCATAATATTTCAGATGTGGTCTTACCAGGCCAGGGCAACTAGGTGGCACAGTTGATAGAACTCTGGGCTTGGAAGCAGGAAGACTCATCTTCCTGAGTACAAATCCAGACTCAGATGCTTACTACCTATGTGACCCTGGCCAAGTCACTTAGCCCTGTTTGCCTCGGATATCTATAAAATGAGGTGGAGAAGGAAATGCCAAACTACTCCAGTATCTTTACCAAGAAAACCCCAAAGTTGGATCACAAAGAACTGGACATGACTGAAACACTTGCCAATAACAATCTACCAGATTTAAAGTATGGCAGAATGACCACTTCCCTAATCCTAGGCTCTAGGTTTCTTTTAATGCAGCCTGAGATTATGCATACTTTTTTGATGGTTTTATCCCACTATTAACTCATATTGAACTTGCAGTCTTAACTATTAGATCTCCTTTAGACGATTAGAAAATAATGTCAGATAGTCAGGAAACAGGTATAGTGATGTCCTGGTAAATGTTTAACAACTGGATCTTCAGAAATGCACAATACACTTTCCAATTTAATCTATATTATTTACATTTTTTTCCATCACTTTCTTAAGTTTAGATAACCAACAAGACAATAAATGAAGTTCTGATTTTTAGCATTTGCAGATTTCCAAAGTCTAAATGTTTACAATGAAAATGTAACAATTTTCTCGCAAGTGCTGGTATGAGCTCACTTGACCATAACGAACTGAATGTGTACTTGAACTTGCAGCTTACTAATAGAGTATAAATAAGTTTCCAAAGGAGAACTTAGGTAGCATCCTAATGCTACCCAATTTGGAGGTACATACTCACCGCTCTACTCTAATGCATGAGTCTAGCAATTTCCCCAACAGACTGTTTAGATAAATTTATCTACGTAAGTATTCATAGACAAATAGAAAAGTGACTTCAGAGTCCAGACAACTGTTATATTACCACCTTGTGTAACTTCAAAGAAAATCCTAACTCCTTCTCTACTTGCTTTTTTTCTTGTTCATATTAGGGATGAATTGAGAACACCAGAAATCTTTCACTTCTCTTCATTCCTTTAAAATATTCTAGTTACAGCCACTACTGGTAGACTCCTTGGAGCAGCAGCTATATCTACTCCCTTCCCCTGTGGGTCAGTTCTATTACTTTCCTTAATACAGATTCTTAAGGATAAAAACAAATCAATTTTCAAAAATTAAGAATTCTTTAAATTCAAACCATTCTGTACAGGCTAAAATTTCTTAGAGAGGTATTTTTCTCTTTCTTCTTTCATAAATATCACAATTATTCTGTGTAGGCTTTTATGGTTCTATTATATATCAAGACAGATTAACAGTTTTTATGAGAATGTACAAATTCCTAACACCTCCAAAATAGGTTGACATATAGCTGTCACTCATCACTTTTAGACAAAAATGCTTTCTAGTTCTAATGGCATGGATTTCTAACATTTATGATTTTCCTGGTCTTTTTTTACTGCTATATTTCATGTATGAAGGATTTGGTACCAAAGGATTATAATCTTCATGGTTTTTTTTGACAATTCCTTTGTTAGTCATTATTACATTTTTAATGCACTTATTAATGGCAGGGAAAAGCATCTTGAGGCTCTTATTACACATTCAGCCTAATTTTCTGATTCACAGATAAGAAAAGAAATTGACAGAACACACACACACACACACACACATAAGATGGGCTCTTCATTTTCCTTTGACAACAGTAAAGGAAGAGGAGGGAGAACCCTCATCACACAAGACCTATGAGTTATAGTAGGAGCAGAAAGAGTAACTGCCCCGTCATACTCTCCTCCAACAGTGCCTTGTGCTACGCTTAGAGAGCAGCAGGGAAAGTATTGTACCTAGCAGCTATGCAGGCTGTTGGTTATGGAACAATGATTCTTTGCCAGAAAATATAATAGAAGGCACAAAAGAGGAGAAGAAAATCTCTGCCAGGTTGGAAAGATTTGTTTTCATTACTATATCACCCTGTCTGCATGGCCAAAATTGAATAGGGTTGTCAACAAAGAGTCTTCAATAGATCTGAGCTTATATAGACATTAAATTCACTGGGTATTATAGCCTGAGCCACAGTCTGCTAGAGGTCACAGTCTGCATTAGGTTTTATATTAATCCCAGTTCATTTTCCTAGAGCACAAGAAGTCAGAAAAAGTCACTGGCTTTCAAAGGAACTGGGTTCAAATCCTATCACTGCCACTGACTCCCTTTAGTTCTAAGGTTTGCAAGTTGCTTAATCTTTCTAAGGCTAAATGTCTCCATCTATAAAAGGAAGTAATTGGACTAGAAGACCTCTAAGGTCCCTTATCACTCTAAATCTAATTCCACATCCTTTGGGTCTGTTTAGGGAAAGTTATAATGCAAGATCTTTGAAGATAAGGTCTATTCACCTGCATCTAGCACCTTGCTTTGCACATAGCAGCTCAGGTTAGGGATTGCACCTATGATGTCATTATCATATGAACTCAAGAGTGAAAAGAAATAAACAAACAAAAACCCAACTCTTTCACCCAGGTCAGCACCTTCTTTGCAGCAAAGTCAGATTTCTATTCACTATTCCATGGCTGCCTTTCTTAGAATGCTGAAAATAAAAATAATATTTATCTAGAACTCTTAAGGTTGCAAAACCCTACACATGTATTATCTCATAGCAACCCTATGAGGTAGGTGCCATTATTATCATATCACATCATATCACATCACATCATATCACATCACATCACATCACATCACATCATATCATATCATATCGTATCATATCATATCGTATCATATCATATATCACTTCTCTGAAAAGCAGAAGAGCTGTGTGAAATGAAGGAAAAAAGGGTGATGTTGGACAGAGTATAATGCAGAGAGCATAATAGTAAGTGACAAATTAGATAATAAAGGACAGGAATTCAGATCTTGAAAAAGAAATATCCCCTCTTTGACTCAGCCAAAAGAGCCCTAGACTCAAATATCTTGGTCAATTGTGTGTGTTTATCTACACAATAACAATAGAATTACATTGTGGTGAGTTGACCTCCCTAAATGCTAAAACAACTTAGACAAAAGTCCTATCTCCAAAACTTACTCTGAGCCCAGGGAAAGAGACTGAGGTGCTAAGGTTAATGGTTTGGCATTTAAAGGTGCTTAAGGTTAATCACTATATTTACATAAGCTAATAATTTCCTTTACAAAGACCTATTCCAGTGAGATTTACCATAGCTGCCAATCATTTCCAGAGTCTAGACAGCCAGGTAAAGGAACAGAAGCCAGAGGGAAAACACACTCAGATGATTTGTCTCCTTAAAATGGAGTTGAAAGATCCTTTTTCAGATAAAAATGTTTTAGTTCATTCTAAGGGAACCTCAAACTCTATTGCTCTGTTTGTTTCTTTGTTTTAAATATGCTTTTGTACCCATTTCCAAAATATTTTTGAGCTTAGGCTGGTAGAATAAATCAAAGGCTGCAGAGTGGATGAAAAACTGTTCAAATTATCTTGGATTAAGAGCTGGAAAAGACTGTAGACATAATTTATTCAACCTCTTCATTTTAGAAAGGAAGAAGATGAATGCTTTGACCAAAGTCACACAGGCAGAAAGTGGCAGAGCCAGGATTTAAAGCCATAACCCAGAACTCCATTTTCATGCAATTTGTCCCAGATTTAAATATCCATTTAAACAACTTTTGCTGCCTTCATTGCATGGTGGAGTAAAGAATACTGAAGTTGGGTCTGACTTGCTGGATGGAAGTATTGAACTTACTATCTTTGTTACTTTGGGCAAATCACCCAAACTCTCTGGATTTATTTCTTCATCTGTAAAATAAGAGGGGAGGGGTGGATTAGATGACTTCTCAGACTCCTTTTAGAGCTAATGTTATGATTCTATGACTCCTCATCTTTGAAATGATGATGATGATGATGATGATGATTCTTGAAGTATGACGTGAATAATACGAAGACATATGGTTCCACTGAAAAATAAATTAAGCAGGCTTTCTGTCTCATAGAATAGTTCTCCAATGATATGTATTTGGATTTTATAGTGTACAATTATTAAAGTACACAAATAAAAGAAACTTGAAGGTTTTAATTTGGATTTGAAAGTCAAATTGAACCATTGGATAAGGGTGATAAAAAGTCTTGATCTCTTCCAGGTAAGTCATATCAAACATAAAACTATCAAGGAAAAATACTATTACTATCTGTGTTGAGATTTATTACTGTCTAAAGCTCAACAGGAAAACATACCAACAGCAATCAACTCCTATGCAATATCAGTCTTTACTGACACTCTTGGAACTCTAAAATGAGCAATAAACAATGCAAGCTGTCTTAATAAAAACATGAAGACACACATGCACAAGATGTTAATAAAAATAGGATTCATTACCCTTAGGTAAGTATGGAAAAATTAACACTTTCTAATTAAAATGATGAAGAGAATTGATAAACATTCCCAAATCACATGATAGGTTAAAATAGAAATAATGTTGGAAGGAGAGGATTCATTTCATCAAGCAATAGAAAAGTCCAACAATTGGCATATGCCATTAAATTTATTGAATCTAACAAAAATGTTACATCATGGGAAATTGCCTCAAGTTATGAAAATCATCATAATGACAATTCAGGACCAAGGCATTACAACCAGAAATCACAAAATGGTTACATTTAAATATGCTGGATTTAGTGATCAATGTGGAATACATAAAATAAGGGTTAAAAATGTGCAAAATCAAATCAGAGTGCAAAAAATTTAGCATCTGCTTAATATCTACCAAGTCAAGATCCAAATGGTGGCTAGAATTAGAGATTGGAAGCTCATTTTCTTCATAAACAAGTGGATGGCCAATCCTCATTATATAAATATTAATATCAAAGTTTCCATGAGAATTTAACAAATGAGTTATACTGGAAGTACAGCCTGATCACAGACCCAATAATTGTTGACAATTTCCCTGACTTTATTGTTATTAAAATACATTTATTAAATAATAACTAACATAGCTCTTATTTCGTAAAGTGTTTTTTCGTCCATGATCTTGTACATGTTTTCACAACATACCCATGAAGAAGGGAAAATATCATCATCAATTTGTGATAAAATGAAATAATATAATATTTATAAATAACATTAATAAAAAAATTGGAGGGTAGAGCCAAGAAGGCAGCATAGAAACAGTAAAACTACATGAGCTCTCCCAATAACCACTTCAAATACCTATAAAATATGACTCTAAACACATTTTAGAGCTATAGAACACACAAAGTGACAGGGAGAAACAAATCTCCCACTGAAGACAGACTGGCAGGCCTACTGGAAGGGTCAATTGCAGCATGCTGTGCTGTGCTGTGCTGTGCAGCATGCTGTGAACCCACAGTTTTTACTCCAGGGCAGCCCTAACCAGCAGTGGCTAGAGTGGGCTTTGGGAGAGTATATCACCAGCAGCAGTGGCAGTTTCCAGAATTAGCAACCCATAAATGCCAAGGATAAAGTTAAAAGTCAGTGTGAAAGTCTGCTGGAACTGGGGGGGGGGAACAATATGCAATTCAGCCCTTGCCCGTGGAACAAGAAGTGGCAGAGGTATTGTTGCCATGCAGCCACTGCAGGGAGGCTGCTTCAGAGCTCTTGGCCTGCAGATTGTATGGGGACCAAGCAACCATTCAGAGGGTAATTGCTCTTGCTTAAACCTGCTTGGATCTGCATTGCTGTCTTGGGTGGAGTTGCTAGGGTGTGTGAACACTGAGCCAAAGTAGGCGGGGGGCTTCAAAGAAGGCACCCAACTAATACCTTAGGCACCTGTGAAGACCCCAGTGATTTAGGACAAAGCTCTCCTCTCTGGGAGCAGAGTTCTACTGTGACAAAAAGCTCAAAAGTCAAGTAATTGAGTGACAACATGAGCACACAAAGGAAGCAAAGCAAGCACAGCAAAAAAAAAATCTTAGATTCCTTTTTTAGGAACAAAAAGGATCAAAGCATGGAATGGGAGGGAAACAACATAGTCAGAACTCCCCCACCAAAAGGAACCAAAAAAACTGAACTACTTACAGGCCATAGAGGAGCTCAAGAAGGATTTTGAAAATCAGGTAAGAGAAGAGGAGGAAAAATTGGGAAGAGAAATGAGAATGATAATAGAAAATCATGAAAAGTGAGTCAACAACCTGCCTGAAGAAAATAACACTTTAAAAAATAGACTAACTCAAATGGCAAAAGAGGTCCAAAAAGCCAATGGGGAGAAGAATATTTTAAAAAGCCAAATATGACAGAAAAAGAATTTCAAAAGCTTGCTGAAGAGAATAATTCCTTCAGAATTAGATTGAAGCAAATGGAAGCTAATGACTTTATGAGAAATCAAGTTACTATTAAATAGATCCAAACAAATGAAAAAAAAATAGAAGGCAATGTGAAATATCTCATTGGAAAAACCAATGACCTGGAGAGACAATTTAAAAATTATTGGGCTACCTGAAAGCTATGATCAAAACAAATCATCCTTCAAGAAATTCTCAAGGAAAACTGACCTGATATTCTAGAACCAGAGGGCAAAATAGAAATTGAAAGAATTCACCAATCACCTCTTGAAACAAATCCCCAAAAGAAAACTCCTAGGAATATTATAGCCAGGTTCCAGAGTCCCCAGATCAAGGAGAAAATATTACAAGCAACCAAGAAGAAACAATTTGAGTATTGTGGAAACACAATCAGGACAACACAACATCTAGCAGCTTCTACTTTAAGAGAACAAAGGGCTTGGAATATGATATTGCAGATATCAGGGGAGCTTAGATTAAAACCAAGAATCACCTACTCAGCAAAACAGGGGAAAATATGGTCATTCCATGAGGTGGAGGACTTTCAAGCATTCTTGATGAAAAAAACAAAGTTGGATACAAAATTTGACATGCAAAAACAAGAAGCAAGTTAAGCATGAGAAGGTAAACAGGGAAAAGAAATCATAAGGACCTTATCAAAGTTGAACTGTTTACATTCCTATGGAAAAACAATAATGTAACCTATGAAGCTTTTGTGTGTGTAAATATACACACATACACATATGTATATGTATACATGATGTTTGCATACAGACATATATATGTCTATATCGAAGGGTATACGTGCTTATGAATACACATGTGAGTGTGTGTATATATGTGTACAAGTATATATAGAGGGCACAGGATCCATTGAACAGAATGGGATGATATTTTAAAAATCAAATTATGAGGGAGTGAATAATATAAGAAGAGGAGACAGGGAGAGACAGACTAGGGCAAATTATCTCATATAAAAGAGGCAAGGGAAAACTGTTACAATGGATGGGAAGAACAGGAAGGCAAAAGGGAATGGGTCTACCTTACTCCCATTTACTTTGGCTTAAGGATTGAATAACTTACACACTAAACTGGGTATCTTACCTACAAGAAAGTAGGGGGTAAGAGGATAAGAGAGGAGATGATAGAGGGGAGGGTAGACTGGAAGGGAGAGTAGATAGAAGCAAATACTTTTGAAAAGGGACAGGGTCAAAGTAGAAAATAGAACAAATGAGGGGAGGGATAGGATGGAGGGAAATAAATTCATTCTTTTATAATATATCCACTATAGAAATATTTGGTATAACTACACATCTACACTCTATATTGAATTGCTTATCTTCCCAGTAAGGGTGGGTGATGAGGGAAGAAAGGAAAGACTTTGGAATTCAAAGTTTTAAAATCAAATGCTTTTTGAAAAAAAGTATTATTTTTATTTTTTTACATGCAGTTTGAAATATGATATACAGACAATGGGGTATGGAGATCCATTTTGCCCTATCAGAAAGTAGAAGGGGAAATGGCTGAGGATATATGAGGGAGTAGATTGGTGGATGGTGTATTAAGTGGGATCACTCTTTTGGGAGTGGGGTGGGGAAGGGGAAAGACAGGGTGAAAGTGTGTAACTTAAAATCTTGTGGAAATGAATGTTGGAAACTAAAAACAAACATAAATAAATAAGTCAAATAAATAAATAAACAAACAAATGAACAAGTGAATGAATAAATAAAGGAAAACGACCAGTTAGACGTAGTCATTCTTGATTTGTAGAATGAAAAGTTTTCCAAGTATAGAGAAGAAGAGGGAATAATTAAAATTTCATGGGAAAATGATGAAGTACAACTGTATGATCCCTTTTGTCTTGTCTGCAACTGGATTTATTTAGAAGATGCTTTTAGTGAATCTATGAAAGATGAACTTCTATCCCGTTATTTTATTCATTTGCATAAAGCAGTTATTTGATCCACTTGTACAGTAGTCTATAGAACATTAAATGTAAAAAGATCATGGCAAGACTTTGATTTATTCCATGATTGTTTCCATTGGAACATTGAAAAAGATGAAGGAAAAAACCCAACAAGATGAACCAAACAAGATGAAAAGAATAGTAACATCAACTACAAGAGCACAACCAGTCATGATACCAGTTTTAAGATTTTCTTTTCTAACAATTAAAGGGACCACAATGTGTTTAGGTAGTATACAAGCAATAATCTATGTAGTGTTAACTAAATACCAGGTCTATTACCCTAAGGTTGCTTTAGAAATAATAAAAATTCCTTGTCAAAAACAAGGTAGACTTTTTCATATCACATGTTAAACGTATTGAAAATTTATCAAAATAGTCCCAAGGCAGGAAAGAGATTCATATAGCAATAATAAATGCTGATAACAGGCCCACAACAGTGAAGTTTTAGAATATAGTCAATATTCATTTGCTTCAGGATGACATCCGTGAAATGCAGAGTTCCAATAACTGACCTGAAAGAGGTTACATATACATAACACATATGTTGAGAAAGACATCAAATAAATAGCTATAAAGTGACTTTCTTTATATAAATTGGAGGGTTAAAAATTGAAAGATTTATTATTGGTATACTATCCATTGCTACCAGAAATTATGAGAAGGAACCTACAATTACTGATTGATAAAGATTTTATAAGGAAATAATAGAAATTATGCAATATAGCTATGCAGATTTTATGGATTTAGTACCCATCAAATACATAGACACAAATTCTATACACTATAAAATCACTATTGCTCATAATCTAAAGGATGCTAAGTTCATTTAGTACAAATACAAAATATGAGAAATCTTTGATAATTCAGCATTTAAACCGTACTCAAAAGAGACTATTATTATAGACGAAAGTAACTATTTACAACAATTGCCCAATCATGACATTAATACATGAAAATTTTAAAACTTCAATAGATATTACTATGCTGAATACTCTTAACCTCTAAGCATGTGAGATGAAAAGTTCTTAAAATCTAGAGAGAAAGAACAAGAAATTTTTTAAGGCATATGAAAACAATATGAGATATATATCATCCCTCTTGTCCAATTAGTTATTTGGGTAGTGCTTTCAGTTATATGGAAAATGATCCCACTACTCAGTGTTTTTTTTTAAATCACACTATTCATCCACACAATAATATGCTGACCATCTAAGATGGAGACAGCCAGGTGAAAGATAACAATATATTTATTTATATAAATTTTGTGATGAAAGATCACAAAAGACATTTGTGATGAGAGTGACTTTTTCTATTGCCTATGGGACCAGAACTATCTGTGTATTTAAAATCACCAGCCTGGCACAGTTCATTGTCTCTTTCCAGTACTGTCCAAGGAGTGAGCATGTTGTTTGTCTACAACTTGAGTACCATGAATTATACTAAGTGGGGGGAAGGGCTTGTACCACCACACAGCCATGAGAATCACACTTGGGATTTTGCTCTGTTTCATTAGTCTTTTACAATTTTAGGACAAGAAAATGAAGTCCATGATTCATGAGAAACTTGGAGGCAGTATTTCAGTCCAGATGTTCCTGCAATTGTAGTAGGGAACTCTGAGAAGCCAGAGGCCTGGGACAAAAGCCCAGGGGGTCTTTGGACTAGTAACCTTGTGGACTTATGAAATAAAAGAATTATAGATTAGGAAATCAGAAGAAATGACAGTAATATAATTGCAGGAATTGACATCTTAGCATACTTTTGAGTAAGATGGAGCAGGCACTGCCCAAAAACATACCTATATGTCTCCTGCCATTAAACAGCCAATAACATGGCAAATTTGTATGACTCTTCCATCTTTTATAGCTATCACTCATTATCTATCCTTTCTTTCATAAACAAATTTTTAGAAAAAGTTTCATAGACATATTGCCTCTTTTCACTTTTCAACCCTGGTAATTTTGCTCCTGAATTCCTCAGTCAACTAAAACTTTCTCCAAGATAACCAAAACCTCCTATTTACCAGCATCAATCAACTTTTCTCCTCATCCTTTTTCACTTCTCTTGATAGAGATGGAACATAGAAATTCCTATATGATGCTGTTTTTTTAACCAACAACAGCAACAATTATTATTAATGATGATAATAATAAAAATTACTATATTGTTGGTCATTCTTGATTCCTGGACATTTTGATCTTTGCATCATACAACATTGTTCTTTCTTACTTATCCTCTTATGTGTTTGGTTTCTCCTTTTTAGTATCCTTTGCTGGATTTTAATTCATGTTCTATTGACAAACTGTGTGTGTGTCACAAAGTTCTGTCTTCAATTTTCTTCTTTCTCTTTCTACATCTTCACTCTCAAAGATTTTGTCAGCTCTCCTGCATTCAATAATCATCTCTTTGGATGCCTCCAAGATCTATATATTCATCCCTATTCTCCCTTCTGAGCTCTAATCCCATATTACCAAATGTTTATTATAAATTTAGTGTGGAATTTGGAGAGATCCCTCAAACCAATGTCAAGCGAAAAATCACTTATATAAATATCTACTATGTGCCAGGAACAGAAGGAGAAACAAGGCATACAAAGAAAAAGCAAATTCTTGGCCTCAAAAAGCTTATATTTATTCTGTTGATACACAAACACATTCACATATATATGAAAATATATTTTAACATATATCTGAAAGATAAATACATAAATACAAGATAATTTGGGCAGGGCGCAAGGCACTAATAATTGGGGAATCAAGAAAGGATTCAAATAGATAATGATTTGCAAAAGAAAACAAAAATTCATTTCTCCCCACCCACTCTCACTCCAAATCTACTCTTCTTACTTTTCCTGTTTCTGTAAAGGATGTCATCATTCTTCTAGTTACCAAAGTTCATAAATTCAGCATCATCCTAGATTAATTACTGTTCCTTACACACCTCCATCATATTCTAATCAATTGCTGATTCTTCTTGATTCTACCTCAGTAACATCTCTTATCAATCCCTTTCTCTCCACTGAACTGCTATCCTAGTTCAGGTCCTCATCATCTATTTTCTCCACTATTGCAATGCTATTGTTGTTATTTAATCATTTTTTTAGTCATGTCTGACTCATCACTGCTACATTTGGGGTTGGCTTGGCAAAAATACTGGAATGTCTTGCCACTTTCTTCTTTACCTAGCTTCACAGATGTGGAAACTGAGGCAAATGGGGTTAAATGACTTAATCAGGGTCACATAGCTAATTATTACTATGGTGACAAGGAAGAGCAAAGTACACACTCAGAAGATATCAAAGTCTAAATCCCTACATCCAACAGGTACAAGAAAAGTGTGATCTGGTCTCAGGCCAGCAGTGAGCTCAAAAAGGATTTTGAAAATCAAGTAATAGAATTAGAGGAAAAAATTGAAAGAGAAATGAAGATGTAGCAAGAAAATCACAAAAAGGAGCCAACAGCTTAGTAAGGGTGGCACAAAAAGAAAAAAAACACTGAGGGAAATAATATCTTAAAAACAGAATAGGCTGAATGAGAAAAGAGGTACAAAAAATCCAGTGAGGAGAAGAATGCCTTGAAAAGCAGAACTGGCCAAATGGAAAAAAGAGGCACAAAAATTCACTGAAGGAAAAAAAAAACAATTCACTGATCAATAGAATTGACCAAATAGAAAAAGAGGCACAAAACCTTACTAGAGAAAATAATTCCTTAAATACTGGAATGGATTAAGTGGAAGCTAGTGACTTTATGAGACATCAAGAAACAATAAAACAAAATCAAAAGAATGAAAAATAAAAGACAATCTGAATATTAGGAAAAAAAACAACTGACTTGGAAGACAGAGCTAGGACCTGTTAGATAGATTTAATTAAAAAACTTATTGGACTTCCTGAAATTCATAGATAAAAAAGAGCCTAGACATCATCTTTGAGGAAATTATGAAGAATGTCCTAATATTCTAGAACCAGAAGTTAAAATAAAAATAGAAAAAATCCAGTGATCACCTCCTGAAAGAGATCTCAAAATAAAAAGACCCAGGAATATTGTAGTCAAATTCCAAAGCTCCCAGGTTAAGGAGACAATATTGCAAGTAGCCAGAAAGAAACAATTCAAGTATCATGGAGCCACAGGATAACACAAGATTTGGCAACTTTTACATTAAGGGATTGGAGGGAGGAGAATGAATCATAAACAGCTGTGGTGGTTTAGAGACTTCTCAACCTGTAAATGCCAAAGACAAAGTAAAAGGACAGTATGCAACTCTTTTGGAAAAAGAGTACAGAAGAGCATAGTCCAGGCCCTGCCACTGGGGTCAGAGGTGGCAGAGACAAGGAGGCAGCTGTAGCTGCTGCCACTTGGCTGCTTCTGGAGCTCCTGGCCTGCAGATTGTAGAGGGACTGAGCAACCATTCAGAAGGTAAGTGCTCTTGCATTCATCTGCCTGGATCTGGATCACAGGCTGGGTGTGGTGCTGGGTTGTGTAGCCAGTGTGCCAGAGCTTATAGGGACTGTAGAGAGAGCACCCTCTTAATAGCCCTGGCAGCTGTGAAAACTCCAGCAAGTTGGGGTAAAGCTCTCTCCATTATGGAAGCAGTTCTACCATGACAAAGAGCTCAAAAGTCAAGTAATTGGCCAACAATGTCAGCAAGCAGAAGAATCCCAAAGAGGCCATGGAATCCTTTTGTGGGGACAAGCAGGATCAAAGCATGAAATGGGAGGAAGACAATAAAGTCAGAACTCCTGCATCAAAAGCTTCCAAGAAAAATATGAAATAGTTAAAGGCCCTGGAGGAGCTCAGGAAGGATTTTGAAAATCAAAAGAAGTGGAGGAAAAATTGGGAAGAGAGATGAGAATGATACAATAAAATCATGAAAAGTGAGTCAAGATGCTGCTAATGGAGACCTCAAAAATACTGAAGAAAATAGCACCTTAAAAAATAAACTTATTCAAATGGCAAAATAGGCCCAAGAAACCAATGAGGAGAAGAATGCCTTGAAAAGCCAAATTTGCCAGATGGAAATGGAATTTCAAAGACTCACTGAAGAGAATAATTCCTTCAGAATTAGATTGGAGCAATTGGAAGTTAATGACTTTATGAGAATTTAAGATACTATAAAACAGATCTAAACAAATGAAAAAAAAAAGCAATGTGAAATATCTCACTGGAAAAACCACTGACCTAGAATATAGATCCAGGTGAGAAAATTTAAAAGATATTGGACCACCTGAAAGCCATGATAAAAAAAAGATCCTAGACAGCCTCTTTTAAGAAATTCTCCAGGAAAATTGACCTGATACTCTATAACCAGAGGGCAAAATAGAAATTGGAAGAATTCACTGATCACCTCTTGAAAAACATCCCCAAAAGAAAACTCCTAGGGATATTATAGCCAAATTCCAGAGTTCCAAGGTCAAAGAGAAAATATTGCAATCAGTCAGGAAAAACAATTTGAGTATTGTAGAAACACACTCAGGATAACACAAGACCTAGCAGCTTTTATATTAAAGGATCAAAGGGCTTAGAATGTGATATTCTGGAGGTCAAAGGAGCTAGAACTAAAATCAAGAATCACCTATCCAGCAAAACCGAGTATAATGTTTCAGGGGGAAATATGGTTATTCAATGAAATAGAGGATTTTCAAGCATTCTTGATGAAAAAAACAGAGCTGAACACAAACATTTGGCTTTCATCTACAAGAAGCAAAAGAAACATGAGAAAGTAAACAGGGAAAAGAAATCACAAGAAAATATTAAAGTTGAGCTATTTACATTCCTACATGAAAAATGATCGTTGTAATTCATAAGACTTTTCTCAGCATGAGGATAGTTGAAGGGAATATATATGCATATACACACACATATACACACATACATACCCATACATACATATGTATGTATTTGAGGCTGTAGGTATACATCAATATATATGAGAATTTGGGTATATTATTTGCATGTATACATAGACAGAGGGCATAGGAAAAGTTGAATATGAATGGATGATATCTAAAAATTAAAATTAAGACATGAGAAAGGCATTTATTGGGAGAAGGAGGAAGGGAGAGAGAGAATAGGCTAAATTACCTCATATAAAAGAGGCAAGACAAAACTATTATAAAGGAGGTGAAGAGCAGGAAGGTGAAAGGGAATGGGACTACTTTATTTCCATTGAATTTGGCTTAAGGAGGGAATAATATACACACTCAATTGGGTATCTTACCCTACAGGAAAATAGGGGGGAAGGGGAAAAGAGGGAGGATGACAGAAGAAAGGGTAGATTGGGGGAGAGGGTAGTTAGAAACAAACACTTTTGAAAAGGGTTAGAGTCAATGGAGAAAATAGAATAAATGGGGGGCAGGATAGGATAGAGGGAAATGTAGTTAGTCTTTCCCAATATAACTTCTATGGAAATATTTTGTGTAACTACATATGTACAACCTATATTAAATTGCTTATCTTCCCCATGGGTGTGGGTGAGGAGAGGAGGGAAAAAACCTGTAACTGAAAGTTTTAAAAGCAAATGTGTTAAAAATGTTTTTAAAGGCAACTGGGAAATAAGAAATACAGGTTCTGGGGTATAGAAATCCATCTTGCCTCACTAGAAAGTTAGGAGAGGAGGTTATGGGGGAGTATATAAGAGAGAACAGATTTGGAGAAGGGGTATTCAGTAGGCTTGCTATTTTGGGGTGGAGATAGGGGAAAGACAGGGAGAAAAATCTGTAACTCAAAATCTGGTGGAAAGGAATGTTGAAAATTAAAAATAAATATTTTTCAAAGGGGTTGGAGGGCTTGGAATATGATATGCTGGGGGGCACAGGAGCTAGGATGACAACCAAGAATCACCTACCTAGAAAAACTGAGCATAACCTTTTGGGGAAAAAATAGACATTCATTGAAATAGAGGGCTTCTAAGCATTTTTGATGCTTCAGAGCAGAATGGAAGGGAAAAAAAAATTGACTCCCAAATATGACTGAAGATATGCATAAAAAGGTAAATAGGAAAGGAAAATCATAAGGGACTTAATAAAGTTAAACTTTTTACATTCTTGTATGGGAAGATGATGCTTGTAATTCTTAAGAACTTTCTTAAAATTAGAGCCGTTAGGAGTGTAGATAGACAGAAGTCTCAAGTGTGATTCCATCGTGATGGTATGATATATTTACAAACGAAATTAATGAATGAGAAAGAGGAATATACTGTGAGAAAGGGAAAGAGAGAGGTATACTGGGACCAGTTTTCTCACATAAAAGAGACCAGGAAGAGCTAATACAGTTGGGAGAAAGGTGGAGAAGGTGGCAGGGAACACTTTAATCTTACTCTCATTGGAATTGGCTCAAAGAGGAAATAACATGCATAATGATTTGTGTACAGAATTCTATCTTAGTTATAGCAGCTCTTTTATGGTGGCAAAGTACTGGAAACTGAGGGCATGCCCATCAGTTAGGGACTAGCTGTACAATTGGGGATATATGATTGTGAGGAAATGCGATTGTGACATAAGAAATGATGAGTTAGATGTTCTCAGAAAAAATATGGAGAGGCTTAAACGAATTGATGAAAAGTGAAATGAGTAGAACCAAGAGAACATTGTACACAGTTACATCAATATTGTAAGATGATCAGCTGTGAATGACTTAGCTATTCTAAGCAATACAATGATTCAAGACAACTCTGAAGGACTCATGATGAAAAATGCTATTTATCCCCAGAGATGATGGAAACTGAATAAAGATTGAAGCATAATATTATTTACTTTATTTTTCTTGGGTTTTTATTTTAATCTATGCTTTCTTTAACAACATGGCTAGAGGGCAGTGGGGAGAAGCTGCAGCTGCAGCCAGAGATATTCTAGTGCTAAAGGCTAAAAAGTGAATCTGAATGAATTCAAGAGCGACAGAACCCATGGAGAGACTGAGTGAGGCGGATTCCCAGACCAGGAAAGTGCCTACTTAGGTTGGGGTAAGAAGAACACTGAGCACAAGGAAGCCGTGCCAGCATGGAGCAGAGAGAAGAGAAGAGCGGACGACCAAGAGAAAAAGCTCCAGCCAGGCATCCAGCAGACTCACCCAGCCTGAGAGAGTTCCAGCCATCTCACCAGAGGACAGAGGATCATCAAACCGGGTAAGAAAAAACTTGGGGCTTATAGCAGGGGAAGCAGTTCTGTGGGGGAAATCTGGATGTTTAAAATTATACACCCATGCTGCCAGAAGCCAATATGGAGGAATAAAGTTTAGTGGCTCCTCTAAATGCCTCCCAGATCAAGAAAAGTCCAGAATTAAATGTTCTAATCAGAGTAAAAGCTTGAATCAGGGGAAGCAGCTCCAGGCTGGGGCAGGGCTGAGGAGGGCAGGGAGAAGACAGTACAGAGTCTAAGCCCAGTAGGGTGGAGCCAGCAAGCCCTACCAAGAAAAGCCAATTTAGCACCACTTGTCCAATCAGCAAACAACAGCTCTGCCTCAGGCCTTCAGCTGTAGCTGGCTCTGAACCTGCTTGAGCCCTAGCTCGGGGACACAGACTCTGAAACCTGAAGGAGCTAGACCACCTGACCCCACAAGTTACTCTGTAAGCCTCAGCGTAACTCAGGGGAATTACTGAGAGTCTTGGTATTGGCATCAGGC
>CM053594.1:220156017-220173386 GCA_028646575.1 Pseudocheirus occidentalis
TTATGGCTTAAGGGTGGATGGCCTTTTGTGCTCTTCTGCTCCCTTTTGAGAAAGTGCTTGGTGGTAATCGATGATATTGTAATTACTTTGAGTCCAGGGGTGGGAAACCTTTGGCCTTTTTGTGATGATTTGAAACTGATCTCCATTTGAGAAGAGACTTTGACTGACTAAAAGAATGTACTGTCTAGGAGGGGAGTAGTCTGATCTCCATTTGAGAAGTGACTTTGACTGACCTGGATTGAATTGAGAACTTATTTGTGAAATGTATGAGTTATACTGTATTTTGACTTTCTCTGTTCTGTGAATGTTTGTTGAATAAATGGCCTATGCTGGTAATCCAAAACTTGGAAGTTGCCTTTCCTTGGCATTACAAAGGTGTCCCTGCAAGCTAGCAGCAAGCCCAACTTCAGTAGACCAGGGTGGGGTCCTGAGCCACAGGGTGGTCGGGCAGGCAAATAACAATATCAGGACTCCTCTGTGCCTCAGCAGAGGCAAGGGAACTGGTAGAAACTATCTCAGAAAACCACCATGTGCACTGATATTCTTGAGTAGCCAAATCTTGTGATTCTTCAGCACAACTCCAGGAGGCACAGCTCCAGGGTAGCAGGCATCCTCCAGCAGTCAAACATTCAAGTGCAAGGCCCAAGTAGAGAGAACACAAACATTTGAGTGTAAGGCCCACGTGAGTAGGTATCTCCCCTTGGGGCCTGACTGACCATCCCCACCCCAAAAGCTCCAGAGTTGCTGACCCCAGCTAAAACCAGGTAAGATGCCAGATCCCTACAGCCTCCAGATACCTGCACCTGAAGCCCCAGCACACAAAGCCAGTGACCAGGTCCCAGGAACCCAGCACAAGAAGCTTGGATAAGTACCCTCTGCACTCCAGCAGAAGAGCTCAAATCTAAAAGCCAGGAACTAGGCAAACACCATGAGCAAAAAGCTCATCACGATGCCCATAGATTCTTACTATGGGAACAGGGAACATCAAGGCACAAATTTGGAAGAGAACAACATTATAAAAAAATCCACATATGAAACCTCAAGGGGTATATGACCTGGTCTCAAGCACCAAAAGCCTTCTTGTGAGGATTCAGAAAGGATTTTTAAAGTCAAATAAGAAAAGAAAAAATGGGAAAAGAAATGAGATGTATGCAAGAGAGAGTCAGTAGCTTGGAAAAGGAAAGGCAAAAATTTAATGTAGAAAACAAATCCTTAAAAAGAAGAATTGTCCAGATGGAAAAAGAGGCACAAAAACTCACCAAAGAGAAGAATTTAAAAAGTAAAATATGGAAAACAACCAAATGGAAAAGGAGGTAAAAAATCTAACAGAATAAAACTTTTGTTTAAAAAATTAGAATTGGGGAAGGAGAAGCTAATGACTCTATGAGAAATCAAGAATTTGTCAAACAGGAATAAAAGAAGAAAAAAATAGAAGAAAATGTAAAATACTTCATTGGTAAAACAACTGAACAGGAAAATAGATCCAGGAGGGACAATTTACAAATTATTGACCTACCAGAAAACCACGATGAAAAAAATATCATAGATATAGTCTTTCAGAAAATAATTAAGGAAAACTGCCCTCAGTCCTAGAAACATAGAGTAAAATAGTAATTGAAAGAATCCACTGATCACCTCCCAAAAGAGATCTTAAGAGATCATGTCCCAAAAGAAAATTCTAAGAAATGTTGTAGGCAAATTACAAAATTACTAGATCAAAGAGAAAATATCACAAACAGCCTGAAAGAAACAATTAAAATAACATGCAACCACAGTCAAGATTACAAAGGACCTTGAAGATTCTGCATTAAAAGACTGGAGGGCATGGAATATCACATTCTGTGAGGCAAAGGAATTTGGATTACAAACAAGGATCGACTACCCAGTGAAATGGAGTATAATCTTTCAGTGGGAGGATATGGATATTCAATGAAATAGAGGACTTCTAAAACTTCCTGAGGAAAAGACCAGAACTCAAAAGAACATTTGATCTTCAAATATAAGATCTGAAAGATGCATAAAAAGGTAAACAGGAAAAACTCAACAACATGTCATTAATAAAGGCAAAATGTTCATATCCTTATAATTGAAGATAACATTTGTAATTCTTTGAACTGTATTTTTATTATGCCACTTAAAAGGGGTTATACCTGGACAGTGTGTGTGAGTTTAAGTTGACTTTGATGTTATAAAAATCTGATTAACTGGTGAAAAGGGTTTGTATTAGGAGAAGAGGAAAGGAGGAGGCAGACGAGAGTAAATTACATCACATGAAAAGGGACAAAAACCAATTACAGTAGAGGGAAAGGGGGGAGGGAGATGAGCATTATTTGAACCTTATTCTCATCAGATTTGACTCAAGGAAGAAATAACATAATAAATTAGGTATAGAAATCTAACATCCTATAGGAAGTAGTAGAGGAAAGGGGAAAGAAAAAGGAGGAGGTGAATAGAATGGAGGGAAGAAGTAGTAAGGTTAAAGTGCAAGAAAAGGGAGGGGAATGATAAAAAGGAGGGTAGACTGAGGAAGGTGGTGGTCAAAAGAAAAATTCTAGTGAGGAGGGAAAGGGAGAAAGGAGAGATAAAAGTATAAACAGGGGGGAAAGAGGATGGAGAGAAAGACACAGATTGTAATCATAACTGTGAATGGGAATGGGATGAGCTCTCCCATAAAACAGAAGCAGTAGGAGAAAGGATTAAGAAATATACTCCTACAATATGTTGTTTACAAGAAGAACATTTGAAGTAGACAGATATACACAAGAGTAAGGTAAAAGGTAATGCTTCAGCCAAAGTAAAAAAAAAAGACATACAAATGGGTAGCAATCCTGATCTCAGTAAAAAGCAAAAGCAAAAGCAAAAATAGATTGATGAAAAGAAATAAGGAAGGAAACTGAATCCTGCTAAAAGGTACTATGGATAGAATTGTGTACACTCTATGACCCAGCAATACTACTTCTAGGTCTATATCCCAAAGCAATCATAAAAAAATGGGGAATGTACCAACATGTACAAAAATATTTATAACAGCTCTTTCTGTGGTGGCAAAGAATTGGAAACTGAGGAGATGTCCATTAACTGGGGAATGGACGAACGAGTTGTAGCATATAAATGTGATAGAATATCATTAGGTTGTAAGAAATGATGAGCAGGTGGACTTTGTACAAACCTGGAAAAACTTATATGAACTGATACTGAGTGAAATGAGCAGAACTAGGAGAACATTGCACAGTCACAGACACATTGTGAAGTGACTGACCTTGATAGACTTAGCTCTTCTCAGCAATTAAAGGATCTAGAAAACCTCCAAAAGACTCATGATTAAAAATGCTATCCACATCCAGATAAAGAATATGGAGTGTTAATGAGGATGGAAGCATACTATTTGCTCTCTTTTTCTTATGTTCCTTTGTTTTGTTTCTTTTTTCTCAGGGTTCCTCCCATTGGTTCTAATTTTTCTTTACATTATGAGCAATGTGAAAATATATTTAATATTAATGCATAAGTAGAGTCTATATACATGCCATATTGGGAAGGAGGGAGGAGAAAGTGGGGGAGAAAATCCAAAACTCAAAATTTTATGAAAGTGAATGTTAAAAACTAAAAAGAAATACATTATATACACGCGCACACACACATATACACATGTGTGTATATATACACACATATTTATACATATATATTTATGCATGTATATATGCACATCTATGCATACATAGGCATGTGTGTATGTATATTTACATATATACACATATACATATTCACATATATCTATATCTATATATATCAATATCTATATTCATATTTACATCTGTATCAGTATCTATATCTAGATTTATATCTATATCTATCTAAATACTATCTCTGAAATAATGCCCATCTAGAGATGGGCAGGAAAAGGGACCATAAAGCTATTTGTTCTGCTTTCCTAGAGAAAGGGTACTAGATTATAACTGTATCTGTCTCCTCTTCCTCAGTATTATTGTTGGGGGCAATGATTTATTCCCTTAATTTTGTCACTTTCTTGACCACTATGAATTAAAGAGGAAGGGATACCTCAAGCATAAATTGAAAGGCAGGAGTAGCACCTCCGACCTGAGGACTTGCTGAACCCTTTCCAGGGTTGCTCATCTACCCATGATGTCCATCTTTTCACCCAAATCTCACCTGTGAATCCAAGAAGCTGTATCATGAATAGCAGCCATACCCTCATGAAACCATCATGGCAGATGGATCAAACCAGGTTGAGAATAGCCAACAGGCTTCAAACCCATTGGAAGTTAGGGGGATGTCTACCCAAGCATGTGAAGACTTCTCCTACCCTCAGTGGAATGAGTGGATGAAAACAATTTGATCCAATGACCATGAAAGTGGCTGAACCTACTGTGGCTTTGACATGCTCCAATAAATTATTTATACAAGGCCTTACCATGAAGGGTTGAACTAGGTGGCCTCAGAGAGTCTTTGTGACTATTATTTGGATGTGACCCTGAGTTTTTAAAGTCTTTACAGCTAAATACAAGTTCTTTCAGGTTCTCCCAAGTGAAAAAGGCTTTGTATGTGTACTGGTTGATATACTTTCATGTTTGATATTTAATAAGTACCTTAGCTATGTCATGGAGGATGCTCATTAAGTTGGCAGTAGAAGGAAACAACAGCTATTCAATAATTTCTATTTAAGTTATTTATTAAGTAGATGAGGTTGATGTCTGCATCAATGGAAGGAGCATGCTTATTGAAAAACATCAGTATTATAGTATAAACTGGATGCCAGGGTGAATCAATTCATTATTATGGATGGTTTAGTTGGGCATATTTAATTATGGGATGAATATGTTAAGTGGTAAATTGCTAGAATATGTGTTAATTAGTTTTCCACTCTCAAATACATCTTCTGAAGACTGCTCTATAATGCTAATTAACAATGCGGTCACTAATTGTAATGGTAATGTTATTTGAATTTGAAGATCCCTTTATATTGGCAAAGGTAACAGGTACTTAACATTTAGTAATTAATAAGCCTCTGTTAAAGAAACAGAAGGTATGAACCCCTGTTGTTGAAGTAACAGGAAGGGGTTGAAGCAGGAAATGGCTGAAACAGGAAAGAGCTAATGCTATGTGTGTATATAAGGAGAAGCTCCTGCTGGGTCAAACAGATCTTCTTGGAGCCGGGTTGTGGAGGCTGAGGAAGAGGTCCAGGCTGGAAAGAATGATTTTTATTTTGAGAACCTGGTTGAATTGATTTTGATTCTGAGAACCAGCTGAAAATTCTGGTGAGTTCAAGGGTGAGCTGGAGCTGCAGAAGACTGAGGAAGCATGACTGTGGTGTCAGTATTTTGTCTGTTTGTGGCTTTGTTAAGCCTTGACTCCCCAGTTTCAGAGACTGTGAAGGTTTTAAGGTGGATTGGACACTGAGCTTCAGTGTGGAACAGGGATTGCATAGAGAACTGGACAAGGATCTGGGAGTTGTCTGCCTTTGAACCAAGGTGACAGTTTGGTGAATCCAGGTGGGAGCTGGGACTAGAGAAAGGGATCCAGGGAATATGAAAGCCTACCTCTGGTCAAGATGAAGAGATCTCTCTGTGGATACTGAGTAGTGACTGATTGAAGTTGTAATTTACTTATTACCTTTTGCACTGTAACTTATTTGTGACTGAGGGGTGGATAGACTGTATATTTTATACTACCCTTTAAGAGGGTGCTGAGTAATGACTCATATTCTAACCTGGTGTGTCCTATTAGAGGAGAACTTTGAATTTTATATTTTGTGACCCTTCAGGAGGAAAGACTCCTTAAGGATAATTGAATGATTGAGCTGCTTGAAAGATTGAGTTACAAAGTGACTGATTGACTAAATGACTATACTTTGTTCAAAACTATGTGACCACTGTGGTGAAAACTATGTGACCATTTTAGTTATTGATAAGCTGTGGTGAAAGCTGTATTTTTATGTTCTGTGATAAATTGTAACATTGTGAATGCTGTATCATGATTTTCTGTGAATATTTTGCTCTGATTTGTTATTGAATAAATAGAGTGTTCACTACATAATCATGTAATCAGAACCTTGAAAGCTGTTCACAGTGGCATTCTTCTGGAAAGCTGCTTGTGCATGGCTTTACACTAATATACAGAGAAAGTCTAATTTAAAAAAACAACAACCCATAATCTCTATAGAGATGCAGAGTGTTGTATGAAAGAGTATAGAACATGGGCATTAAAAAACTTTTAAAAAATTATTTCTAACACATTTTCCAATAATTAATTGAGATATAGAAGTCCAAAATTATATGCCCCACAAAATCTTGATTTCTAGTGTGCTCAAAGATACAAAAGTACAACTCAGTTTTCTGTCTCAATCAAGACATAATATGTTCTTGTTTAGTTATTTCAGTTGTCTCTGACTTTTTGTGAACCTTTTTGGGAGTTTTCTGGGCCGATATACTGAAGTGATTTGCCATTCCCTTCTCCAATTTGTTTTGTACATTAAGAAACTAAAGGAAACAAAATTAAGTGACTGCCCCAGAATCACACAGCTAATAAGTATCTGAAGCTGGGTTTGAACTCAGGTCTTCCTGACTACAAGTATGGCACTCACTAGCTAGCTGCCCCAGGACATAATATAGGACTTTAAAAATAAATATTACAGATGAATTAAAGTGAGAAAACTGCATTATTTTAATGATAATAGAATCATAGTATTCAAGTTGGAAAAGACCTTAGAAACCATCTAGTCCAAAACTAACGTTTTATAGGTGAGGAAATCATGCCCCAAAAGGTAAAGAGACATGTGTAAAATAACATGGGCAGTAAATGTCAGAGGGAAAAATTGAACCAAGGTCATTATACTCCAGAAAGAGTATTTTCTGTGACATGCTAGTGAAATAATATATACTTTAAAATTATATCAAAGAGCTAATAAGATTTGGAACCAGAACGGACCTTAAAGGTCATGTAGTACAACACTTTTATTTTACAGAGAAGAAAACTGATTTCTATAAAATTAAGTGATCAAAGACACACAGGTAGTAGAGAGCTGAACCAAGATCCAAACTCAAGTGTGCTGATTCCAATATTATGCTCTTTCCATTATAAGAGAAATACAATATTAAAAGTCACAATAAAGTTGTTATAAACACATTACATATTACTTATCCTATTTTAGCCATAAAATATCAGAGAATTTTCAGAACCCAAATAACCTAACTATTGTCATTAAATAAAGACATGGTATGTGATATGCTTTTATTCTCATCTTTTTCAAGGAATTTTTATTAAAATTGTAGTTGAATCCCAACAACATAATTTTATATTTAACATTTTTGAATAATTGCACAGATTAATAAAATAACCTCTTTAATTAAATAAAAATAATTTTGAGTATTTGGTGCACATACTGATGTCATCTCAGGGACAATTTGAGTTGAAGATATAATGAGAATATTACATACTTCATTCTCTTCCTACATGGTTATCTATCTTGCCATTCTTATTCACTTAATCAAATAATATGTTCCTTTTACATTTAATGTCTTGAGTTTCAAGACAGTGACGTTATTTTCCATTTTTTTTCCTTTTACATTGAATTTATGTCCTTCCTTATTTAAGTCAGCATTTTATCTCTGACTAGTTATTATTATATTAATTTTATGCTAATCTATGGCCACAAAATATCCACACCCAGGTCCATTTACTACTCCCACACTAAAGTTTTTCCACTTTGCTGAAGTTGTTAAATTTTTGTAAGCTGGTTGATATTTAACCAGCTTGGATAACAACAGGAGTGTGAATCTAAATTCAGAGGCAGAAGCAATTTGATCCAAATCAAACAAACTTTTATTAGTCACCTACTTTGCAATAAATGTACTAGATATCAGGGATGCAAAGAACAAAAAAGAAAAACTATTCCAGCCCTTGAGAAGCTTACTAAAAAATATTTCATATAACAGAACAAGGATGAATTTTGCTAGATTAATTTATCTCTTTTTTCATTGTCTCTTCTTTCTTTTCCTTGATTTCCCATTCACAACATAATAAAGGAAAGAAAAAAATCTTGGAAGTCCATGACTTGAATATAAATGTGAAGTGAGGAAATGCGAGATAAAAATAAAGAGGATAAAAATGTCCTTAAGCCCAATGGTCATGTCTTCTGGTGAGATATATCATAATTTAATTCTGGCACCCCCATGGCTAACTCTGGTTGACAACTTTTCAAAGATGAAAATTATTTGGAACCTATCCAAGATCATGCTTTAAATCAAAGTGTTCATAAATCAGCTACTCTTTCACTATGAATAGGCAACCTGGAGGAGTGATACCTTGGGGAAAGAGACCATGCTAGCCTCTGTCTGATTCAAGCTGTTCCTTAAGTTGATTAAATGAAGGATTATTTGTGCCTGTGTGTTTTTTAAAGGAAAATATTCAAACAGGCTTGATTTTTTTCCTCTATGCAAATTTCTATTAATCCAATGATTTAGTCTCTCAAAAATGTACTTAAATGTGAAATATATATACCACCTATCATTTCAAAATGGGAAAATTATTACTTAGAACTGCAAGTGTTACATGAGTTCATTTTCATCTTTAGCCACCTCTTCACTCTTTGAATCCACATAGGGCAACTCTCACAGGATTGAAAAGGCAAATGAACTTTCATATAATTGTGATGAGCATGCATATCTGTACAGGTAGACTGAGCTAGCTAATGATTGCCTGGAAATTTGAAGAATGTGGAGGAAGCTTTATAATAGACAATTATCAACCCCCCTACCTAAACCAGCTCCCTTTCTCAATTTTTCCCTTCCTCTTATCAGAATTATTCTCATCTTCAGGCTAGAAATCTTATAGTAAGTTCTCTTTTTTTGCTCTTATTTATCCACACATTAATGCTTTCATCAATTCCTCTTTCTTTGAGTGCTGAGACTTCATATGTGACCCTCACAGTGCCTTTAACATAGCAGGCAAAAAATAGGAAGACTGAACTTTATTTGTTTCTGAAAATCCAAACCATATTTTATTTTGTATTTATTTAATGAGTTTTGCATTACTAAAAAGAGATATAGGGGCGGCTAGGTGGCGCAGTGAATAGAGCACTGGCCCTGGAGTCAGGATGACCTGAGTTCAAATCTGGCCTCAGACACTTAACACAAAAACTAGCCATGTGACCTTGGGCAAGTCACTTAACCCCAACTGCCCTCCAAAAAAAAAGCAAAAAAAAAAAGATATATCTCTCTCTCCCTACTTCCTAGACTGTAGGCTCAATCAGGGCAGGATACATACATACACAATACACACACATATGTATAAACACACACATATGCACATACACACATAAATAACATGTATACATATATACACATATGCATTCATGCATATACATACGTGTGTGTGTAAATAAAGAAGTTTGGGGCTTAAAGGAAATCTATGAATTTGTTTTTAGAGATTAAAAAAAAAAACTAAACCAATTCCCCAAGTCCTTGTGACACATCTAAAGTCACACCAGATTATTGTGATTATTGTTACTATTATTTTCCTCACCACCACCACCACCACTGTCACCGTCACCATCACCTTCACCGTCACCGTCACCATCACCATCACCATCATCATCATTATCATTTGTCATAGTAATAATGATAATAATAATCTCCTTGAGATACCATCCACTTTCCCACAATTAGCCTAGTTCTCTTTAGCAGTAACATTCAAGCATCATTTCAAATTCCATGTGATCATTTAGGTTTTGTAATTAGTGTCACATACCATTTATTTTTTTACTACCCACATTTTTTAAAAGCATACAATAATGTTTCTATTGAATAGATCTACTTTTAATAGGTAAAAATAAAAATGGTCAGGTATAGAAATGGGCAAGGATCACATGGAGAAGTTAGCATATCATTTCATCCTATCCACCACTTCCAGGCTCTTCTACCACCATTACTCTGTAACCTCTCCTACATAGAATTTCATGCAATCCATATTTATAACCCAATCAAGATTCCAGTAGTTGTTATCTGGTGACCTCCAGGACACTCTCCTTACTTCCTCAACAAGTTTGGTATCTTACTCACAGTCTTTCCTCCACAACCCCTGTCTTCATACTAGGTAGCTTCAATGTATTGATATTTTTTTCATAAAACAGTTTCCTAATTTGTCAATTGACCTGTTTCTAATAACCTCCCCCTTTTCTCAGCTACACATAGAAATGTTACTAACCTCTATTTGCCATCATCTATAACAGCGGTTCTCAACCTTTGGGTTATGTTCAGTTTGTAACAATGAAAATACAGCCTGCATATCAGATAGATTCGTAACAGGAGCAAAATTATGGTTATGAAGTAGCAATGAAAATAATTTTATGGTTGGGGGTCACCACAACATGAAAAACTGTATTAAAGGGTTGCGGCATTAGGAAGGTTGACTACCACTGATCTGTAAGACTTTTATTTCTGCACCCATGAACTCTGAAATTCCTTTATTTAAACACAATCTTTTATCATTCCAGCTTTCCCTGTACCTTGCAACCCCAGACTCTATTCTTCATTCACTGTGACCTCCAATCCTTCTACCTTTCAGTTCTTTTTCAGATCATCACCCTTGCACTGACTATACTCTGCTCCTTTTCCCATTTTGACCTTTTGACCAACCAATTCAGTTCTATACAGCGCTAGTCTCTGGAGTCCCTTGACCTCTTATCCTATTTCTAGTCTTCTTATGCCAAGCCAGTATCTTGGATTTCTCCTACTGTCTCCTGTCTTTGCTCCAATTATGTACTGCTGAGTAAAATCTGGAGAAACCTATATACTGGGCCTACTGCAAAATAATGTTACATAACCTTCACTGAGCCTTCATTATTGTAAGGAAATCCTTTTACACCTCCATAATCAATTGATTATTCCAATCACCATAGCAGCTTTTCCTAATCTTTCATCTTTCTTCAAACTACCCATGGCTTCCCCTGCAAGGTATCATCCTATCATTCATCATTAAATTTCTTGAGAAAGTTATCTACATTTGGTACAATTATTTACTTTTATCTCACTCTCTTCTTAACTATATTCTGACTTCCAACCTCCTTCACTTGAAATTCCTCTTTCCAAAGTTATCACATTTCTTCACTGCCAAATCTAATGGTCTTTTTCTATCCTTATCATTCTTGACCTCTCTACATACTATGATACTATCAATCACCCACATCTTTGGACACATCCTTTTCTTATCTCATGATGCTACTCTCCTCTAGTTTTCCTCCAATTCTTCTAAGTCTTTTCTGTCTTCTCTGCTGAAGGCAAGATGGTTCCCACTAATTCCTTAAGATCTGACATGTTCCTTCTCCTCTCTTTCCTCTATGTTTTGTTTTTGCCTTTAATCTCATAATAACACATATTTCTACATCTCCGTTCTATTTTGGGTAGACTACTGGGTCTGAAATCAGAAAGATCTGAGTTCACATTGAACCTCAAAATCTTACTAGGTGTATTACTACAGCAAGTCACTTAACCCTGTTTGCCTCAGTTTTCTCATCTGTAAAATGAACAGGAAAAGAACATTGTGAACCACTCCAGTGTCTTTGTCGAGAAAACTCCAAATGGGGTCATAAGGAGTCAGGCACAATTGAAAGAACTGAACAGCAACAGCATCTTTTCTCTTAACTCCATTCTAGTATGTGCAAAGATCTATTGGACGTCTCAAACTGGATATCCTCGAGACAATTTAAACTCAGCATTTCCAAAACTGAGCATATAATCCTTTTCACTACATTCATTAATCTTCTTAATTTACCTATTACTTTTTAGGGCATCTTCATTCCACCAGTCACTGGTTCACAACCAAAGTACCATCCTTGACTACTCACTCTCTTTTACCCCACCCATATTTAAGTTCTCCCCTCCCCCTCAGTAGCTGTCAATTCTACCTTTGTTATGTTTCTTATATATGCCCCCTTCTTTTCTCTGGCACTGCCATAACCTCAATGCAGGTTGTCATTACTTCACACCTATACTATTTCAATAATTTTCATGTTCATCTTCCTCCCCATTCCAGTCCATCTTCCACTAACCTAACATCTTCCTAAAGTACAGCTTTGACCATATCACCCTTTTGACCATATCACCCCCTAACTTCAACAAGTAACAGTGGCTTTCCATTATTTCTGTACTGAATATAAAATTACTTGTATTTTATAATCCTTCATTAACTTGTCTGTTCCTTTATCCCCAGCTTACTTACTCCTTTATTCAAGTACTTGACCATCCTATGACACTGGCCTCTCTGCTGTTTCTTGAGAATAATTCCATCTTCCAACTCTGCACATTTTCACTAGCTATCTCTGAAGCTTGTGATTCACTTCCTTCTTATCTCTATCTTCTGCTTTCCCTGATTCCTTCAAGTCTCAAGTAAAATGCTCTTTTCTGTAAGAAGTCTTTCCTGTTCCTCTTCAAAACTGGCGCCTTCCTTCTCAGATCATTGGCAGTTTACTCTGGATGCATCTTATTTGTACATAATGTGTATGCACAAGTTTGTAGATAGCTGTTTGCATATAATCTTCCCAATTAGACTGTGAGCTTTGGACAGCATGGAATGATTTTACTTTTCTCTGTTTCCCCAGTGCTTAGTGCAGTGCCTGGTGCATAGCAGTTTCCTAATAAGTGTATATTGATTTGACTTGATTTCTGAGCTAGACTTTGAAAGATGAAACATATTCTGAAATATGGAGAATTAGAGATAAGGTATTACAAATAGAGGGAATAACATAAACACAGAAGATTAGCATACATATAAATCCAAAGATGATGTATTTGGAAAGAATTTCTAAGCATAAGTTATTTTCATTTTCCTCAAATTATATGTATGTATGTGCAAAGACATTCTTACATCTATGTATATACATTTATGTATGTGGGTATATGCGTGCATGCATGCACATGTGCACACACATGCACACACACTGTTTTGCAACCTTTGTCTTCTATCATCTCAAAAGAGTATCAAAATGAACCTTAAACTAACTACAAATTTCTGATCATGACATTTCATAAAATGTTTTAGTCATAAGGTCAAAGAATCAAAAATCTAAGAGTTGATCAGAAAGCCATATGAATTACTACTACCTATATCTAAACAGGAATTTCTTATTCACCAACATTCATATGGCCAACATGATGAAGAACTACACAGTTTCTCAAGTCCTCACTCACTCTTAAATGTGCACTCCCTATCTCCACTAAAAGAGAAATTGGGTGCCAGTGGTAGAGTATCATTCTGGAACCTAAAATTTGTCTAGCCATTTGCAGAGGATGGAAATATATGGTGGTGGAGGGGAGCACACAAGAGAAGCAATATGATTAGAAAGCCATCAGGGGGTAGAAAGTCTTTCCAGAATACACACCTACTACTTCTGTATCTATCAAACATTGGAGCACTGACTCAGGACAGAGGAATAATCTGGTTGCATGTAGAGTTCACTGGTTCTCAAGGAAGGGGAACTTAGTTATTGCTGGATACAGGGTTGTTCTCCCAGAAGTTTTTTTTTTTAATCACATTCCCGCCTTCCCTCTTTTCCTACCTTATATGCATGCTTTAAAGAAAATTTTGTTCAATACTGAAAATTAGATGGATATCAAACACTTTATCTTTCCTGTTATATTTTGAAATAAATCTTGTATGATTTTGATTTATGAATGGAAATCAACTTGTTGGAGAAAAACCTCTAAGGCTTTAGGCATCATGTTGCTTTCCTGAACTAAATGTCTCTTCATAATAATTGAACAGTAAACACCATGGTAACTTGTTTACTCTTTACCTCTCAGTCAATTGATTAAGTTTAAGATGTAGTCTGTTACAGATTTATTTGCAAAAACCTACCTGTTCTCTTCTTATACTTCTCTCAAGGATGCCGTCTTTGTTGGTTAGTTATTTTATAGTTGTGTCCAATTCCTCATGACTCTATTTGGGGTATTCTTGGCAAAGATACTGAAATCGTTTGCCATTTCCTTCTCCAGGTCATTTTACAGATAAAGAAGCAGAGTGAAACAAGGTTAAGTGACTTGCTTAGGGTCACACAGCTAATAAGTATCTGAGGCCAGATTTAAACTCAGAAAGATTAATCTTCCTGACTCCACATCTGACACTTTATCCATTCATTAATCTAATTGTCCAGTGCATTCACTACATTTTCATAAATTTTGGTAGAGATGGCAAAGTAGGCATATGGGTTGGTAGTTTTCAATTTTATTTGTCTTTTTTGGTTAATATGGTTATGTGTCTATATGACTTCATTAAGAATATAAGAATTCATATTAAAAGGTATAGAAGGGAGAATGGAGGGGGACATGGTAAGTTTGAAGGAATTTATAAGAGATGGATGCCTTGCTCTTGAGGTGGCAGAAAAAGATAACCAATAAATAGCTTTCATGTTCTGGTAATAACCATATGTCAAATGACTTAGATAGAGGCTGCTATTACACTGGGTAGAATGGGAGGATGCAGGACTGTGACACAGAAGATTAGGAAGCATGTATAGATGATGAACTACTTCTTTGGAAAAATAAATTTTGATGGAAAGCATTGATGGGGGGGGATGGAAGCAGGAAGGCCAGTTACAACATATAATACTTAAGCTGAACAGGTAGCTTCCAAGTGGTGAGAAAATAGCAGTTGTAGGAATGGATAATGGAGATGGAACTGGGAGAGATAATTGGCTTGTTTACCTAGAAAAATAGAAAAGAAGCCATTGTATTTGGCCATTAGAAAATCATCATTGGATTTTGATAAAGAAGTTTCAGTAGAGGAAAAAGGGCAGAAGTCAGATTCCATGCCAGATTCTATGGAGAGGAAGAATAAGTTGATTGTTTGAAACTGCAAACATGTAGGTGGATTATCTCTTTAAAATTAGCACCAAAAAGAAAGATATACAATCCTACAAAACAAAGAATCAATCATGAATATGGAGACATGAACATGCTTTTATGCCAAAATGAAAAAAGAAAATATTAGGAGATGTTCAGCAAAACAAGGTCTAAGTCAAAGCACTTCATCATGAAATTAAAGAGAGAAGTATATTCTTGGTATAGAAATGGGCCATCTTTTCCACTTCTGAGTCAGTGGGAAAGGAAAACTTTCTCACATGATGATAATATTTTAAGGAAGGGAAATTAAGGACACATGGGTCAATAGTGTCAAATGTCATCAATAAGTCAAGGAGAAAGATGGTTTTAAAAAGAAAATGACTCTTAAAAGTTATTGGATTTAGAGAAGATGACTTCATTAATGACCTTTGCTCAAACAAATGCAGTGGCTTAGATAGAGCTGAAAATAGATTCAAAATCCATGGAAGGGATGTGGAAGTAGTAAGAATGGGCTACTTAGGCTCCATGTTTGGCAGTGAAAATAAAAGATAGGGAAATAGAGTCAAGATGGCAGAATAAAGCAGGAACTGGCCTGAGCCCCCACTCCAACTACCTTCAATATTGTAAAAATGACTCTAAACAAATTTGAGAGCTACAGAACCCATGAAGTGACAGACAGAAACAAACCACTCACTGAAGACAGCCTAGCAGGCTGTCAGGAAGGGTCTATCACACTCAGCTGGGAGCCAAGCACAATCCTCCATGAGCTGCATGGGTTCAGACATGTGACAGCCTGACCAGTGGCACAGACCACCTGGAACAGACTTCAGAAGAATGATTGAACAACAGTTGTGGTGGTTTCCAAACTTTTTGACCCATAAATGCCAAAGAGAAAGTAAAAGGCAGGGAACTCTGTTGGAGTTGGGTGAGAGAAGAGCACAGTACAGCCCCTGGCCCCAGGTGGTGTGGCAGTTGCAGCTGCTGCCGTGTGGCTGCCTCTGGGGGTCATGGTCTGCAATCATTCAGAGGGTAATCACTCTTGCTTTGATCTGCTTGGATCTGGGTTGCAGTCTTTGGGGGTGGTGGTCCTGGGATGAGAAGTACTAATATGCCAGAGTTTGGGGTGGCTGTACAGAGGGTACCCTTCTGATAGCTCTGACAACTTTTATGAAAATCCCAGTGATTTGTGACAAAGCTCTCTCCATCATGGAAGCAAAGTTCTATTCATGGCAAAGATCTCAAAAGTCAAGTAACTGGCTGGCAAGATGAGCAAACAGGAAGCACAATCAGATCATAGAATATTTTTGGGGCAACAAAAAGCATCAAAATATGGAACAAGAAGAAGACAACAAAGCCAAAACTCCTGCATTAAAAGTTTTCAAGAAAAATATGAATTGGTTGCAGGCCATGGAAGAACTCAAAAAGTATTCTGAAAATCAAGTAAGAGAAGTGAAGGAAAAATTGGGAAGAGAAATGAGAATGATACAAGAAAATCATCAAAAGTGAGTCAAAAGCCTGACTGAAGACAATAAAACCTTAAAAATAGATTAACTCAGACATACACTCTAAATTGGGTATCTTGGCCTACAGAAGAGTTGGGGGGGAAGGGGATAAGAGGGGGAAAGACAGGGGGGAGGGAAGGTTGGGGGGGAGGGTTGTTAGAAGCACACACTTTTGTAAAGGGACAGGGACAAAGTAGAAAATAGAACAAGTAGGGGGTGGAACAGGAAGGAGGGAAATATACAGGTACTGGGATAGGAAGATCATGTCAGAGGGATGATGGGGGAGGAGAGAGGAAAGGAGGAGAGAGCAGATTGGGAGAGGGGGTATACAGTGGGATCGCAGTTTTGGGGTGGTGGGTCGGGGAAAGACAGGGGGAAATTTTGTAAATCAAAATCTCGTGGAAATGAATGATGTAAACTAAAAATAAACAAAAGTTTAGGAAAAAAAACCCCAAATGGATGAACTCAAATAGCAAAAGAGGCCCAAAAAGCCAAAGAGGAGAGGAATGCCTTAAAAAGCAAAACTGAGAAGGAAAAGGAATTATAGAAAATTACTAAAGAGAACAATTCCTTCAAAATTAGATTGGAGCAAATGGAAGCTGAAGACTATGAGAAATCAAGATACTATAAAATCGATACAAACAAATAAAAAATAGAAGGCAATGTGAAATCTCATTGGAAAAATGACTGACCAGGAAAATAGATCCAGGAGAGATAATTTAAAAATTATTGAACTATCTGAAAGTCATGACAAAAACAAACAAACAAACCTAGAAATCATCCTTCAAGAAATTTTCAAGGAAAATTGCCCTAATATTGTAGAACCAGAGAGCAAAATAGGAAGTGAAAGAATTCACCAATTGCCTCTTTTTTAATATAGTTTTTGTTTTCTTGTTTACATTATTCATTTTCATTACATTTTTTGAATTACATATTTTCTCCCCATCTTGCTCCTGCCCCAACCCCATAACAGCAATCCCACTGTAAAGCCCCTCCCCTGCTCTGCTCTCCTATTTTC
>CM053594.1:220173886-220192562 GCA_028646575.1 Pseudocheirus occidentalis
GATAGATTTCCATAGCCAACTGAGAGTCTATGTTATTCCCTCCTTAAGCCAAATCCAATGAGAGTAAAATTCACTCATGCCCTGTCACCTCCCCCTCTTCCCATCCACTGTGAAAAAAACTTTTACTTGCCTACTTTATCTGAGATAATTTACTCCATTCTACCTTTCCCATTCTCTTTCTCACTGTATATTCCTCTCTCACCCCTTAATTTTATTTTTTTAGATAGCATCCCTTTATATTCAACTCAACTTGTGCCCTCTGTCTACAAGTGTGTGTTTAAGTGAGTACATGCATGTGTGTGTGTGTGTGTGTTTGTGTGTGTATTCCTTCCAACTACCCTAACACTGAGGAAGGTCTCATGACCTACAAATATCATCTTTTCATGCAGGAATGTAAACATGACACTTTTTAAAGTACCTTATGATATCTCTTTCCTGTTTACTTCATATTTTGCTTGAGTCTCATGTCTGAAAGTCAAGTTTTCTTTTTTATTTTTGTTTTTGTTTCTTTTTTAATTCATTAATTTCTTTTAAATTTTTTTTCACTTTACTAACTTTTCTTTATTTTTAGTTTACATCATTCATTTCCAAGAGATTTTGAGTTACAATTTTTCTCCCCATCTTTCCTAGACCCACTACCCCCAAAATAGCAATCGCACTGTATATCCCCTCCCCCAATCTACTCTCTTATATAGCCTCCCTCATCACCCCTCTGACTTTCCAGTAGGGAAAGATGGATCTCCCTACCCTAGTGCTTTGCCCATATATCTTATTACCCAGTTGCATAAAACTAATAATTATATATATATATGAAACATATGAGTTTAGAACTTTTAATTTTAGGTTCTTTCCCTTCATCCCTTATCACCCATCCCCACTGTAAAAAACAAGCAATTCAATACAGGCCGTACATGTGTAGTTATGAAGAACATCTCCACAAGGAACACATTATAAAAGACTGACTATATTTCCCTCCTTCCTATGCCACCCCCCAATTGTTCTATTCTCTACTTTGTCCCTGTGCCTTTACAGAAGTGTGTGCTTCTAACAACACCCCCCCCAACCTGCCCTCCCCTCCATTATCACCTCTCTCATTCCCATCCACCAAACTCTCCTGTAGGGCAAGATGCCCAGTTTAGAGTGTATGTCATTCCTTCCCTAAGCCAAATTCAATGATAATAAGGTTGACCCCATTTCCTTTTGCCTTCCTATTCTTCCCCTCCATTGTAACAGTATTCCCTTGCCTCTTCTATGTGAGATGATTAACCCCATCCTGTCTCTCCCTGTCTCCTATCATTCTATTCCTCTCACACCTCTCAATTTCACCTTTTAAAGTATCATCCCTTTCTATTCAATTTATTCTATGCCCTCTGTCTATGTACACATACATACATACACTCACATATGTATTCCTACACAAATACACCCAACTATATAGACACATATGTATGTTTACATACAGATATATACATACACACATATACATACACACACACATATATACATATACATATACATATATATATATATATATATATACATACACTTTTTTATTCCCTTCACCTAACCTCATACTGAGAAAAGTTTCATAAGTTACAATTATCATTTTTTCCATGTTGGCATGTAAGGTTTGTAAGGGTTCCATGGCCACCTTTGATAAGTTTCTTTTGAATTCTTTTCCATTATTACCTTCTCATGCTTCTTGTATTTGAAAATACAATTTTCTATTCAGTTCTGGTTTTTTCAGCAAGAATGCTTGAAAGTCCTCCACCTCATTGAATAATGAAATTTTCCCCTGGACTGTTATACTCAGTTTTTTGGGGTAGCTAATTCTTGGATTTTTAATCCTAGCTCCCTTGATCTCTGGAACATCTAATTCTAGGCCCTTCAATCCCTTTATGTAGAAGGTGCTAGATCATGGGTTATCCTGATTGTGTTTCCACAATATTCAAATTGTTTCATCTTGGCAGCTTGTAATATTTTCTCCTTGATCTGTGAACTTTGGAACCTTCCTGTAATATTCCTAGGAGTTTTCTTTTTGGGATATTTTTCAAGAGGTGATCAGTGAATTATTTCAAGTTCTATTTTGCCCTCTGGTTCTAAAATATCAGGGCAATTTTCCTTGAGAATTTCTTTTTAAAAAAACAAACTTATTTATTTATTTTCTTGTTTACAACATTCATTTCCACAAGATCTTGAGTTATAAATTTTCTCCCCATCTCTTCTCCACCCAACACCCCAAAACAGCCATGTCACTGCATAACCCCTCCCCCAATCCACTCTCTCCTATGTCCTCACCCACATCCTTCTGACTTTCCAGTAGGGCAGGATGGATCTCCCTGACCCAGTGCCTGTATATCTTAATTCCCAGTTGGAGGCAGCTAATAACAATCATCATCATCATCATCATCATCATCATCATCATCATCATCATCATCATTATCATTATTATTAATATATACATATATTTTTACATTGCATTATAGAACTTTAAATTTTAGATTCTTTCTATTCCTTCCTTATCACCCACCCCCGCTGGAAAGAGAAGTACTTCAGTACAGGCTGTACATGTGTAATTATGCAGAACATCTCCACAGTGGGCATGTTGTGAGACTGATTACATGTCTGTCCTTACTAACCCACCCCCCTCTTGTTCTATTCTCTACCCTGTCCCTGTCCCTTTAGAGAAATATGCACTTTCAGCAACCCTCCCCCCTCCACTTCCCTCCCCTCCATCATCCCACCTCTCTTCTCCGTCCCCCCTAATCTCCTGTGTGGCAAGATATCCAATTTAGAGTTTATATCATTCCTTCCCTAAGCCAAATTCAATGAGAGTGTGATTGACCCTTTCCCTTTTGCCTTCCTGTTCTTCCCCTCCATTGTAACTGTTATCCTTTGCCTCTTCTAAATGAGATTATTAACCTCATTCTGTCTCTCCGTGTCTCCTCTCATTCTAATCCTCTCCCACCTCAGAATTTTACCTTTTAGAGTATCATCCCTTCCTATTCAATTGATTCAATTCATTGAGCCATCTATGTACTCATATATACACATATTCAGATATGTGTTCACACACATATATAAACCCTCCTATATTAACATATGTGTATGTATATGTATATATACATATATTATATATGTATACATATATAGTATATATATATCTTTATTTATTTGTATTCCCTTCACCTATCCTCATACTGAGAAAAGTTTCATAAGTTACCATTATCATTTTTGCATGTTAGCATGTAAATAGGTCAACTTTGATAAGTTCCTTATGATTTCTTTTCCCTGTTTATCTCCTTATGCTTCTTGTATTTGAGTGTATCTGAGTTCTGTTTTTTTTTCAGTAAAAATGATTGAAAGTCCTCCACCTCACTGAATGACCATATTTTCCCCTTGAATATTATACTCAATTTTGCAGGGAAGGTTATTCTTGATTTTAATCCTAGCTCCCTTGATATCTAGAATATCATATTCCAGGCCCTTCAGTCCCTTAATATAGAAGCTGCTTGATCTTCTGTTATACTGATTGTATTTCCACAGTACTCAAATTTTTCCTTCCTAACTACTTGTGATATTTTCTCCTTGACCTGGGAATTCTGGAATTTGGCTATAATATTCACAGGAGTTTTCTTTGGGGGATCTTTTTCAAGAGGCAATTGTTGGATTCTTTCACTTTCTATTTTGCCTTCTGGTTCTAGAATATCAGGGTAATTTTCCATGAGAATTTCTTGAAGGATGATTTCTAGGTTCTTTTTTTATCATGGCTTTCAAGTAATCCAATAATTTTTAAATTGTCTCTCCTGGATCTATTTTCCAGGTCAGTGGGTTTTTTTCAATGAGATATTTCACATTGTCTTCTATTTTTTTCATTTGTTTGGATCTGTTTAATAGTATCTTGATTTCTCATGAAGTCATTTGCTTCCATTTGCTCCACTCTAATTCTGAAGGAATTGTTCTCTTCAGCAAACTTTTGAGATTCTTTTTCCATCTGGCAAATTCAACTTTTTAAGGCATTCTTCTCCTTATTGGCTTTTTGGGCCTCTTTTTCCATTTGAACTAATCTATTTTAAGGTGTTATTTTCTTCAGTCAGGTTGTTGACTATCTTTTCATGATTTTCTTGCAATGTTCTCATCTCTCTCCCCAATTTTTCCTCCACTTCTCTTATTTGGTTTTCAAAATCCTTCTTAATTTCTTCTATGGCTTGTAACCAGTCTACATTTTTCTTGGAAGCTTTTGGTGCTTGATTTCTGACTGCATTGTCTTCCTCCCATTCCATGCTTTGATTCTCTTTGTCCCCAAAAAATGAATCTAAAGTTGTGTTGCTGTTCTTTCTTTGCTTCCATTGCCTGCTCGTGTTGCCAGTCATTAACTTAACTTTTGGGCTCAGTAGAACTCTGCTTTCAGTGGGAAGCGCTTCGTCCCAAATTGCTGGGGTTTTCACAGATATCAGAGCTATTCAGAGGCCACTGTCTTTGCAGCCCCCTCCAGCTTTGGCTCACTGGTCACGCAACTTAGGACCATGATCCAAGACCACCATCTTGATCCAGGCAGATTATGGGAAGAACACTTAGCCTCTGAATGATTGCTTTACCTCCCTGCAATCTGCAGGCTGGGAGCTCTGAAGCAGTCTCTTGGAGGCAGCTGTAGGGCCACTGCTTCAGTTGCTTTCTTGCCCTGGGAGCAGCTGACAAGACCCACTACTTTCCCCCAAATTTAGCTGAGTTCCACTAACCTTTCACTTTGTCCTTGGCTCTTAAGTGTGGATAATTCTGGAAACTTCCACAGCTGCTGGTGATCCAGTCTCCCAAGTGCTCCAGCTGTGGCTTGCCCTGCTCACCCTGGGTCTAATGGCTTGGTACCAGGCTGGGATGGGCTCTGCTCCTAGCATGCTGTGATAAGCCCTTCCTGTCTTCCTGCTTGGCTGCCTTCAGTGAGAGCTTTGTTTCTCTGTCATTTTATGAATAATTCTGGAGCTCTAAAATTTGTTTAGAGTCATATTTTATAGATGTTTTATGTGATTATGGGGGGAGCTCAAGGGGTTCTCCTGCTTCTATGCCACCATCTTGGCTCCACCCCACAAGAGTCAAATTTTCTGCCTTTGGCGTTTTCATCAAGAATGCTTCAAAGTACTCTATTTTAATAAATGTCCATTTTCCCTTGAAGGATTATACTCAGTTTTGATAGGTAGGTGATTCTTGGTTTTAATCCTAGCTCCTTTAACTTCTAAAATATTGTATTCCAATCCCTCCCAAAACTTAATGTAGAAGCTTCTAAATCTTGTATTATCCTGATTGTGTTTCCACAATACTTGAATTGTTTCTTTCTGTCTGTGTGAATATTTTCTATTCACCTGGGAACTCAAGAATTTAGCTGTAATATTCCTCGGAGTTTTCCTTTTTGGATGTATTTCAGGAGGTGATTGGGGGATTCTATCCATTTCTATTTTACCCTCTGGTTCTAGAATATATGGGCAATTTTCCTTCATAATTTCATGAAAGATTATGTTTAAATTATTGTTTGATCATGGCTTTCAGAGAGTCCAGTAATTTTTTAATTGTCTCTCCTGGATCTATTTTCCAGTTCAGTGGTTTTTCTAATGAAGTATTTCACATTGTCTTCTGTTTGGTTTTGTTTTTCTTTTTCATACTTTTGGTTCTGTTTTATAATTTCTTGACTTCTCACAAAGTTGTTAGCTTCCATTTTCTCCATTCTAACTTTGAGGGAATTATTATCTTCGGTGAGTTTTTGGATCTCCTTTTCCATCTGGCGAGTTCATCTTGTTAAGGCATTCTTCTCATTGTTTTTTGGCTATCTTTTGCTATTTGTGTTACTCTCTTTTTAGGTGTTATTTTCTTGAGAATTTTTTTGGATATCCTTTACCAAGCTGTTGATTTGTTTTCCATGATTTTCTTGAATCTTTCTTACTGCTTTTTCCAATGTTTCCTCTACTTCTCTTACTTTTCAAAATGCTTTTTGAGCTTTTCCACAACCTGAGACTAATTTATGTTTTTCTTGTAGGTTTTGCATGTAGAAGTTTTGACTTTGTTTTCTTCTTCTGATTATATATTTTGATCTCCTTTGTCACCACAGTAAGATTCCATAGTCTGTTTTTTTCTGCTCTATTTTTTCATTTTTCCAGACAAATATTCGACTTCCTAACTCTTTGTTAAGGTAGGATGCTGCTTCCAGTGTGGAGAGTGTACTGTTATAAGTTTCAGGGGTTTTGTTCAGCTGGTTTCAGACATAGTTGTAGGGGCCTACACATTTTCTGTTCTTCCAAGGTGGCATGATTAAAGGACAGGTGTTAACTTGTCTCCTGGACTGTGCTCTGGTATGTAAGTGTCTACAAGCACTCTTTTATGCCTTGAAACTGTAAGGAGCATTTCCTCTACACTGCTTATACCAACATCCCTGCCACACCAGTACTCCTCCTTGCCCCAGGACTGCCACTGAGGACTGTAACCCAGATCCAAGCATGACCAATGGAGAATCTTGCCTTAGCAAATATATCCATGCTATCCCCTATGATCAATCCATTGATCCTCCCAACATCTGTTGGCTGAGAGCTCTGTAAGCAGCTTCAACCTCCACCCTCAGACTGGGGCCAGATCATGCTCCTCTCTCACCCAGGTCCAACAGAACTTTCCTACTGAAATTCTAAATTTTCATTGGCGTTTCTGGGTTGAGAAGTCTGGAATCCAGCGCAACTACCAGTGATTCAGTCCCAGGAGGCCTGCTGTAGGTTCACTGTGGCTTAGTCTATCCTGGCACTTTTTTTCACTGGACTGCACTCCTCTCCCAGATTGGTGTGACAGACCTTTCCTGTCGACCTTCCAGGTTGACTTGGGCTAGAAATTTGTTTCACTCTGTAATTTTGTGGATTCTGCTACTCCAGATTTTGTTTAGAATAATTTTTACAGGTATTTGGAAGATTTGGGGGGAATGACTCAAGCAAGTCCTGGTTTTTATTTTGCCATCTTGGCTCTGCCCCTCCCCCCAAGTTTTCAATGGTATCTTTTAGCAAGATGTAGTTTCATTTCTTATCTCTTTTAACAAGGTCTACTTTTGCTTTTACCTCATATGAGAACAGGTTTGCTGCTTCTGTTTTTTGGTTGTTTTTGTTTGTTTGTTTTATTTGCTTTTTACTTCAGCTGAAGCATAATAGATTCTGTTCCTGGCCCTTACATTTACTCTGTGTGTGTATATCTCTGCTTCAAGTGTGCTTCTTGTAAACAACATATTGTAAGATAATAGCTTTTGATCCACTCTGCTCTCTGCTTCCATTTTATGAGAGATTTCTTCCCATTCACATTATAGTTATGATTTCTACCTGTTTATTTCCCTCCATCTTATTTTTCCTCCATTCTGTCCTCTCTCTTCCCTTTCACTTTTTCCCTCCTTACCAGAGTTTTCTTTCTTTCTACCACTTCCTCTAATCTACCCTCCATTTTGTCAGTCCCCAGTCCACCATTACTTGATCTCCTCCCTTCCCCCTTCCCTTTGGGTTAAGACAGATTTCTATATTCAATTGATTTTGTGTATGATTTCCTCTTTGAGCCAATACTGATGATAGTACTATTCAAGAGATTCTCTCCTCCACCCTTCCCTTTCAATGTAATAGCTCTTTGGTTCCTCTTAATGTGAAAAAATTTACCCCATTCTACCTCTCTTTTCCTTCCATACCCATTGTACTCCTCTTCCTCATCCCCTAATATTTGTCATTCCCTCAAATTCACCTAATGCCCATACCCTTTGTGTATGTATATTCTTTCTAGCTGAACTATTAGTGATATAATTTTTAAGAATCTCAAATATCATCTTACCATGTAGGTATACAAATATTTTAGCTCTATTGAATTACTTATATTTTCTTTTCCCTTTTTTTATGCTTCTCTTGGCTCTTGATATTGGGCACCAAATGATTTTGTTTAGCTCTGGTCTTATTTTTTATGAAACCTAAGAAGTTAATTTAACTTTTAAAAATGTTACTCCTAATGCTACTTCCTTTTATAGAAACAGTAATTTTAGTATTCTAGTGATCTCGGAGTGCATTTACTCTTCTCATCTGTGGTCAATCAGAAGACAGTTATTACAATCATCACCATTATTATATTACCTAGCACATTCTGAGTTTCTAAACAAAACACTAACTCCTCAGTTTCAAAATCAAAACCCAATGAACAGAAAAAAAAATGAGAACAATGCTGGGCAACATTCAACTATATCTACTTTATGCTGAGTTCCCAAATACTTCCCAAAGATAAGTAGATATGTTGTTCAGGGTAAAGTGATGTGTAGTTTAATATACTGAACCATACTTCAACAGGAGACCACATGGTCTTCCTGATAAAACAAGAATGTTCCCTGCAATAGTTCATATCTTGTAGGGATTTTTGCACAGATAATGATTAAAGAGCACTCGGTTTGCTTTCTAATAAGATTATAAAAATTTTGCTCTGTTGATTCTTGAGATTTTTTAGCTCCTTCTCTTTCTAATCTATCAGCTTCTTCATTGCCTGCAAACATTGAGTGACCAGGAACATGTATACATTTAATGTCTATGCCTTAAATAACTGTATCAAACTTTAAAAGTCTTTTTTGTTAAGGACATTCTTCCTGTGCTTGTTTCCCAGTCAGTTTTCTTCCAGTCTTTACTACAACTCATTATACCATTAATAGTAAACATTCTATCTGTGTTGAGAACCAGGTTACTGATCTGATTCTTGGCTTGTCTGATTGCTTTACAAGCAGCATATGTATATATATATATATATATATATATATATATATATATATATATATATATACAGGCAGCTCTTTGGTTCATCTGTCACCCAGGAAGTCTATCAGCCACATTTCCATGTAAGAAGATGTTTTTTGCTAAGTAAAGGTAGAGTCTGATATTTTTTTTTTGTAAACTTTGCACAAGGCTCTTCCTCTTCATTTGGATGACTCACAGGGTCTCATTTGTTTCCCTTTGAGGTCTTGTATGTCACTGTTATTTTTTCTGTTCAGTTGAATAATCAGGGCTTGTAGTATTTTGGAAAAATACCCAAGTCTCATTCTCAGTAGCAAACTTCTTAAACCTGGGAGCAGGAAATTGGTTGACTTGTGCTTGACATCCACTCCTGGTGGGTTACATTCAGGTCTTGTGGTATTTTCCTCAGTGCATAGAACATGCCAATTCTCAGGCCATCCAGACCCCAGCAACAGAAGGTATCTGTGGCAACTCTGGGGACGGTGACCGAGAACCTCAGCATGGCCTGCTGTGGGGCATAATTGCCACAGGGAGGACCTGGGTCAAGCTTCCACTCACTTGGCTGCAGTATTCTCTGTGTGGAAGATCTGCTGCTCACCTAGTTCCAACTATTGGTTACCCAAGTCCCCCAATTCTAAATTTTAAGGTGTCCTACTCATTTTGATTTTGTACTTTCTTTTCCATTTGACCAATTGTATTCATTAAGGAGTTTTCTTTGGTGGATTTTTGTATCTCATTTTCTATTTTTTCAATTCTAATTTTTAAGCAGTTTTCTAATCTGTTGAGTCTTTTTTCATAATTCTCTTGCATCACCCTAGTTTCTTTCCCCATTTTTTTCTTTTTCCTTTTCCCACTCTTCTACTTCTCTTATGATTTTTTGGAGAGGAGAAGTCAACACAATTGGGGTTAAGTGACTTGCTCAAGGTCAGCCAGTTTGTAAGTTTGTCAAGTGTCTAGAGTCTACAATTCCTATACAAGGTTGTAGAAGTGGTTCTAAGTTGCTGAAAATAATTCCACCAGTCTATGATCTGATAGGTCCTAACAAGTTGGGGGCGGCTAGGTGGCACAGTGAGTAGAGCACCGGCCCTGGAGTCAGGAGTACCTGAGTTCAAATCTGGCCTCAGACACTTAACACAAAAAACTAGCTGTGTGACCTTGGGCAAGTCACTTAACCCCAACTGCCCTCCAAAAAGCAAAAAAAAAAAAACAAGTTGGAAAAGCTTTATATTTAGTTACGTGCATGTGTCATACAAAGACATACAAGCTAAGTTCAGAAAACCTTGGAATCAAGAGGGTGGACACCTACTGATGAATTTGAACTCAGGTCCTCCTAACTCCAGGACCAGTGTTCTATTCACTGTACCACCTAGACCCTATTATATGATTTTTAAACTCCTTTTCCAGCTCTTCTATGAGTTCTTTCTTGGTTTGAGACCATTTCCCATTTTTCTTTGGGGTTTTTCCCATAGGTGTTTTAACATTGTTGCCCTCTTCTGACTTTGCCCCTTGGTCTTTCCTGTCAACAAAATAAATTTCAATGATCAAGTACTTTTTTGTTGTTTTTGCTCATCCATTTTTTTGGAGAGAGTGTGGTGCTTTTTCCTTTCTTTTAAATTTGTTCTCTGAACCAACGGTGGAAGGGGCACTATCTCAGGCTTATTGTGCCTATGGCTACTATTTACTTGGTGTTGTCCAAGCTGTTTAAGTCCTAGCTATTTACTTGGTGTTCTGCTGATGTTGTCCTGGGGACCCTAGAGGACCCTCATATCTGGTGCTGTGCTAAGGGTTGGGGTGAGGATATCGGCTGGCACTGCTGGAGGTTATAGGGGTCTGTCAGCTTACCTGGTGTTGAACTTGGTTCTGAGGTGAAGTGTCTGACATGTGCTGAGTTCTGGTGGGATAGTATTGCATTTCCCTGGGGCTACACTGAAGCACATGGGGGTCTGGCCTACTTTCTCACCATGACCAAAGATGCCTGTTTGCCTGGGGCTAAAATGATGCACATCAAAGTCAGGTTGCTAAAGTATGCCTGTTTGTCCAGGACTATGCTGAAGTATGTGTCAGTTCTTAGAGTTGGAGCCTGCCCATTCCCTTGCTTATGCTAAAGCAGGTGGTGAGTTCTGGTATTAGTGTTTGCCTGGTCCAACATACTGGGTCTCAGGATCTCCCACTGTTTTGCTGAGGTGGGACTTGTTGATTTGCTGGGATGATTTCTGCCCTGGTATGAGTTTCCCTTTTACCTGAATGTGAAAGACCTTTCTTAGTAATCTTCCACGTTTCTTGGGCTAAAACGTTATTTCACTCCATCTTTGTACTGGTTCTGCTGTTTCAGAATTTGTTTTGGGGTGCTATTTTATGACTGTTAAGAGCCAAATATGGAAGTTATAGCAATTTATTACTTCCTCCACCATCTTGGCACCTGGAAAATGTACATTTTAAAGAAGCAGTGAAATACTTCACATATTCCTTTGACTGATATCAGCACTGAATAAAAAGTTCGGCAGTGTTGTTATTTTGACTATATCATTATGACCTAGAAATAAATAATTAATTTTTCTCTGATTATTTTGTCTTAATTCCTGTAAAAAAATGTTTTGTAATTGTATTGCTATAGTTCCTATTTGCATCTTGGTGGCAAATTCTTTATATGCTACGTAAGCTATGTTTTGAATCAAATTTCTCTTTCCCTTTTTGTATTGTTAATTATGAAGAAATGTTAGTGATTTGGAACATAAAATACTAATTTCTAGTGTAAAAATTCTATAGTATAGTGCTATAGTAGAACACTCTACTATAACATGGAAGCTAGGAAGTGCGGTGGATAGAGAGCCAGGCCTGGAGTCAGGAAGACCTGAATTCAAATCTTGCCTCAAACACTTACTAGCCATGGGACCCTGGGAAACTTATTCAACCTTGTTTGCCTAAGTTCCTCAACTATAAAATGAGCTGGAAAAGGAAATGACAAGCACTTCTAGTATCTCTAGAAAATCTCAGATGGGGTTATGAAGTATTGAACATAACTGAACAACAGACAGTGTTCTATGTTATGCTATGCTATACTCTATTTTACTTCAAGATGCTAATTTATTTTTTATCCTATACCTTTACTGGATATTATTTCAATTATTGTAATTGATTCATTTGGGTACTATAAATATACATATATATACATATATACATATGTGCATGTGTGTGTAATACATATTACACACAAAAAGTGTTAGTTTTGTTTTTGTTTTGTCTATACTTAGTTCTTTTATTTTAATGTAATTGGAGAATGTAACATTTCTAGAAATATGCTAAAAGAAAGGATAAAATATACTTTGTTTACCCCTGGTTTTATTGGAAAATGCTCCAGTCTTTCTCTACTACACATATTGTTGGTTCTTAATTCTAGATAAATACACATTAGACTATTAAAAGAAAGGTGAATTTATTCCTATAGTTTCCAGGACTTTTTAATGGAAATGATAATTGTATATTTAAAAAGCTTTTCTGGACAAATCATAGTGTATAAATGTGATGGAATTGCATTGAATTGTGTTGAATTGTGTTGAATTGTGTTGAACTCTTATCAGCACAATGATGAACCACAATTCCAAAGGGTTAATTAATGATAATGAAATATGCTACTTACTGCTTGATAGAGAGGTTCAGGACTCAGAATGTTGAATAATAGCAGTGTATTTTGAATACCATCTGTGTGGAAAGTTATTTAACTTGACTATAGACATTTTGTAATTATTTTTGCTTTTTTGCTTTGTATTTTTATTTTCTTTAAAATAGATTTTGTATTCTCAGTTGCGGGGGATTGGAGTAGGCAAGTGAGAAGGTGGATTCTGGCTGATCAAAACAAATTTTTTTTGAATAAGAAATCTTTCCTAGCAGCTGTTGCTATAATCATGTGGTTTTTATTATGTTTGTTATTAATATGGTCTTTTAGGTTTTTTGTTTTCCTTATATTAAACAATCCCTGAATTCTTGGTATAAATCTGCTGTTGCAGACTTTGTGCTAATATTTTAATGTCTATTGTCATTAGGGTTTTTAGTATATAGTTTGAATTCTCTGCTTAATCTCTCTTTAATTTAAAAATTTTTTTAATTTTAATTTTTCACAGAAAGAATTTGGATGAATTTTATTTTTTATATCTCTGCATACAATTGATTTGACATTAAAAGTAATTGTTCTTTGAAGTTTGTTAGAATCACTTATCATTTTTACTGGTATCCTGTTTTTACATTTCCTTTTCAGGGTTTATTTCTGAATCATTCAATTTCTTTTTAATGATATTGGGCTATTTAAATAATGATGCTTATTTTATTAATTTTGTATTTTATATTTTAATAAATATTCTTTTTATCAAAGTGGTAAGTTTAATTTTATGGTATTGGAAAAATAGTGTATGATAATTTCCTTTATTTTGTTCTTAATTTCTCTGAACACATATTTAATATGGACCCTTTGATTTTGCCCCTTTTCTTTTAAAAATCAGACTATTTGTATCTGTTTTACTAGTAATAAGAAGAAAAGTGGATACAATTTTTTTCAATTAGATTTTTAAAATCTATTTTTGGTTTTTGTATTTACATTTTTTTGCTTACAGTATTGTTAATCTGTATTTTTTCAAGATTTCTATTATGACATTTAGTTGTGCTTGTTTGTTACTTTTCTTTTTTTTAAGTTGAAATCTTAATTCAGTGATCTGTTATTTTTCTCTTCCATTAATAAGTGTATGTGTGTCTATACATTTATGTGCATGTGTCTACACACACACACACACGCTTTTCTCTCAGATAACTAGGTGGTACAATTGATAGAATACTGGATTCAGGAAGACCTGACTTCAAATTCAGCCTCAATACATACTAGCTTTGAGATCTTAAGCAAGTCACTTAATCCTGTTTGCCTCAGTTTCATCATTGGTACAATGAACTAAAGAAGGAAATGGCAAACCACTCTGGAATTTTTGCCAAGAAAACCCCAAATGAGGTCACAAAGAGTCAGATATGACTGACACACCTGAAATAGTTTCTCCTGAGTGCTGTTTGATCAATATCCCAAAATTTTTGGTATATTGTTTCATTGTTTTACTTTCTTTAATAAACATTTAGATTGATTTTCTGTGTTGTTCTTTAGAATTAAATTATTAATCCCCAATTTGTTGTTTATCCTTTCTTCAAGAGTCTGTCATGGAGCATATTTTATACTATAGTGCAGTCAGGAAAAGGTATGTTTAGTTTTACTGAATTTCTACAATTTTTTGAGGTTTCATGAATCCATGATTCACGATCAATTTTTGTCATTGTCATGTTGATCTAAGAAGTAGAATCCTTCTTTCTTGTTCATCCATTTGCTAGATAACCATGTACTCTGCTATGAAATGACTGACCTTCTTGCTATTCCTTAAACATGGCAATCTATCTCTTTACTTCAAGCCTTTTCCCTGACCATTCTTCATTCCTAGAATCTTCTCTTTCTTCATTTTTCCTCTGCTCCCTTCCTTTCCTTCAAGCTACTGCTATAGGACATCCTTCCTGTTCTCCCTTAATATTAATGCCCTTCCTTGGTCTAGTATTTCCCATTTACCTTGCATGCATTTTGTTTACATAGGCGTTAGCATGCTGCCTTTCCCATTTGACTATTAACTCCTTGAAAACATGATCTCTTCTTTTGTTTTTCTTTGTATTTCCAGTGTTTGGTATAATGTCTAACACATAGTAGAGCATGGCACATGATTGTTGGTTAGATTTTTCTAAGTCTGAGAGAGCTATTTTGAGGGCTTCTCCCAGTATTATACTTTTACTATTTCTTCATACAATTAAATTAACTTCTTTAAGTATTTGGTTGTATTGCCAATCTGTGTATATCTATACTAAGTGTTGATATTGATTTGTTATACATGATGCCTTAAGCAAAATACAATTTTCTTGCTTCTTTTTATTACATTTATTTTATGATACATTATCTAAAATCAAGCTTGCTAGGTTTTTGAGTTCACTTAAAGTATAATCATTTTAGTTCTTGCCTCTTATTTTAACCCTATATGAATCTTTAGGTTTCAAATGAGTTTCTAAGCAAAACATTGTTGGATTCTGATTTCTAATCCATTTGCTTATCCTTGAGGCTAAGTCTATGCAACTTCTATCCATTGTCATTCATTCTACCCTTTAGGAACAAACACAAAAAATTTAATCTGTTTTTCTATATGGCATACCTTCATATACTCACTCATTTAAAGACATCATGTTCCCCTTGAGCCTTCTGTTCTCATATTAGACATCCTTATTTCCCTAAATCAATTTTTATATGCTTAAAGTAAATTTCTATCGGTGTACTAATTATCTTTCTCTGGACACTTTCCATTCCATCAATGTTGTTAATAAAAATGTGGTACCCAGAACTCAGCACAGTATACCAAATGTGACCTAACCATTGCAAAGTGCAGAAAGACCTTGACCTCTCTCGCCCTGGCCATGGCTTCTCAAGGCATGCTAAAATTTGATTGCTTTTTATACTGAATTATATTAACTTTGCTTACATTGTTTTAATATTGAAATTATTATACATTAAAATATCTAAAACATTTTTCAGACAAATGCATTCTAGCTTTGACTTTCCCATTTTTTACTTGTGAATCTGATTTGTTTTGTATCATATTGTAATATTTGCTTATCCTTTTTAAACCTCACTTTATTAGCTTCAAACAAATGAGCTTGCCTATTAAGATCTTTTTTGCATCTTGACTCTTCTACTGTATTGACTATCTCTTACAGATTTATGCTATCTGTAAATTTACTAATCATGTAAATGTTACCATTGATCAAATCAGCAATTTGTTTAAAAGAAAGGGAGGAAAGAAGGAAGGAAGGAAGGAAGGAAGGAAGGAAGGAAGGAAGGAAGGAAGGAAGGAAGGAAGGAAGGAAGGAAGGGAGGAAGGAAGGAGGAAGGTAATCATTATCAGGCCATCTTTTCCCTAAATATTTCACTAATCTAGGTAATCTGGATTACAGCATTTCCCTGATAAACCTTTTAAAAATTTATTTTGATGATGATAATTTTCATGGATAAAAATTAATAATTATAATGATCATTAGGACAAGATTTTTTTGAAAAGGACCTATATCTCAAAAGTAGTGCTTGCCTCATTTCCTTCTTTAAAAGGAAAGTATTTCGGCAAAAGCCTCAATTCCTCTATTTTATTTCCATGCCAGTTTTTTTCTTTTACCAATAAGCAAAAACAATCTTTCTGAATAGCATGAACTTGTCAGTTATTTCCTCATTACTTCTATGTAAATTTTCATCACAATATTTACCTAGTTCAACTTGAATCTACCCTGTTACCAAAGAACATATTCTACAGTTATGTAGGTAAACACCCTTCCTATTCTAATGTATGTAATCCATGCTACATGGGCCTCTCTGGAACAAAACTGCCCCAGATACTAAAATTTCCTTATGCTACATGGATAAATAGCAACAGAAACTTAGGGTATCACCTCCCCACTCTACAGAGTGTATTAAGAGTTGAATTCTCCCACAAAATAATATTTTGATTCCACTTATAGCAGTGATAAGTAGGATATGCATTATCAAGTTTATATAAGTAGATAACATTACTTCTGTGAATTGCACTTTAAAAATTTCAGTATTTCACTCAATAGATGACCTTGCTACCTGCTTATATGGAAATGAGTCTATTTGACCTGAATTACAATGGTTTACTCTCATTTTGCCTCAAAATCTCTCAGTTATCTTCATTCCCCTTCTCCAAATTCAGTCTCAGAAAATGTTTTGTCTCTCCTAATTAACAAGGTTAATTGTTTCATCTATGTTTTCCTCCTCTAAGACTTGATTCCACTCAGTCTCCCTCTCCATCTCTGTCTCTCTGTCTCAGTCTCTTTTTCTCCCCTTTCTCTTTTGTTGTCTGTCTCTCTCTGTCTCTCTCCCTCTCCTCTTTCCTCCTAAATTTCTTCATTTTCAGTTTCTATCTCTTTAATAGCACGTACCTTTCTGGCTACAAATACGTAAAAGGCCTTGAATATCCATATATCTAAAGGTCTTTTAATGTCTTTATCTCTCTACCTAAATGGGTGTGTAAGTATATGTGTATGTGACCTAGGTTCAAATCCTACCTGTGGTGCTTACTTGGTGACCTTGTGCAAATTATTTAACCTTTCTTGAACTCAAGTTCTTCATCTATGAAATTAAAGAGTTGAATATAAGAGTTTCTGTCCTCTCCACCAATTCTTATTGAATGTTCCTCTGATTTCTTCACCCTTATACTACCTACAATAGTTCACATCCCTTTTTCCAATTTATTTATTTAATTATAGTTTTCAGCATTTATTGATTCTTAGTTTTCAGCATTTATTTCCACAAGAATTTGAATTACAATTTTTCTCCCCATCTTTCCCCCACTCCACCAATCCAAGATAGTGATCCTACTGAATATCCCTTCCCCTGATCTGTTTTCTCTCAAAGTCCTTCTCCATAACCCCCTCTCCTCTTCCTAGTAGGGCAAGATGGATTTCTATACCCTAGTGCCCATATATCTTATTTCTCAATTGCATGTAAAACAATTTCTTTAACATTTGTTTTTAAAACTTTGATTTCCAAATTATTTCCCTTCTTCCCTCCTCATCCACTGTCACTGGGAAGATAAGCAATTCAATATAGGTTGTACATGTGCAGTTATGCAAAACATTTCCATAACACTTGTGAAAGACTAACTATATTTCCTTCCATCCTATCCTGTCCCCCATTTATTCTATTTTCTCCTTTGACACTGTTCCTTTTCAAAAGTGTTTGCTACAAACTACCCTCTCCCCAAATCTGCCATACTTTCCATAATCTTCCTTCTTACCCTCTTCCCCCCTACTTTCCTGTAGGGTAAGATACCAATTGAGTGTGCATGTTATTCCCTCCTTAAGCCAACTTCAATGACAGTAAGGTTGACCCATTTTCTTTCACCTTCCTAATCTTCCCCTATATTGTAACCATTTTCTCTTGCCTCTTTTATGTGATAATTTACCCTATTCTATCTTTCCCTTTATCCTCACAATATATTCCTCTCTCACATCTTAATTTTAATATTAGATATCATCCCTTCATATTCAACTCATCCTGTGCCACCTGCCTATGTATACATGTACACAAATATAAACACACTCACATATATATATTTACACACAAAAATACCTTCTTATATATACAAAGATGTATGTATGGGAGGGTAGGTGATTCTTAGTTTTAATCCTAGCTCCTTTCATCTTTGGAATATCATATTCCAAGCCCTTTGATCCCTTAGTGTAGAAGTTGCTAGATTTTGTGTTATACTATTTGTGCTTCCACAGTACTCAAATTGTTCCTTTCTAACTGTTAGTAATATTATCTCCTTGACCTGGGAACTCTGGAATTTGGCTATAATATGCTTAGGAGTTTTCTTTTGGGGATCTTTTTCAAGAGGCAATTGGTGGGGGGGCAGAGCCAAGATGGCTGCATAGAAGCAGCAAGGTCCCGCAGCTCCCACACTGCCACCCTAAACACCCAGAAAATACCAGCCCAGACAAAGTCTAGGAAAGTCTAGAACTCTCAGACTCACAAAAATACAGAGAACACAGCTCTCACTGAAGGCAGCTCGGCAGCAGGGGCGCAGTACGGCCGCAGGAGCGGAGGCTGGAACAGACGGAAGCTGAGACCGCGGCCAGGCCCAGGCGGTGGGAAGGAGCTGAGCCGAGCCCCGCTGCCAGCAGGACGGAGAGGCGCAGCTCGCAAGCAGAGAATGGCCAGCCCAAAACCGCAGCCGGTCAGGCAAGACCTCAGGGCGGCCACGAGGAGCAGCGGAGCCTCCCAAGCCTCAGTGTGAGTCTACTTCAAAGAAAATCTAAAGCACCGGCCTGAGGGAAGCTTC
>CM053594.1:220193062-220224527 GCA_028646575.1 Pseudocheirus occidentalis
TCTACCCTGTCCCTGTCCCTTTATTGAAGTGTGAGCATCCAGGATCCCTCCCCCAGACCCTACCCTTCCCTCTGTAATTCCGCCTTTCATCCCCATGCCCCCTACTCTCTTGTGTGGCATGATGCCCAGTTTAGAGTTTATGCCATTTCTTCCCTAAGCCATATTCAATGAGAGCAAATGAAAGTAAAGTTGCCATTTGAGTTAATCTGTTCTTTAAGGTATTATTTTCTTCAGTCAGGTTGTTAACACTCTTTTCCTGATTTTCTCACATTGTTCTAATTTCTCTTCCCAATTTTTCCTTCACTTTTCTTATTTGGTTTTCAAAGTCCTTTTTAAGCTGATCATGACTTGTAGGCAATCTTCATGTTTCTTGGAAGCATTTGGTGCAAGAGTTCTAACTGTCTTGTCTTCATCCCATTCCATGCTTTGATCCTTTATGTCCCCAAAGAAGGATTCTAGAGTTAGGCTGCTGTTCTTACTTTGCTTCCTTTTTGTGCTCATGTTGGCCAGTCAATTAATTGCTTGATTTTTTTAGCTCTGTGGAACTCTTACAAGGGGGACATCTCTGTCTCAAACATATGGGGTTTTCATAGCTGCCAGAGCTATTAGAAGGCTGCTGCAGCCCTCATCAGCTTTGGCTCACTGTCAATGCACCCCAGGATCACCAACCAACACCACTATCTGGATCCAGGTCTCTCAATGTAAGAGCACTTTGCCTCTGATCAATTGCTTGCCACTCCCCCACTGCATTCTGCAGACCAGGAGCTCTGAAGCAGCCAGTTTGAGGCAGCTACCACTTCTGCTGCTTCCACTGCTTCCTTGCCCTGGGGCCAGTTTGGCCAGACCACTTTTTCTCTCCCATATTTAGCTGAATTCCACTGACCTTTCACTTAGTCATTTTTCTTCTGGCTTGACAAATCTGGAAACTGCCACAGCTGCCGCTGATGCACTCTCCTGAAGACTCCAGCTGTGGCTCCTTCTGACTCCCCTGGGGCCAGGCCATGGTTTCAGGCTGGGCTGGTTTCAGCTCCCAGCCTGCTATGATGAGCCCTTTGTGCCAAGCTGCCTTCAGTGAGAGATGTGTTTTCTGTATTTTTGTGAGTTTTGTTGCCTCTACGCCACCATCTATGACTCCTATTCTTATGAATTTGACAAAATTCTCCATTTATTTGAGATATGATATTTTTCTGAGATTATACACATAATTACCCCTCCCTCAATTTTTTGCTTTCATTAGATTTTGCCTATGCCTGCGATAGTGTCCTATTCTACTATTTCTGATCTTTTTTTCCTTATCTTGCTTTCAGTATTAGAAACACTTTGTTGGGTATTTTTGTTACAGACACTAAATTTTGTATTGTGAAGGTATATTATTCTATATTTATGCAAAAGCTTACATAATATTAAAATTAATGTTTATTTAATTTTTATTCACTTGTGAAGCCATCTGGATCTATGGTTATTTTTCTCCCCAAAATTTTTCATTTATTGTTTGATTTTTTTCTGTAATGTCTTACTTTGCATTTATTTAATTTCTTCTTTTTATATAAGTATTTTATATATATTCATACTTTTGTGTACTTTTTGAGTATAATTGAATAAAATATTTTCTAATAATTTCCTATATTTCTTCCTTATGCATTATCATTCTACCTTTTCTTTCCTTGTTTCTTTCTTTGTTTCTTTCCTTGTTTCTTTCTTTGTTTCTTTGTTTCTTTCTTTTGTTTCTTTGTTTGTTTGTTTGCTTATTTGTTTTTTGACTTTGGTCTTCCTGACTTTTAAAGATCAGTTTGACAAATAATATGTCTATTAGCCTTAAATAATACCTTTTTGTTTTATAAACTTAATGGTTTTATTATTTTCAATTTTATCTCTTTGATTTTCAGAATTTCAGTTTTGCTTTTCATTCTTTTAACGTTGCTTTTCTGGGATTTTGAAAAGTTGTTTGTCTAATTTGTTGGGTTTTTTTTGTTTTGTTAATCAAAGTATTTAGAAACACAAATTTTCATTTAATGACTCTTTTGACCACAATCTTAAATTTTTGGTTTGCTGTCTCATTGCTGCCATTTTATTTGATGAAGATATCTGTTATTTCTATGATTTTTGTTTTTCAAGTCACATATTCTTGCTGGTTATATTATTTATTTTAATTTAAAATTTAAATATTTAGCTTCAAACATCTTTAGTTCATTGTTGCTTTTTAAATTCATTGGCAATGAAGGGATCCATTTAATATCTCTGAATATATACATATGCACTCACTTATTTATAAGGTGTTTTGTCTCAACATAAGGTCAAGTGTGTAGATAGGAGGCAAAGATGAGAAATACAATGCTTTTAATTTTCACTAAGTACAGAGTGAAATCTAGCATATCTAAATTGTTTAAAACTCTATACAAATCCTTCACTTCACTCAAACTCTAGTTTGAGTTATTTAAGTTTTAACAGGGACATTGTGGAGGCCCAGATGATGTGGGGGTGGTGGTGAGACACAGAAGACACAGTGGCAACACCTAGAGGCCCTGATGAAACATTGGCAAGTTGATCCATCAACTACAAGGGGCATTCCTAGGCCTATCACCAAAGGGCTGAGATCTGGTGAAGCTGGGTAAGAGACAAATGCAGGGCCCATGGCAATGGTAGCAGCTACTCCTGGGACTATCAGCCCATAGCCTAGAAATTTAAAAAGCATCTACCTGAACTTCCAGGGACCAGGAAGGCAGAGTGAACCCTAGCTGCTCCAATCACCCCCCGACCCTGAAGACACATATATTATTGCCCTAGAGCAAAATTTTAAAATAGTGAAGGCTTGGAAGTCCCAGAGGAAGGGCATGGCTAAGGCCCTGCCTCAAATTTGGTAAAAAATAGATTGCAAAGACAAAGACTCTATAATTGTATTAATGTGAGCAGGAGGAACCAAATTCAGAAGGAGACAGCCTCAACAGGGAATATGAACTGCTCTCAAGCCCAGAAAGTATTCTTAGAAGAGCTGAAGAAGGATTTTGAAAGTCAAATTAAAGAGGTAGAAGATAAAATGACTAATTCTTTTAAAATCAAAATGGTGAAAGTAAAAAAAAAATTTCAATGAGGAAAGCAGCTCCTTAAAAAGAAAAAATGTGTGAATTAAAAATAAAATCTGAACATATGGAAAAGGAGCTTCAAAAACTGAGGAAAATAATTTACTAAAAATTAGACTCAATCACATTGAAGCTAATGACTGTATGAGGCACCAAGAATCAGTAAAATAAGACATCAAGACTGAAAAATTAGAAAAAGTAAAATATCTCAAGGGAAAAATAACTGACCTGGAAAACAGATCCAGGAGAGATAGTCTAATAATTATTGGTTTACTTGAAAATCATAACAAAAATGAGCCTGGACAACATATTCCAAGAGCTTATCAAAGAAAACTGTCCTGAGGTCCTAGAACCAGAGGGTAAAACAGATATTGAAAAAATCCACTGGATACTCCTTGAAGGAAATCTCAAATTGAAAACTCCATGAAATGTTGAAGCAAAATTCCAGAACTATCAAATAAAGGAAAAAATAGTACAGGCAGCTAGAAAGAAACAATTCAAATGCTACAGAACTACACTGAGGATCACAAAGAATCTCCACCTTCTACATTGAAAGATCAGAGGGAACAGAATATGATATTTTGCAAGGCAAAATAGCTCGGATTACAACCAAGGAGCAGTTATCCAGCAAAACTGAGCATAATCTTTCAGGCAAGGAGATGGTCATTCAATGACATAAGGGACTTCCAAACCTTCCTGAGGAAAAAGCCAGAGTTCGAAGGAAAATTCAGTCTACAATTATAAGCCTTAAGAGAGACATAGAAAGGTAAATAGAACACACAAACACACACACACACACACACACACACACACACACAAAACTTGTTATTTAATAAGAGCAAACTGTTTACATCCCTATATGGGAAGCTAATACCTGTTATTACTGAGAATTCTATACTTATTACTATGTTCAAAAGGGATATAGATAAACAGAGGGAGTATGTATAAATTAAACAAAATGATGTTAAAAATCTTATTAAGGGAAGCAAAGGAACTGCAATGGAAGAAGAGTAAAGAATGAAGGAGAAAAGGGTAAATTATGCCGAAAATAGGCATAAAACACTACAGTAAAGGAAAAGAAGGGAGGGAGATGATCAGTATATGAGCTTTGCCCTCATTGTTTCTGGTTTAAGGAGTTAATAACAATCAGTAAAGAATAGGTCTCCATCAAGAAGAGGTATAAAAGCTGTCATAAAAAAAGGAAAGAGGGGAGAGGAATATTGCATGCAATCTATTCTTGTTGTTCTTGATTCAAGGAAGAAAAAACATACTACATTAAGTATAAAAACCTATCATACCCTAAAGTCAGTAGGAAGGGGGAAGGGCTAAGAAAAGGGGGGGCTTATAAGGGAGGGAAGAAGTAGTAAGGGGGAAAAAAGGAAAAGGGAGGAGGGCTGATGAGGAGGGAATACTGAAGGAGGCAGTGGTCAAAAGGAAAACTCTTATGGAGGGAGAGGGAGAAGGGGAAAAATAAAAGCATAAACAGGGGAGGGAATAGGATGGAAGGAAAGACACAGATAGTAATCATAACTGTGAATGTGAATGGAATGAACTCTCCTATAAAACAGAGGCAGATAGCAGAATGGATTAAAAACCATAATACTACAATATGCTATTTATAAGAAACACATTTGAAACAAGAGGACACATAACGGGTAAAGGTAAGAGGCTGGAATAAAATATATTATGCCTCAGCCAAAGTAAAAAAAAAGGCAGGGGTAGCAATCCTTATCTCAGAGAAAGCAAAAGCAAAAATACATCTAATTAAAAGAGGTAAGGGAGGAAACTATATCCTGCTAAAAGGCACTATCAAAAATGAAGCAATATCATTACTAAACATTTATGCACCAAGGATTAGAGTATCCAAATTCCTAAAGGAGAAGTTAAGGAGTTAGAGGAAGAAAAAATAGCAAAACTATACTAGTGTGGGACCTCAATCTCACCCTCTCTGAACATGATAAATCTAACTTCACAATAAACAAGAATGAAGTTAAAGAGGTAAATAGAATCTTAGAGAAGATAGATATGGTAAACAAGAGACTCAGAAGCCAATGACTGTAGTAATCTACTGTTCAATAAACCCAAAGACCCCAGTTTTGGGCATAAGAATGCACTGTTGGACATAAATTGCTGAGAAAACTAGAACATAGCATGGAAGAAATTGGGCATAGACCAATATTTAACACCATACACCAAAATAAAGTCTAAATGGGTGCACCATCTAGGTATAAAGGATGATACTGTAAGCAATCTGGGAGAGCAAGGAATAATTTACCTGTCAGAGCTATGAAGAGGGGAAAGCTTTATGACCAAGCAGGAGATAGAGAGCATTATGAAATGCAGAATGGATATTTTTATTACATTAAATTGAAAAGTTTCTCTACAAATAAAACCAATGTTACCAAGATTAAGAGGGAAGCGGGAAATGATGAAAGAATTTTTTTAGCCAGTATCTCTGATAAAGGCCTCATTTCTACAATATACAAAGAATCAAGTAAAGTCTATAAGAATACAAGCCACTCCCCAATTGATAAATGGTCAAAGTATATGAACAGGCAGTTCTCAGAAGATGAAATTAAAGATATCTACAAGCATATAAAAAAGTGCTCTACATCACTATTGATTAGAGAAACACAAATCAAAACCACTCTGAGGTGCCACATCTCATCAGTCTGATTGGCTAAGATGACAAAGCAGGAAAATAATAAATGCTGGAGAGGATGTGGAAAAATTGGAACACTAATGCACTGTTGCTGGAGTTGTGGATTGATCCAACAATTATGGATAGGAATTTGGAACTATGCCCAAAGGGTTATAATTTGACCCAGCAATATCACTTCTGGGTTATATCCCAAAGAGATCAGAGAAGAGGGAGCAGGTTTTATGTGTACAAAAATATTTGTAGCAGATTTTTTTTTGGTGGCGAAGAATTGGAAATCAAGGGGATACCCATCAATTGGGGAATAGTGGAACAAATTGTGGTATATTAATGTAAGACAATACTATTGTGCCAAAGGAAATGAGGAGCAGACAGACTTCATAATAACCTGGAGAGACTTATATAAACTGATGTTCAGTGAGAAGATCAGAACCAGAACAATTATGTACACAATCACAGATACAGCATATGTGTGATGACTAACTTTGATAGACTTGACTCCTCTCAGCAAGGTAAGGTTATAAGATAACTCCAAAAGACTCATGATTGAAAGAGATATCCACATCCTGAGAAAGAGCTGTGGAGTCTGAATGCAGAATGAAACAAAATACTTGCTCTGTTTCTTTTTCTTGTTTTTTGTTGTTGCCTCTTTCACAATGATCATTCCAATCAGTTGTAATCTTTCTTTACAACCTGACTAATGATTAAAGTAAAGATATTTGTAGATCCTGTATTTGAGAGCATACCACAATGGTGACAGGGGAGTACGGGGAGGGGGAGAAAATTTGAAACCCAAGGGACTGTGGAACTGAATGTTGTAAACTAAAAGTAAATAAACAATTTTTAAAATTTTATTTAAATTTATAAAATTTATTTTTATATAAAAAATAGGGACACTTGAATCCCTGATTATTATAGTTTTGTGGCACATTTATCTCCATTATTTGATTAGGATTTTTTCCTCATAAGGCACTTACATATCATCCCATTTGGTCTGTGTCTAAGGTTGTATGTGCATATATATATATATATATATATATATACATATATTCATATATAGATATAGATAAAGATATATAGATAAAGATATATAGATATATAGCGTATGCATACAATGTTAATATTTAATTATTAATTTTATAGGCATAAAGCAGTTTCTCTGTGTTCTTTAATTATGTATTTTATTTTTTAAAAATTTATTTTATTGACTTGTTTGTTTACTTTTAGATCCCAAGATTCAGTTCCAGAATCACTTGGGTTTCAGATTTTTCTCCCCTTCCTCCCCACTCCCCCCACCCCCGCCATGGTGGCATACAATATGTATAGGATCTGCAAACTTCTTCACATTGTACAATAGCCTGGTTGTATAGCCAATGGAGTGAACAGTGAGAAAAGAGAAACAAAAGCCAAACATAGAAAAGAATGATAGCATGCATTGCTTCAGTCTCCTTTTAAACTATGATCTTTCTGGATCTTTCTCTGAATACAGGCATCTCCTTCCATCCTGAGACTTGTAGAGTTGTCTTTTAACTGTGTGATGCTGAGAAGAGTCCAGTTTATTGAGTAGGAAAGTGACAAGATTGAACCCGTGCTTTAGGATAATCACTGTAGTGGCTGAATGGAGAACTGATTGGAATAGGAAGAGAGTTGAGTCAGGCAGACAGAGACAGAGAGAGAGAAAAAGAGAGAGAGAGAGAGAGAGAGAGAGAGAGAGAGAGAGAGAGAGAGAGAGAGAGAGAGAGAGAGAGAATTTCTTTCAGTGGGCATCAGGAGGCAGACTGAACTGAGAATTGAGAAGAACTGAGAAGTCATGTGGAGACTTGTGGTGGAAAGATTTCCAAGGTCCAGCTGGAGGTGCCAAAAAATAAGGAAGCATGACTGTGGTGCCGATATTTTCTACAAGTGTTGTGGCTTTGCTAAGCCTTCTCTTCCCAGGAACAGAGACTGTGAAAGACTTGAGATGGAATGTACACTATGAGCTCAATGTGGAGCAGGAACTGCATGGAAAGCTGGACAAGGAAGGGGGAGCTATCTGTCTTTGAACCCACGTGACAGTTTGGTGAATTCTAGTAGGAGCTACCTGCCCCAAGTCAAGATGAAAATACCTCTCTGTGGATATTGAGTAGTGACTGATGAAATTGTAATTTACTTGTGACCTAGGGGTAGATAGCTTTTGTACTTTCCACTACCCCTTAAGAGAGTAAATTTTAAGTTAATTGCACCCTATGGGTGGAGAACTTTGACTTTTGTACTTTGTGTCCCTTAAGGCGGCAAACCTCCTTAACCATGATTGAGTTACTAAAAGATTGTACTTTGCTGAAAACTATGCAACCACTTTGGTGAAAATTATGTGGTCATTTTAGTGATAAGTTATTGAGTTGTGACATGTTGAATTTTGTATTTTGATTTTTTTGTGATAAGTTGTAACATTGTGCTGTACCTTGAATTTCTGTGAATGTTTTGCTCTGATTTGTTATTGAATAAACAACTTGCTATGTTATGTAATCAGAACTTTGAAAGCTGTTCACACAAGTAGTCCTTTGGAAAGTTGCTCATGTGTGGCTTTACAAAAATATTTGAGAATTTGCCTATAAAGAGTGAAATATAAACAATATGGATTCAATTACAAAATACTGCTTTTTATATTTGCTTTTTAAATGTTGATTCAAGATGCTCCTCCTTCTCCCCTCCATATCCACCCCTACTGAGAAGACAAGCAATTCAACAGGTTATACGTATGTAGTGATGCAAAACATTTTCATGGAGTAGTACTGTGAAAGACTAATTATATTTCCTTCCATCCTATCCCATCACCCATTTATCATATTTTGTCTTTTGATGCTGTCCCTTTCCAAAAGCACTTGCTTCTAATTATACTCTCCCCCAATTTGCCATACCTTCTATCATACCCCCTCTTCTAAAAGGCCAATTTTCCTTGATTATTTCTTGAAGGATGCTTTCTAGGTTCTTTTTTTGATCATGGCTTTCAGATAGTCCAATAATTTTTAAATTGTCTCTCCTGCATCTATTTTCCAGGTCAGTGGTTTATCCAATGAGATATTGCACATTGCCTTCTATGTTTTCCCATTTATTTGGATGTTTTATAGTATCTTGATTTCTTATAAAGTCATTAGCTTCCATTTGGTTCAATATAATTTTGAAGGAATTATTTTATTTGGTGAGCTTTTGAAATTCCTTTTCCATATGGTCAGTTCTGCTTTTTAAGGTGTTCTCCTCATTGGCTTTTTGGGCCTCTTTTGCCATTTGAGTTAGTCTATGTTTAAAGTATTATTTTCTTTAGTCAGACTTTTGACTAGCTTTTCATGATTTTTCTTGCATCATTCTCATTTCTCTTATCAGTTTTTCCTCTACTCTTACTTGATTTTCAAAATCCTTCTTGAGCTCCTCTACAGCCTGGGATCAATTCATATTTTTCTTTGAGGCTTTTGATGGAAGAGTTTTAACTTTGTTATCTTCTTCTGGTTTTATGTTTTAATCCTGTTTGTCTCCCAAAACAGATTCTATACTCTGATTGTGCTTCCTCTGTTTGCTCATCTTGCCAGTCAAGTACTTGACTTTTGAGCTCTTTGTCAAGGTAGAACTCTGCTTCCAGAGTGGAGAGTGCTGTGTCACAAATATTTGGGGTTTTGTGCAGCTGTTGTCAGAGCTGTTGTCGGAGGTATGAGGAGGGCACTGTATATAGCCTCCCACAAATCTGCCACACTAGTTCTCCTCACCTTAGGACTGCAACCCAAGACTTTGACCCAGATCCAAGCAGGTCAAAGCAAGAGCTAATACTGTCTGAATGGTTGCTTGATCTCCTATGATCTATAGGCCTGATGCTAAGGAGGCAGCCAAGCTACAGTAGCTGCAGCTACTGCCACCTCTGCAGCCCCACTGGCAGGGGCTGGACTGTGCTATTTTCTCACAGTTCCAACAGAGCTCCCCACTGACCTTTTACATTCTCTTTCATGTTTATTGGTTGAGAAGTCTGGAAACTGCTACAGCTGCCAGTGATTCACTCTCCTGAAGTCTCCTCCTCCTCCACCTGGTCTGTGCCTTGGGTCTGTGCTGCCCCACATTTGGGCTAGCATGGCTCATGCAGGACTGTGCTATGCTCCCAGCTTTGTGTGATAGACACTTCCTGTCAGCCTGCCAGCCTGCATTCACCAGGAGATTTGTTTCTGTCAGTTACTTTGTGGGTTCTGTAGCTCCAGTATTTTTTGTACAGATAGGTCCTTTTTCCTTTTATTAAATGATTTTTCTTTAACTTTTGTTTATTTTTGTTTACATCAAGATTTTTGAGTTACACAATATTTTGAGTTACAAATTTTCTCCCTCTCTTTCCCCTACCCACAACCCCAAAATAGCAATCCCACTGAATACCCCTCCCCCAATCTGCTCTCTCCTATATCCTCCCCACCATCCCTCTGACTTTTTGGTAGGGTAAGATGGATCTCCTTATCCTAGTGCCTGTATATCTTATTTCCCAGTTTCATGTAAATTACTAATACTAATACTAATACTATATTTTTAGCATTTGATTTTAGAACTTTACATTGTAGAGTCTTTCCATTCCTCCTTTGTCACCCACCCCCACTGGAAAGACAGGTAATTCAGTACAGGGTGTACATGTGTAGTTATGTAGCACATCTCCACAATGAACATATTGTGTAACACTGACTATATTTCCTTCCTTTCTATCCTGCCCTCCACTTGTTATATTCTCTGCTTTGTACCTGTCCCTTTACAGAAATGAGTGCTTCTAATGACCCTCCCCCATAACCTGCCCAATCCTCTATCATCTCTTCTCTAACCTCCTTACTCCCTATTCTCCTGTAGGCAAGATAACCAATTTAGAGTTTATGTCATTCCTTCCCTAAGCCAAATTCAATGGAAGTAAGGTTGACCAATTCCCTTTTGCCTTCCTGTTCTTCCCCTCCATTGTAACAATTATCCCTTGCCTTTTCCATATGAGATGATTAACCCCATTCTGTCTCTCCCTGTCTCCTCTCATTCTATTCCTCTCCCATCTCTTAATTATATCTTTTAAAATATCATCCCTTCATATTCAATTGATCCTGTGCCCTGTGTCTGCATACACATAAATATGCACACTCACATATGTATTCATATGCATATATACCCTCCTATATAGATATATGTGTAAGTATACACATTGTGTGTGTTTACACATTTATATTCCCTTTACTTATCCTCATACCGAGAAAAGTTTCACAAGCTGAAATTCTCATTTTTCCATGTTGGCATGTAAATAATTCAACTTTGATAAGTTTTTTATGATATCTTTTCTATGTTTACCTTCTCATCCTTCTTGTGTTTGGATGTCAAATTTTATGTTCAGCTCAGGTTTTTTTTCCTCAAGAATGCTTGAAAGTCCTCCACCTTGTTGAATGACCAGATTTTCCCCTGAAACATTATATTCAGTTTTGCTGGTAGATGATCCTTGGTTTTAATCCAAGCTCCCTGGATCTCTGAAATATCATATTCCAGGCTGTTTGATCCCTTAATGTAGGAGCTGCTAGATCCTGTGTTATCCTGATTGTGTTTCCACAGTATTCACATTGTTTCTTCTTGGCAGCTTGCAATATTTGCTCCTTGATCTGGTAACTTTGTAACCTTGCTATAACATTCCTAGGAGTTTTCTTTTTGGGATCATTTTCAAGAGATGATCTGTGAATTCTTTCAAGTTCTATTTTGCCCCCTTGTTTCTAAATATCTGGGCAATTTTCCTTGAGAATTTCTTGAAGGATGATTTCTAGGTTCTTGTTTTGATCATGACTTTCAGGTAGTCCAATAATTTGAAAATTATCTTTCCTTGATCTATTTTCTATTTCTGTGGTTTTTCCAGTGAGATATTTCACATTTTTGTTTGGATATGTTTAATAATTTCTTGTTTTCTCATAAAATCATTAGCTTCCATATGTTCCAATCTATTTCTGAAGGAATTGATCTCTTCAGTGAGCTTTTGAGATTTTTTTTTCCATCTGGTAAATTCGACTTTTTAAGGCATTTTTCTCATTGGCTTTTTGGGCCTCCTTTGCTCTTTCAGTTAGTCCATTTTTAAAGGTGTTATTGTCTTCAGTCAGGTTGTTGACTCACTTTTCATGGTTTTCTTGCATTATTCTCATTTCTCTTCTCAATTTTTCCTCCACTTCTCTTATTTGGTTTTCCAATTCCTTTTTAAGCTCCTCTATGACCTCTGTCCAGTTCATATTTTTCTTGGAAGCTTTTGGTGTGGGAGTTCTTTGTCCACAAAACAAGATTCTAAAGTTGGATTGCTGGGCTTGCTTTGCTTCCTTTGCCTGCTCATGTTGCCAGTCAGTTAGGTGACTTTGGGGCTTAGTAGTAAAATTCTGCTTTCAGAGGGGAGTGCTCTCTCCCAAATCACTGGGTTTTTCCACAGCTGCAGGAGCTGTTAGGAGGTTCCCATTTTTTGTAGCCTCACCAGCTTTGGCTCACTGAAAACACACCCCAGGAACACCACCTAAGACAGCGATCTAATCCAGGCAGTTCTAGGCAAGAGCACTTAGCTTCTGAATGATTGCTTAGCCTGCCTGCAATCTGCAGGCTAGGAGCTTCTGAAGCAGCCACGTGGAGGCAGCTGCAGGGCTGCCACTTCAGATTGCTGCTAGCTCTGGAGGCAGTTCAGCCGGACCCTCTTCCCCAAATTTAGCCAAGTTCCACTTACCTTTTTATCTTTGTCCTTGGCTCTTGTGTGTTGTTGATTCTGGAAAGCCCCACAGGTTCTGATGATCCACTCACCTGAATGCTATAGCACTGAAACCACATGGGGCTGGGGTCTGCTTCCAGTGCTCTGCCGTGACCACCTGCCAGGCTGCCTTCAGCAGTATCTTTGTTACTCTGTAATTTTTTGGAGTCTGGAGCTCTAAAATTAGTTTAGAGTCATATTTTATAGATATTTGAGGTAGTATTGAGGGGAGCTCATGGAGTTCTAGTGTTTCTATGCTGCCATTTGACTCCTTCTCCCTAAAATTTGTATAGAGTAATTTTTTACTGTTATTGTAGGTGGTTGGAGCAGAAGCTCAAGCAAACTCCTACTTTTACTCTGTCATCCTGGCTCTGCCCCTGCTTTGTACTGTTTAGATGATGAAGTAATTTCAGCAGTTCCGAGTCTTTAACCCTACATCTTGAAGAATGTAATTGTAACTTTTATGCAAAAAGCAGCTGACCTTGCATGGGATATGAGTTAAGTTATGTACGAAAATTTATGCTTCAATTGCATTTATTTCAATCAATAGATGGCATCCTCCACTTTATGTGTGAGTTCTTCCCATTCATATTCACAATTACTGTTATTTATGAAAAATATATGCTACCTAACACATTTCATCATTTCTCCCTATTTTCCTCTTCCCTATCTCTTACAAAGAAGAAAAATAGAGAAAGAGATCTTCCAAATCATAATTCAAACCATCTTACCCTTATTATTCACCTAATCCAAATCCCAAAGGCACATTCTTGCACTATTTTCATATAACCCTCCTTTTATTATGCACTCCCTGAAATTGTTTATTTCAATTGTGATTATACTTCCCATAAATCTAGTCTCTCCTACAGACATTATCTTTGCCTTGCCTCTTTACTTATTTAATAAATATATTTTTATACCAACTTCTGTGTGTATTTGTCCAATCCTTCTTTGCCAAGATCAGCTGAAGGTGTGATCAATAATATGACCTTTCCTCCTTCTACCTCCATATTTGTGTATTCTTCTCATGCACACAAAGTATGAGAAATTATATGCTCTTCTTTCTTCTTTCTTCTCCAGGGTAATGCATTTTCCCCTCTTTTCTTTCCCCTCTCAAAACCAACAAAAATGAACCAAAAATAGTTTGGTCATGTGTTTGTCTTTACTCCCTCAGTGACCTTTGAAGAGAGTGAGGACTCTAAAGGGTCATTTGTCACTTTCCCCCTCTTTGACTTGTAAGCACTTCATCATTATTTGGTACCTTCTAATTTCTCATATATATTTACCTTTCTAAGTTCCTTTTTTGTGTTTGTGATTGGAAAAACTGAATTGTGAATATTAGAAACAAAGTCAGAGGAGTGTCCCTATAAACTGCCAAACAGAGTAAATTAGGTTGAATCTCTGTTCTATCATTTGTAATGTATATGACCTTGGGCAAGTCACTTAATTTCTCTGAATCCCATATTTCTCATCTACAAAATGAGGGGGGCTGTACTAGTTGACCTCTAAGGTCCCCATCAGCTTGAAATCTATGATCCTATCTTTTCCATTTTGGACATGTCATTCATTGATGCTGCTTCCAAATAAAGAGTTTTTCATTTTATACTAGGTTCCTGGCTTAGGCTCATGTCTTCCATGTTTGCATACTGCATTTTAGAAAGCTGTTCCTTAAAACAAGGAAGCCAGTACCTCTGAGAAAAAAAAAGATTTAATGGGTTAAAAACTGTATAAATGTTACTCTAGTTAAATTACAGCTTGTTGTTCAGATGAATACTCTCCACTTCTCATATCGCTTTAAATTATGGACAAATGCTTGCAATTGTGAACTCCCTACATTGTGGCTGCCTGTTCCCAGGCTTCATCAACCCTGGCTGTCCAATGGGATTACTGTAAGCTTTCACGGCAGCCTGCCAGCCACTGATGAGAAATTCATATCCCTGGATGTGAGATTGCTCTCTTTATTCCATCCATGTGACGGCTGTGATTGCTGTCATGGTGTTAGGTTAGAAATTAGCATTTTGTGACCCAAATTTTGCCATCCAGAACATAATCAGGGGGTAGAAATCAAAGTATAGTAATTTCATCTGTCAAAGGAGAAAATGCACTGTGACCATAATACAGATGTCTCCAAAACTCAGGTCAGGAAATGTTGTGGTAGGTAGGGCCCTATTTGGCCCATGCTTAGCCACTAGGTCTTTTTTTGGGACTGTAGACCCCAGTCTTAAAATTGAAGGTTTTCTAATGGAAAAAAATTGATGAGATGATAGGTGAGTTTTAGAAATTCTAAGATAAAAATGAAGAACATAAATGGTAGAATCTCTTAAAGATCTTTGCAAGGACATGCTAAATTAACCAAGGGGGGAGTGGTTATCAGGAGATCAGAAAATGATTTCTTAGTATCATTTGGGAGTCATGGGGTCGCCTTTATGTGCTACATTGTTATAGTTCTTTTTTCACTTATTTGTTCTCCTCACAAAAAACATGAATGCATATTTTATAGTATTATTGAAAGGAAATAGATTAGTAAATGTCAATAATTTTAATATATGCCTAAAGCATCATCTTTGACTAAATGATCAAAATTCTGCTTTGCTTTCTATTATTGAACTATCAGTGATCCTTAGATATTTGCTACATTTTGGTGTTTCTCTCTCTTGTACTTCCTTATACATGAGCTCATATTCCACAACTCAGTGTTAATCAGTGGTTTTCTCTGAGCCAGCACTGTCATCTAAATAAGGTCTTATTTATTAATCGGCTCCCCAATGCATTCGCTAGGGTTTCACTGCCATCACATATCGAAAGCAATGATTTAAATTTTGGACTGAAAATATTAGAGGACCTTAAAAGGTGCCTTCTGATTTCTTTCTAGGCTATCCATAGACATGCTAATTTTTTCTGTCATTAGCAATGAGCAAGCTGGAAGTCTCCTGACATGTGAGGTGCACAGATTCTGCATGGAGCCCTGATTTTTATCCACCCAAGCTTATCCATCATCTTTAATCATGCAAAAAAGCAGGATTACTTAATCATTTCATTTTATTGAAAAGAAAAAGAAAGATTTACATTAAAATGATGACATGCAAGAAAAAATAAATTGAAAATGATTATGAAGAAAATGCAATGTGGAGCCTGAAGCTCCATTGGTTTTGTGATGCTCATTTAAGGCAATGATCGAGTAAAGGCAAGATATAAAAGTAATGATGATGGGAACTGCTCAAGTATAACCAGCTTCTCTTTGCATTCTAGCATGCACTGTGATGGCATGTTCTTAGCCAATTACATGGGCTTGCTAAGACAAAGACTAAAGGCTGACAGCTTATGAGTACTTCGGTCCAGAGCTGAATGATGCTTTAATTAGAGTAATGTGGAGATCCATAAGCACTGCATTTAAAGGAAAAGATTTGTGGGTGTGAATTTGCAATGTCACCTTTGTAAATATTTATTTCTAATATTATGAAGAAATACTATTCCTGAAGAAAAGGAATTCACAAGCTTTCTGGCCCATGGTATCTAATACATACAAATAATTGAAAAATACTATTTTATATAGTATAAAGCTCCATCAGATCTGTTTCTACAATTAAATGTATATCCATTAAATGTTATTGCTGAGTTGGCTTAGACATTTAAAATGGTTTGTCTATTTGAACCATATTTATTTTTTCAAGGTCTTAAAATATTACCATCACAAGTAGGAACATAATAAGTAAATACCTTTCAGAACAAGAATGAAAGGGTTATAGGTCGCTGAAGTCATCCACTGGTAAGGAATGTGATTATTGCTTTTTCCAAGAAGATTCTTATTTTCTAGACTATGGAAAGCAGAGATGTTTTTAAAAGCAGCACTGAGAGTAACCAACAAGTGTTGATTTCTTTTGGAGAATAGAATATACCATTTTGGTCCCCAAAGAATTTTTAATTGGTCTTATATTTACGTAAAATTGTGTTTAAAGTAACCAGTAAGTAACATATTGAATCAAATTAGGCATTAATTATCCATCTAGTTGCAGAAAATTGAGTAAAATACTGTTCTTTTTAAAAAAAGATTGTTCTAATTTCACATAGCAATTGTGTTTTCACTAAATTTGAAGCAATCTGAAAAATACCTATAATTATGTAGGTATTCTGTATCATTAAGTTAATAGAAACTTTCAACGGATTGGAATTTATTTGTAGAACCCGTAGGAATTGACTTGGGTTTGAGAAAGATGTAATTTTAGGTGATTTTGATGTATTTATATTTTTTTCTCATGAAACCTTATAAAAATCAACAAAATAGTTCAATGTAATTGGATATAAAAGAAATCTGAAAGATGGAGTAACTTTGTAACTGTGATGATTACCTATGCTAAATGCAATTTTCAAAAGAATATTTACTATATAATTAAGTTCCAGAAATATGCAGTTTGTGATTTCTTCCCTGAGGACTTATGCATATTTTTAAAACTCAGCTAACTATCTTTTACTCCACACTGGGTAATTATTGAACTGGGGAAAGTTATGAAATAAATTGTGATCTCCATTTATTTGGCTCTATTGAATTCTTTAGTGTCACCACAAAACTGGGAAGCTCACAAAGATTAAAAGAAAAAAATGTTCAAAGAAAATAGCACAACATGTCTTCACATGTTTAAATGTTCTCACAATTCAGAGGAATATATTTACCTAAAATATAATAGAAGACAGAATAGAAAAGTTAAAAAATATAATAGTTATGTGAGTATTTTAACATAGAAATATAATAAAATTTTCTTATCCACATATATGAAGTTGACAGATATTTGCATAGAAAGAAAGCTTCAACATACTGGATAACAGTGGGATAAATGAACATTTCTAATATTCTTCAAAAATAATTGGACTCAATATTACATTTGTTTGCATTGCTATATCAAATGCATGTAATTAATCTATTGCCAGTTACAACACTAGATGTACAAATGTACAAAAATATTAGTTGTGAAAATGTACAAAAATAAAATACAAAAAAACATGCGGTCACATAAATGATACTCTATAGATATGTGTGTCGTCTCCTCCAATTAAATGCAAGGTTCTTGCAGGTAGGAAATGGTTCATTTTGGCTTTTATGCACTCAATGCCTACACCAGGACTGGGCACACAATGGGTCTAATAAATTATTGCTGATTAATTGATTATATTCAAATGAATCAAAGAATTTTGAGGTATATTAAGTAATGCTTTGAATGTTATATATATTTTAACTATTGTTATTATTCCTATTTGAATTAAGAAATGAAGTTGTAATGTTTATAAGGAAAACAGTTGAATTTTTCAGATAATGCAATACATAATGCATATAGTTGATATTTATTTTTAAAGAAACCTTTCCCAATTTAAATAATTTGAAATTTAAATTTAAAAGTAGATTCCTGCCATTTACATTTTAATGTAAAGCAATTTTCCTGTTTTCTTTTGTGTATTTCATGATAAAACTCAGCCACATTCCCTTGAAAATAGAGCCTACCTATAACTTATCACATTCAATGCTCTCTGTTAATTTCTATTTTCCTCATGTATGTAGCCTATATTATAATGCTTTTTGTTTTACTTTAAACATTTTATTAAGGTTTTAGGTATGTAACATGGGAACTTTAAGTAAAGTGATCAGAAAATTTCAAAATATAAATCTTTCATGTTAAAGAGAACTGGAATTGTCACAAATCAGGCTGCTATAACTTTATAGCAATAGGTGGCAGTGTTACCTAAATACTCTTTGATTTGAATTAAGAGCAATGATATTACACTTGTCTTGTATGTGATTATACACACATACAAACACAAATTAATACAGGGACTGACACCTAGTAAATTCCAAAAAGTTTTGAAAATCACGTTTACTAATAAAACCTGACACATACTAAAGACACAGAATCTTTACATTCACCAAGATTGTATATCTATATAAATATTTAGATTTCCATATATAAATAGATAATATTGTAGGTAGGCTATGATAATTTTACAATAGTATAATTAATGAAAATATTCACTTTTTCATATTCAAAATCTGAAGTCCGTCACTTCCTATCCGATAGGTGTTGAACTTAAATTGCAGAAAGACATTTTCTGACATGGACATTTTGTGCTTTTGTTTGATCAAAATATCCATATCTATGATGATGATACTTATTTTGGTTAGTTTTGTTCACTTGGCAAGGAATATAATAATACATGAATTAATAAATTAAAAAAATACTCTATGATTTCCAATTTTGGGCTCAACAATTTAACTATTTTTTATTTGACTGTAACAAGTCACTTTCTGAAATGGTTTCATTTCTGTAACCTATGAATGTAACTTAAACTTATTCCATGGCCAGGTCACCTCACAAAAATTTCATGCAGATCACATTTGATCTTGGAAGCCTGAATCTAAGAGGATCACTTTCTCTTTCTTCCCACACCCCAAAGTTTTACTTCTGGAAAATTTCCAAAATAAGTGCTATGTATAGCTCATGTCTACATTTCCCAAAGTATAAGCAACAGGATCATAAATTTACCGTGAGGAATTTAATGTCCTGAATGTATAACAAGTATGGTTTTCTATAAAAAAATGCATAAAATTAAAAGAATGCATAGAAGTCCACAAATGAATGTTGATAACATAAACATCATCATGAGACCTAATAAACTGCATTTACCAAAGTAAACACAATGTGAGGACTTTCTCTTTCCCTTGGACTTGTACTTTCTAATTAATTTATAACAATAACAGATAAATTTATAAGGGTTTTCTCCTCCACTGATGAGACTATACTCTGTTGCCAATAGTTTCTTCTTCTCCAAGATTCATTGCATTGAATCTTCTCCCTGTAGTTGACCAGGGCCAGAACATTTGGTCTTAGGACTAACCATGAAATATCAAGCCTGAGAAGTCTACCTTGATGAAGTGTTTTCCTAGCCCAATCTCAGTAGAATTGAGATCTACCATAATAGACTCGCTTTATGAAGGTCCCAGCAAACTCCAATGAAGTTCCTCTAAGTTTGAAACTTAAGTTTCAAAATGGAGATCCTACCTTGAGGGAGTTACAGACACTTCCTCTGGACACCATCTGTTGGTATTTGCCTGTTCCTGCCTGGCTGGGAGGGGTGGGGGTGGTTCATGGTTCAGGCATCCCCTTTCAACTACTGAGACTCCATAGGAATCAACTGGTCAGTCAGACTCTTCCATACAACTGCCTAATACCCTGGAACTACTCTACTCGTGTGAATTTTTATTGTCATTGGTAATCTACCTAAACTCACTCATAAATGACTGACTTGCTTCTACTCTGACATATACTTCCCCATCCCATTGATTCTGAAACTCCACTGTCCTTATTCAAAGTCCACTGACATTCTCTATTACTCATTCCCTTCTTCTCATTTTCTCAACATAACCCATTCCATTGTTCCACTCTAAAACTACCCATTCCTTCCACTATACTCTGGAATATGCCTGCTCCATAGATAACAAACTTGTTTTCATGTAAAGACTTTTCCTTCACTTTTCAAACATCTTCATGCACTCACTGAGACCTGATTCCCTGATGACATAGCATCCCTACCCTTTCTGCACTGGTTTCATCTTCATTCATATTCTACCTCCAACCAATTCATCCTAGTAGGGGAGGTGGAATAATCCTTGCTCTTGCCGCTACTTCCAAGCTCTCTGTCTCCCTCTTCTCCCTTGAAATTCAAACAATCCATGTCTATCAATCAATCATGATTCTGGTAACTATTGTCTATATACCTTCAGCCTATTGTCATACCTTCCCCAATGAATCCAGTGCCTCATTCACTGTATTTCTTTCTTTCCCAACTCCTACCCTAGTACTAGGGAACTTCAACATACATATCAATACTCTCTCTAATACCCTAACCTCCCACCTCCTCAGCTTGTTTATATCCCATGACCTACTTTTCTACTGCACCTCAGTTACTTGCAGAGATAGTCATATTCTTTTCTTGCCATCACCCACAAAGGCAACATTGCTATGTTCATTAACTCAAAAAATCACTATTTGTTATCTTTCCATCTTTCCCTCCACTATGATCTCTAATCCTTCCTCTCCGTGTTTCTTTCTCAGGCCATCATCCTTGTGCTTCCTTCTTATCTTGTTCTGATCTCGTTCTCAGTGCTTCTCATCTTCCTTCTCATCTCGTTCTCAGTGCTTCCTTCCCCATCTCGACCACTTTGTGAACCTTTATTCTGTCCTTTTCTCTTTAATCCCTTGACATCATATCCCTTTAAAGGTCTTGTCCTGCCAAACCTTACTCTTATTTCACTGCCATCATCTGCCACCTTACCCCCAAAACATGGTGCTGAACAAAGTTAGAAAAAATATCACAAAACTATGCTGATTGGACACACTAAAACTTTGTGGTATCTATTATCAACTGGGTCTTCACTGTGGCAAGACAATCCTTCTACATGCCCTAACTGACTCATGTTCCAGTCACCACTGTTTTTCTCTTCATTAATCCTCAAATCTCTATGAAGTCTTCCCATCTTTATATTCTCAGCCAAAAAAAAACTTACTTCACATTTCACAGAAAATAATTGAGGCCATTAGACAAGAACTCACACTTGTCCCTTTTCCCTCACTTAATATAACTGAAGTGTCTTCTCTCATTTTGTCCTTTCACATAAAGAGGTGGCCCTTCTTTGTAAGGATAATCCCACAGCATATGAAAACAATCATATTCCATCCCATGTTCTTCAGCAGATTACTCCTTTTATCATCTGCACTATCATTTACATTCAGTCCCTCTTTGTCCACTGGCTCCTTCCCTAGTGCCCACAAACAGAAGTTTGTCTCAACCATCTACAAAAATTCTATACTTTACACATCCATCCCCACTACCTATTATCTTATCTTTATTTTCCTTTTTCTAGCTAAATTTCTAGAGAAGGCTACCTACAATCAATGCCTTTACTTCCTTTCCTCTGACTCTTTAATATTTGTTTGAGAAGTTCTTAGACTGGCAACAGTTTGTCTTCTAAAATATCCACCTAAATAGCTATATGGTTAAGTGCCAAGGTAATATAATAGTGTAAGATTCCTTTTTATTTTTCATTGCTTTCATTTGAATATGGCTTACATTGCTCTTCAGTCATTTTTTCAGTTGTGTCCAATTCTTTGTCAACTCATATGGGGATTTCTGGGAAGAGATACTGAAGCGGTTTGCCATTTCCTTCTCTAACTCATTTTACTGATGAGCAAACAGGCAAACAGGGTTAAGTGACGTGCCCACAGTCACAAAACTAATAAGTTTCTGAGGACTGATCTAAACTCAGGAAGATGAGTCTTTCAGAACTGGCACTCTATCCACTATGCCACCTAGCTCCACAAGCATGGTTTATAGTAAAGCAGTATTGTCTCTGTTGTTTTGCTTTCCTTCGTATTCTACCAATTCATAACATCTTATGGAAAGTCAGCATATTGTAGCATATAGAGAAGCCTGAGAGATAGGACTAAGGTTCTAGCTTTATTTCTGTCACATGCCTTCTATATGATCTTTGGTAGTCATTTAAATTCCAAGTGTAACAGACAACACTCTAAGAGTTGAAGCTCTGTCTAGCTGCCTTTCTAGAGAAAATGGACAAAAAACTGAGCCTGATATCCACACTCAGAACCCATTTGGAGATTAGATGCAAATACAGTGAAATTGACTACAAAGTAGCAACATCTATGAGACAAATTTGGCAAAAGGAGGCTGTAATAATTTGGGGACTGTTGATCAAGAAAAGAAGAAACCTATTTTAAAATTGCACATTTCCTTTGCAGAAGAGAATTAGTGGTATATTTTAAGAATCCCCTATAACTTTCACTTTAGTAAAAGACCACAATCAAAGAGAATGCCAAAATAACTGAATGACAGCGCTAGGTAAGAAATGAACTACCTTATCATCAAAATCTCTATCAAATTGTGTAATTTAATCAGAGAAATGTTTCAATTTGTTTTTACTTTAAGGCCCATGACTTCAGAGTGCAAAAAATTGTGCATCTATGACTTGCACAGAAACCTATTTTATCTCTATGGAGAAGACATTTTTGTTGAGTGTGAGGGTGATATTAACCATAAGGCTTGCTGTTTTGAGGGTGATTTGCACACATTTTGTATGTGGCAAGAACAAGGAGAACCTTGGAAATATATGGCTTTAAATGTCAAGAAACCCAAAAGGACTCTATCATGTGTGTTATTAATATGTTGTGCTATCAAAAGGAATATTCCATTATGTAGTAGGAATGTCACATTACCATAATTTTCTTATATCAAATGCATGCATTTAGCAAGTACGTTATGATAGCGACTGGTCTAGAGGAAGGAAATTAGTTTTCTACTATGCTTCCTGATGTACTAATGCTGAACTGTCCAATCTACTTTCCAAAAAGATGGATATTTAAAAATACTTTCTTCCTACCCTTGTTTATTATTTCATTACATTTAAAAAACTTGGCTGTGACTGCAGAATACAAAGTGAAAGAGAGATTAAACAAATTTCCTTTTATTGTCACAACCAAAGTAGTTGTCTCAGGATCCAAGGTAATTCTTGAGGGGGTCTAAATTATGTGTTTTGCCTGTCTATGTCAATAGAATTATAAAATTTCAGACTTTCGAGAAAAGGTAGAGATTCGCTAGTTTTTAAACCCCTAATCTTACAGATGAAGAAACTGAGGTCACAAAAGCATAAATGACTTTATAATAATCACACAGCCTTGTTGGAAGAGTGAGAGTTAAAAGCCAGTTTTTATATTTTTGATACTCCTGACCCAGTTACTGTTATGTATCACATTCCATTTGCCTAGAAAGATGCTTAAATTAACACCATGAGAGACAGGGGAGTGTCACTGATAGGCAGGTTTTAAGTTGGAGGACCTGTGTTCAAGTTCCATCTGTGTCACACACTGATAGTGTGATCCTGGGTGAGTCTCAACCTCTCAGTTCCCTCAGGAAATACTGCAACTTTCAGAGCAACACTCCATCTGAATTTATAGACTGGGGTTTTGTTACTAGTTTGGTAAAAATAATTAAATCATGTCTGAATAATTCTGGGGAGTATTTTTGAGAAAGATAACGTCTTGGGTAATACTGTGTGCTTATAAGTAAAAAACAAATATGAATGTGTGGGAGAAAGTGAGTTGTATTGTACACATTTAAACTATACTGGAATCAGTTTTCTTTGGTTTTTGATTCATAGTCTTTTGATTTTCATTTGTGTAGACTTTCTGCATATTGTTATCCTTGACATGCATTCCATATGTCTTTCTATGTTTTTATGGATCCTCCACTGTCATTATTTCTTACTATGTAGCACTGTAACTGTTGCCCTTAGGGCCTTGACTTGCCCTAGAAAGGCTTTGGCATGCAGATTGGGGGTGGATCAATATATGCACAATATATCCACAATATATGCACAGCCTATGCACAATGATTGAACGGGGGAACAATATCAGTGTAAATAAGGCTAAGACAAACATCAAGTCTATTATAGATTCATCGATTTTGGCAATATTGGTGAAATCATGGTCTCTTTCAATAACGAAAAGGCAGATGTGAGTGGAAGGAGAGGCATAGACTTCATTGTCACCAGAAAAACTTCTATTTGGATACTGACACTTAATTGCAGCAAGCACAAGCTCTTGTCATAGGTGACGTCCAATAATACTACCAATATCACCTGGTATGATGGAATGAACGTTGGGTGGCAGCACTTTGATTCTGACAGCTTTATATGTATATATGTTTCCCCCCTTACACACAGCTTGTAACCTGTAAGCTGGTTGTTAAACATTTATCAGCATGCTCCTGGTTATGAAGGACATGTGAATGGATTTACTTCCTTAGGGCACATCAATTATAGCACACATTGTGTCTATCATCTACCCCTCTATCTCTGTTTATCTGTCTCTCCTATCAATTAACTGTCTTCCATCAGATTGGTCAGATTGCCATTGAGTACAACAGACTTTATTTTTTTTCCTAATTGATTTGTTTATTTTCTTTTAGTTTACAAGATTCAGTTCCAGAGTCCCAGTTTCAAGTTTTCTCCTCTCCCTCTCCCCTGGCAGCATGCAGTCAAGTATATAGTCTCCAAATACTTTCACATTAGACACTAGTCCGGTTGTATAGAAGGGTTGTAAGCAATGGAGCGAACAATGGAAAAAAGGAAACAAAACCAAACATGGCAAAGAGAGATAGCACGTAGAATGCCTCAGTCTCCATTTAAACTCTGTTATTTCTAGATATTTCTCTCAGTGTAGTTATCTCCTTCCATCCTGAGACTTGTAGAGTCTTATAGCTGTGTGTTACTGAGAAGAGTCCAGTTTATCAAGGTTGGCACATACGATGTATCTGCTATCATGTACAAGTTTTTCCTGGTTCTGCTCTTCTCACTTAGCAAAAATTTGTATAAGCCTCTCCAGGTAAATATGAAGTCCATCTCCTGCCCATTTCTTACAGCACAATATTATTCCATCGTATTCATATTCCACAATTTGTTTAGCCATTCTCCAAACGATGGGCATCCCCTTAATTCCCAGTTTTTTGCCATCACAAAGAGATCTGCAATAAATATTTTTGTACATATGGGTCTTCCTCTAGCTTCTATGATTTCATTGGAATACAACCCCAGAAGTGGTATTACTGGGTCAAAAGATATGCAATTATTTATAGTCCTTTGGGCATAGTTCCAGATTGCTCTCCGGGATGGTTGCATCAGTTCACAGCTCCACCCAAATTGCATTAGTTTTCCAATTTTTCCACATCCTCTCCAGCATTTGTCATTTTCCAGTTTTGTCATTTTAGCCACTCTGGATGGTGAGATGTGGTATCTCAAAGTTGTTTTGATTTGCATTTCTCAAACGGAGTGATTTAGAGCATTTTTTCATATGCTTATAGATATCTTTAATTTCTACCTCTGAAAACTGTCTGTTCATATCTTTTGACCATTTATCAATTGGGGAATGATTTGTATTCTTATAGATTTTACTTAATTCCCCGTATATTTTAGAAATGAGGTCTTTATACAACAAATTTTAACTATGAGAATAATCATGAGTGCACTATTCACATTCCCATTAAAAGTGTAAAATGGATGCTTCTTTTTATTATTTGGTAAATAATCAATTTACCAAATTCTGGCAGCTTGGTGACTCAGTAGATAGAGCACTAGACCTGGGCTCTGGGAGATCTGATTTCAGGCCTGGTCTGACACACTTACTAGCTGTATGATCTTGTGCAAGTTACTTAATGTCTGTTTGCCTCAGTTCCTCATCTGTAAAAAGAACTTGAGAAGGAAATGGTAAACCACACCAGTATCTTTGTTAAGAAAATCCTATGGACAGTATTGGCATGCCATATATGGTCCATAAGTCACAAAGTTAGATACAAGTGAATGACTGAACAACAACAAATAATGAATAGTGACTTGAGAAAAAAAAAACAACACTGCTGTGACATAAGGAGGCAAGGATGGCTTCAGCGTAGCCAACATAGAAATTAAGCTGAAAAGGAAAGGAGGTCAATAGTGAATGGTGAGGAGGAGCAGAGAGAGGGAAAGAGGAAGAGGAGGAGGAGGAGGAAGAAGACGAGAAAGATGAAGAGGAATAAGAAGAAGAAATGAAATTACCAAACATCTCATGAGGTAGAAAACTCAATTTAAAATATTCACTATAAGCAGATAAACAACAGGGGAAATATCAATAATAGAATATGTCTTCCACATCAGCCAAATGAGCTCAGATATCTATGAATAAGTATTATGATATGAGGGAAAATGAATCAACATCTAATGAGAAAGAAAAGGATGGAATCACAACATGGTGCTCCTGGATGGATTAAAATAGAAATAACTATTATGAAAGCAGAATTTATAGCCTGCATGGTGGAACTAGTTGACAGAATAGAAAATTTTGAATCCATGGTGATGAATATATTAAAGAAACAAAGGAGAATAAGCAAGTGTGAATTCATATCCATGAAATAGAAGGGCAATCTGGAAGGAAAGAAAGAAGAAGTCATAACATAAAAAGAAAAGATGATCTCCATACAAAACAAACAAATTGATTTTAATTGACAGAATTTGAAGAGAAAACTTGAGTTCTCCTGGAGCAATGCAGGAAATTAAAAAAAACTCACAAAACTTCTTATAATAATTTAAGAAATAATACAAGAAAATATTCAGAACATTTGAACACGTATCCACTTTTTTTTTCTTTTTGGAGAGCAATTGGGGTTAAGTGACTTGTCCAAAGTCACATGGCTAGTAAGTGTGTCAAGCGTCAGAGGCCAGATTTGAACTCAGGTCCTCTTGACTCCAGGGCCGGTTCTCTACTCACTGTGCTACCTAGCCACCCCAGAACATTTGAACACAGGAAACAAATTATCAGTTAAAAATATAAACAGATTTTTGCCAAGGAAAAAATACTTTATGCTTCAAATACCATGGGATGTAGTAGTTAAAATTATTGGGCCTCCAGTAGCCCTTCTTTGCCCTTAACTTTTTTCTTCCATTATAAAATATATAATTTAACAATATCCATATCCATATATATATGTATGTATCACCAATCTTCTCAATTATTTTAATGCAAAAATTCATCATTTATTCTTTTGCTCAAATATTACCAAGAAATGATAGTTATTCTCTGATGGGCATTTACATAATTTCTGGTAGTTTCCTACGATTAAAAAAATTCTACTATAAATAATCTGATGAACTCTATTTCTAGGTTTCCAGACTCTGATATGTTATTTTTTCCCCTTTCTTTCCCAGAACTGCATATCTTTTTTCAACTAATGCCCAGACACATTTATACTATAGTGCCAAAATTGAGGCTTCTTCCTTTTGAGGTCCCATTTATGGGTTGTCTTCCATCATTAGAATATGAGTTCTCTGATGATAGGAACTGTCTTGCTTGTTTGTTTTTGTATCCTCAGCACTTAGTTTAGTACCTTGGATTTGGAAGCAATAAATGCTCTGAATTATTTCCTCATCAGTTGATCTATCTATCTATCTATCTATCTATCTATCTATCTATCTATCTGTCTGTCTGTCTGTCTGTCTATCTCTGGCACTTCTTTCTATCTTTGAGCTCCTGAGTTAAATATTTAGCTTTAGCTACAGACATATGAGTAACTTCTTTGAGTGCACAATTCCTAATTGCTTTCTAAAAAGTTCGAACCAAATTCATAGTTCAGCCAACACCTTAATAGAATGTGTCTCTCCACAGCTTCTCCCAAATTTCTATTTTTATTATATTTTCCTATTTTTCTCTGTTTGAAATGAACAGAAGAGTTAATCTTGATTTTGATTTCTCTTATTATTCATGACCTGATGTGATTATTCCTAGTTAATTACAATTTGCAATTCTTTTGTGAATTAATTGTTAATTTTTGAGTGGAGCACATCCATTGCTAATGACTCTTAGTTATGCATATTTGTGTTTATTACCCATACATCTTAAATATAGGACGTTGATTAGACATATTTTAATCAATTGGTTTTGCCCAATCATTGCAGTTTTCCTTCTGGACTAGGTTCATTGATTTTGTTCATGCAAAATCCTTTCAATTTCATGTAATTGAAATATATATTTTTCTTTTTTGGTAATTCCATTTCTGTCTGTTCAGTTATGAATTCAACATCTAGTCATATCTTTGAGAGGTATGTGACTTTGTTCTATAATTTCTTTAAATAAGGTGACATTTATATTTAGGTCACGAATCCTTTCTTATCATCGGTTTTACGTTCATTTTAAAATCTTTGAACAGTGTGTATTTTACAGCTTTCAATCTTACAGTAATACTGGTGGCATATTGACATTTAGCATATGGGTCTTTGTCTACTTTTAGCTATATACTATATCTTTTAGTATATGATATTATTATATTAAAATTGTTCTATGTTTTTGCTTTGGAGAGTTTTAGTCATGCTATTCTTTGTCAAAGTTTTTTTCCTTATATGACAATATGGTTTTTGGTATCTTTTTGTTATTGATATAAAGAATTATATTAATTGTTTTCTCAGTGTTGCATCTAAATTGATCATAATGAATATTTTTTTGGTAGAGCTCTATGTTTTGTTTTGTTTTTTTGCTACAAATTTATCTAAAAATTTACATCATTATTTTTTGGTTGATGTTGATCTGAAATCTTTTTTTTTTTAATTTTATCATTGGCTCTTTATATATGAGATCATCTTTGTCTTGTGAAATTAATTTAATCTTGTGCTTTCTTTCTCATTTTTTGTTGTAGTTATAAATTGATCTTTAATCATTTGATATGTTTAGCCTCTCTGCATGTATGGACCAGAATCTCCTCACTCCTAGTCTCATTTCTGTTGCTACTTTTAATAGTTCCTCTATATCCTTTTTCTGTTTGATTTCTAAGATTGGATTAATACCTCTATTTCATGTTCTGTTTATGTATCATGTTCTTATACACAATTCTTTATTTATTTTAAATTGCTAGCATCTAATTTTATATAACAGGGGCTGATAACTTTGGTTGTACTTCTTTGTTGTAATTCTCCCTTGCCATCTCCCATTGTGATATTTTCATTTTCCACTCTTTCTAAATAACTTTAACTAAACATTTATTTATCTTATTAGCATTTACAAAGAAAGAAACAGATTTTTGGTTTTATTATTATTTCTGCACTATTGTTTTCTGATGATTACATTAGTGACATCCAAGGAATCATGGAATGGTGAATTATCAAATTTTCACTTTTAGTATATTATGGTCTAGAAAGAATACATCTAACATGTCAACATTTCTATATTTATTTAGAATTTCTATTCATGCTGGAACAAATTCTATTGCAAAAGAACAATGTGGTACAAATAAACATGTATATTCTTTAATTATCCCATTTAGATTAGACAATAAGCCTTTCAGATATAACATGTGTATGTTTGTTTGACTCTTAACATTCCTTTTTAAAATATAGCTTTCTTTTAGATTTATCTATCTCTGAGAGAGGGACATGAAATGATCCTATAATTATTGTGTTATTATCATGTAAGTGATGTTATCATGTAAATTTTTACAAAATTATTTTTGCTTTCTTCTGACTGCTTATAGAATTTGTTGAAGTTTTGAAATTCAACCACTATTTACCTAGTAGTTGGAAGTACATTTTGTTTTATAGCTATATGGGAAATTAATCAATCAAAGCTTTGGCTTAAGAATTCAAAGTTCTGAACTTTTCCTGATTTTTCAAATTCTGCTTTTCAGAATTTTATATTTGTCTTTTTCTGGAAGATTGATGATACTTAAGTTATATCTCTACATGTTGCCTTCAAGGTTATTGGCATTTATATAGAAATCTTCTTTTCCTTTTAATGTAGCTGTTTACTTTTCTTTTTTAAAAGTACTTTTTGTTCAAAATCTGTTCTTTTGCCTTTGATTCTTTGGAGTGATTCTCCATCACATCCTCATTTTCCCCTCTTCAGTTGTATTTCTTTATAATTATATATTGAGAGTTCTGATTTCTATCTTACTTTATTCTTAATTTATTTTTTAAGTTTATTTTTGTCTTTCAAACCATTATGGGATTTTTAATATTCCATTATATCTAGACAGATTTCAAGAGTATTTTTTCATTAAATACACTTTTCATTATCCTTCATATTATATTTCCAGGTTTTCCAGGATTTTTTTGTAGGGAAGGAAGACAAGGTAATTGGGGTTAAGTGACTTGCCCAAGGTCACACAGCTACTGTGTGTCAAGTGTCTTCGGTCAGATTTGGACTCAGTTCCTTTTGACTCTAGGCCCAGTCACTATTCATTGTGGTCACCCAGCTGACCCTTTCCTGGATTTTTTAAATGTGTGTTTTAGTAATTTTATTTTTTTCTATGTTTATGGTTCTTTGTTTTGCTTTTTTCCCCTGCTTATAAGCTATATTTTTATTTATAATTTTTCTTTGAATTTTTTCAGCATTTCTCTTCTGTTTCTAGTCACTTCCATTTGGAGTCTATCTTCATTCTCTGGTTTCTGTACCTTCTCAATGCCACAAGTATCCTTAAAATTCAGTGTGTTTATAGTAGTCAATCACTGTATTGTGGCTAGAATTTTTCCAGCCCTTTATACTTGTCTTAATAAACTTTGTGGGGAGAGGATTGACCTGAGCTATCTTTTCAGTAACCATTCCTTCCTGCTTTTCAGTGCCTTCTGCCTTCTGATTTATATTTTCCCTCAGTAACTCACCTTTCCCTTTAGCTAGCTTTGGAGATGTAGCACCTACCACATTTTGCAAAGTTTATGGAAAGTAGGATAGTGTTTTTAAGACTTAATCATTGTAATATGGAGTGTGGGTATACAGGCTGTTGAATTACAAATATGCAAGCTTGCTTAAAGTCACTGCTCACATGTAGAAGATGTTACAAAATTCAAAATTGTTCTCCTTTCACCTTCCACAATTATGAATATTCTCTAGCTAATAAGAAAGTCGTTTTCTTCCATCTAGCTCTGTACTTCCCCTCTCCAACTTCATCAAAGTCTCTTGTCATACTTTACTTCTCCCTGCATTTTTTAGTAAGGAGTGATGACTCCTTAATTTGACCTCACTTATTTTTAAAAATCTTGCCCTATAACTAACCAGTTAAATTTTATGGCATTGTTCTATCTCTGTTCATTCTTCTCTTGTTCATTGTTCATTTAATAATCTTTGGCAAAAAAACATGACCATATAGAAAGAAGAAAAAAAATATTCACTATAAAACCAGGAATTGATGTTGTATACAGATTGTTTGTAAAGAATGTGTATAAAATAAAGCATGGTAATAACAAAAAAATTCCTATATGATTGTCTCTCTCTGAAATACTTCTTGTTCTCTCTCTCTCTCTCTCTCTCTCTCTCTCTCTCTCTCTCTCTCTCTCTCTGTGTATGATGTTCTTTTTTTAAAAAAAATATTTATCACTCATCCCGTGTGGAAGAGGCAAGGGATAACTGTTACAACTTTACTTTCATTTACTCT
>CM053594.1:220225027-220236921 GCA_028646575.1 Pseudocheirus occidentalis
TGATCACTGTCACAATATGTCCACTATGAAGATGTCCTGTATAATCACACATCCACAGCCTGTATTGAATTGGTTATCCTTCCAGCGGGGGTGGATGACAAGGGAGGAATCAAAAGAATCTAGAATTTAAAGCTCTGCAATATCTGAAACTAGGAATCAAGGTATACAGGGGCTGGGATAGGGAGACCCTCCCTTCCCTACCAGAAAGTTAGAGAGCAGACCAGGGGAGGGGCTCTACAGTGGGACTGCTGTTTTGGGGTTGGGGCAGGGGAAAGACGGGGAGAAAATTTGTAACTCAAAAATCACATGAAAATGAACGATGTAAACAAGAAAACAAAATTTATTACATTAAAAAAAGAAAAAAGAAAAAATATCACTTTCTCTCAATTGACTTCTTCCAAGATAGAAACATTCTTTAAAAAACATAATCAAGTCAAACAAATTAGCATATTGGCTTCATCTGAAAATGTGTCTTATTCTATAACTCTAGTCACTGTTCTGTCAGTAGTCAAGAAGGAGGTTTTATCATCCATCTTATTATATCATCATTAGCCACCAATTTATTCAGAATTCTGAAAACCTTCAAGAGGATTTTTCTTTACATTATCTTTTTTTCATCATTCAAATTACTCTGGACATGGCCATTTCACTTTGTCTTAGGTCCAACATAGAAATCTTTCTAATATTCTCTGAATTTTTCACTTCTTATGGTATAATAACATTCCATTATAATGGTGACCATGATTTGTTCCACCACTCTCTATCCAATTCAATAGACATTTTTAAGAGCTTACCATATGCCATGTACTGGGTTAAGTGTTGGGGATACCATTAATAAAAAGAAAGACAATCTCAGTCCTCGAGGAGCTTTCAGTTTAATGGAGGCAAAGAACACACAAGTGGAGGTAGGAATTCAGGGGAAATGGAGGTATATTAACCAGGGACAGGACACCTTCAGATACCCTGTGCAGGGGTATCTTGTTCCATGAAGGTGAAAACCAGACAGAGCAGCAGATAGGAAGTGAAGTGATGTGAGAGTCTAGTATGTGCCCGATGTAAAGAAAGGCATTGGGAGGAATTTGGTACTTTATTCTGCAGCTATATAGACAGAGATGAGAAAAAGATGAGGAAGATGTTGTCAATAAAGACTTGAGTTAGCAGCATAATGATGAGTTTAGAAGTGTTGAGCTTAACTTGGGAAGGTCATTGTGTTCCATGGAGTTGAAGTCAGACAGAGCAGCAGATAGATACAAAGTAAAGTAATCTGAGAGCCTGCTATTTGTTCTTTTGTACCTGCCTTCTCTGAAAGAAGATATTAAGAAGAGTTTGGTACAGAAAAGAAGATGCTGCTAGGGTAGATATGCTGGGAATTTTGAAAAAGCTGATAGAATCATTTTCTCCAGTAAACCATCATTAGGAGCAGCTGTACCATATCTATATGCTGTGCAATAATCTGGAGTTCTGTATGCAAAGATAGCTATAGCACGGACAAAGGATCCTCCTATCAGGTTCCTTTACCTCCGCTCATTGCTTATTGGACATGTAGATTTACTACACCCTTGGCCTGAGAAATGTTCAATGTTATTTACATTATTGTCCTTCTTAGTGCTACTTTTTCTGTCTCTAGCAAAGACATCTGGGATTGTGATGTTAAGGTACAACTGTGGTACCTCTAGAGTCCTTGATGGTGAATAAGATTATTATTTTTTGAAATCCTTGCAGATTATATCTTTCTTATTTATTTTTCTGCTTCCATTTTTATCTTTAAATATTCCTAGGATAAATTATTTATCTTGGCTTCCAGTGAGGCTTTCTTTTTGTTGTTGTTTACTATGTTTAACCACTACTTTTGTCTGCTTTGATTATGCTATAGTACTCAACGTTTTTCAACTATCCCTTTCTACTACTATTTTATAAATAAATAATAAATAAATGCTGTTTTTGGACGCAACTTCTCTGCTTCGTAAGTAAGTCAAGTGTTGATTAAATAATGTGCTTTCTTGACCCCTTTGATCTCCTTTTGTAACACCCTATTTATAGCCATTAAACAGTGCTATGGAATTAGTATAATTAGTAACAAAATCATTTTACCCATATATTTCTCATTTTTCAGGATAAATAACTTATTTGATCTGATAAGAATTGAGATGTTTCAACTTAAATCATGTCTTTTTTCTCTTTCATTTTGGATTTTAGCCTTGTGCTAATTGTGATCTTTGCTGCCTTTGGGTGCAGTACGAAACTACTGCTGCCAATACCTTTATGTTCCTCTCCATGGAATACCTGTCAACCATGTTTCCATTTAGCTACAACATTCTTCTTTTTTGGTTTCCTTTATAGAAAGAATGTCAAGATTAATATTTTCCAGTTTCTCCAGCAGTATGTCCACTCATTTATCACTAAACAAGAAACTTACATTCAGAATACCAGCGGGCAACTTAACATTTATACTCAGTCTGATCAATCAATCAACAAACATTTATTTACTTATAAAATAATTTTATTGTTAATTTAAGAGCCATCAACAGTAACATTTCTATATTCAAGGGAGAAAAAAAATCTTTTATAAAACCTTCTGACCTTTTGTAAAGTATATTTTAATAGAAGTGTGTGTATATAAAATATATATATGTGTGTACATATGCATATTTATACATACATGTATAATTTAACAAGATAATATCAAAATTGCTGTGTTCGGATATTATTCTATACTACTTTTCCTTGTCTTTAGAATGTCTTTACAGGCCTGTTTACAGTGTTTGCCATTAAAAAACTATTAAATGCCTATTATATACCAGACATGGTACTAGGCACTAAATATACAATTACAAAGAATGTAAACAAATCCCTTCTAATAAAGAATTTGATTCTATTTTAAAAATTTATTTACTTTTAGTTTACAACATTCAATCCCCAAATCCCTTGAGTTCCAAATTTTCTCCTTCTCCCTCTCCTCCTGCTTCCTGCCCCCCCCCATGGCTCATGTTATCCAATATAGGCTCTACAAGTACCTTTACATTAAATATTTGTCAAGATGTAGAGAACGGTTATAACCAATGGAATGAACAACAAGAATGAAGGAATGAAACAAAACCAAAAGGGCCAGAGCAAGTAGTTTGCCTCAATTTGCATTCAGACTCTGTAGTTCTTTTCTCTGGATGTGAATATTCCTTTCCATCATGAGTCTTTTGGAGCTGTCTTCTAACCTTGCATTGCTGAGAGGAGCCCAGTCTATTAAAGTTAGTCATCACAGATGTGATGTGTTTATGATTGCGTGCAAAGTTCTCCTGGTTCTGCTCTTCTCACTCAGCATCAATTAATGTAAGTCTCTCTAGGTTATTATGAAGACTGTCTGGTCCTCATTTCTTATAGCACAATAATATCCCATTACTTTCACACACCACAACTTGTCTAGCCATTCCCCAGTTGATGAGCATCCCTTTGATTTGCAATTCTTTGCAATATAAAAAGAACTGTTATAAATATTTTTGTACAAATGGATCCTCCTCCCACTTCTATGATCTCTTTGGGATACAGCCCTAGAAGTGGTATTGCTGGATCAAAGGATATGCACATTTATAGTCTTTTGGGCATAGTTCCAAATTGCTCTCCAGAATGGTTTGATCAGTTCACAACTCCACCAACAAAGCATTAGTGTCCCAATTTTTCTACAACCCCTCCTGCGTTTAACATTTTCCTGTTTTGTCCTCATAGCCAATCTGACCAGTGACTTATTTTAATTTGCATTTCTCTAATAAATAGTGATTTAGAGCATTTTTCATATGCTGATAGATATTAATTTCTTTCTCTGAAAACTGCATGTTCATATCTTTTGAACATTTATCGATTGGAGAATGCCTTGTATTCCTATAGCTTTGACTCAGTTCTCTTATATATTTTAGAAATGATGCCTTCTACAGAGACATTTGTTGGAAAAAAATCTTTCCTAATTTTACACTTCCCTCCTAATCTTGGTTATGCTGGCTTTATTTGTACAAAATCTTTTCATTTTAATGTGATCAGTCATCCATTTTGCATTTCATTATGCTCTCTCTCTTGTTCGGACATAAATTCTTTCCCTCCCCAAAAATCTGACAGGTAAACTATTCCTTCATGTCCCAGATTGCTTACAGTATCAGCTTTTATATCCCCATAGTGATAGGGTTTAGACTTTATTTTGGTATACATTGTAAGATATTGGTCTATGCCCAGGTTCTGCCATACTATTTTCTACTTTTCCCAGCAGTTTTTTTGTCAAATAATGAGTTCTTATCCCAGAAGCCAGAGTCCTTGGATTTATCAAAGAGTAGATTACTATAGTCATTGACTGCTGTGTCATGTACCTAATCAATTCAACTGATCCACTACTCTATTCCTCAGCCAGCACCCAGTAGTTTTCATGACTGCTACTATATAATACAGTTTATAAATCTGATATTGCTATGCCACCTTCCCTAGCCTTTCTTTTAAGTAATCCCATTGATATTCTGGATCCTTTTCTTTTTCCAGATGAATTTTTACTATTTTTTCCAGCTCTATAAAATAATGTTTTTGTAGATTTATTGGAATGTCACTGAACAGGTATATTAATTGGGAAAATGGTCATTTTTATTATATTACCTTGACGTAGGCACAGAAAACTGGTGTTTTCCCAATTATTTAGATATAACTTTATTTTTATGTAATTGTGTTCATATATTTCCAGAGTTTGTTTTGTTCAATTCTATTTTTGTAGATAAGTACAAACAGATGGCTGTTACAATAATATAGATAAAAGGATAAGGGCCTGAATGAAGGTGGTAAATATGTGAATAGAAAAAAAAGGAGTTGGATATAAGTGATATTGTGCAGGCAAGATTTATCAAATGATTGAGGGGATAAGTGAGTGAGAAACCCAGGATAATGGAAATATTAAGATCTTGGAAAAGTAGAAAGGTATTGTTTTAAAAATTATGGTTCTGTTGATACTTTTGTGTATGTAATTTTATTATTTGAGCTAGCAAATCCATTCCTTTTCTACTGACAAGTATATTTTGATAATATCCAAAAATTTCTTCTTTATGTGGTCATTCTAGGATACAACAATAAAACTACATCCTTAAGCTGACCTCCTTTCTATAGTTAAGCTATGAGATCATAATTGCCTCTTCTGTGATCTTTTATTGCATGTGTTTTTGTTTGTTTGTGTAAGTTTCATGTAAGTTAACTTTTTTTTTGTTTTGATATTTGCCTATTGTGAACTCTAAAATCCTACGGTTATTTCCAAAATTTCTCTTATTCCCAGTTCAACCACTTGTTTTCTTTATTATCATGAGAGCAAATGTTTTATTTCCTTTCTTTTTTCAAAGATTAAATTATTAGAAATCCATATCATGAATTTATAAGATGCTTTTATGAGAGAAAACCATTTTGCAACTAGTCATATAGCTTAAATCTCCTACTAAAATTCCATGGAATTATTAGAGATTCATTATCTGTTCTCTCCATTGGGACAAATGCAAATTACATTCAAAATAGCATTGCTTTTGTTTTTCCAGTCTTTAACCCTCACCTGAATACTTTCTCACAATCTTCTCTCTTCAGATTCTTGGACTTTGTAGCAAGTAAATAGTTTCTTGACATACAGGATTATACTGATGTCCCTTTAATTATTTTCCTTTTTAAAATAATTATATCCTTTGAAATTTTCCATTATAGACATGAATCCCACTTAATTAATTCTCTTGATACTGATGATATCATTTAAGACCTCACATAACTATATGGAGTACTAAATAAATTGTTGTTCTTGATTAAGGAAGAATTGAATGCAAATTCTGCTGTACACACTAGATATATGATTCCACCTCGGTGTACTCTGTCAGATGGGGAAAGAAAAAGTACCTAACTCAGTTTTGTGAATAGCACATGAGGAAACATAAGCAAAGCACTTTGCAAACCTTAAGACACTGTATAACTATTGTTATCATTACTGTAGTAATTATTATTAGCCCATGTTCTGCACATTAATGTATAGGAATCTGACCTATTTTTCAATTTTTTTTGCCTGGAAAATACTAGCAACCTCTTCCAATGTAGTACCTATAAATCCATAGTGTCAGATTTGGTAGAAATATTTGGACATTTTTTACATCTTTACTTCCGCTCTCAATTTAAAGCCTCACTTTTCAGAAGAGCAAGTGTATTCGTCCTTGTTAGATGCTATCCATCTGTGAATGGGGGCTCATCAAACAGGTATATTTTATCATGGTTCAACCATCCAATTGTCATTTTCCAATGCCAACTTCCTGGAAAACAGTTCATTTCCAATATCCTTCTCTTTTCTAAATTCCATGCCTTCATTTGGAAATGTTAATGACAATACCACCTGTGCCCTGACATCATTTAATTTCCTGCCTGGGACTTTGCAATCTCTTGGGCTTTCTCCATCTCCCCCTAGCCAAAGTTTCTTCTGGTGGTATCATTACTACCCACGTGAATCAGCAGAAGCAGGTTAGTACTTGGCAAGGAAGAAAAGTCTCAGGGGACTCTCTGACAGGTCCTGGAAACATGCCTTAGAAAGATAGAGCATCTCTAGACTAGTTATATCAGGATGTCAGATCTAAATGCAACCATCTTTATATGCCTCAATAGAAAATCACTGAGGATCACCTTATCTTTTTCCTAGTTTTGAGATTTTTTAACCCTGTGACACCTATGATTTTTCTAATTATGCCACAAAGTATGGGTTGCTGCTAATTTCTTTTTTTTTGTTGTTGTTTTCTTTTCCACTCTGAATTTATTTATTTATTTTCTTCTTTACATCACTCATTTCCCAGAGATTTTGAGTTTCAATTTTTCTCCCCATCTTTCCCCTGTTGCTAATTTCTTATGAAGTACAAATTCATCCTTTCTGGGAAAGAATCTGAAGGTAGCAAGCTTCAAAACTTTTTATACTTTCTTTATTCCTCTTTGTTGTGATATTTTGCTTTCCAAACCCTTGACACTTGTTTAAATTTCCTTGAGTCTCCTTAGAAGCAAAGCCTTTAAAATACTTGAAGAGAATTTCATCTCTCTCTGTCTCTCTCTCTGTCTCTGTCTCTCTGTCTCTGTCTCTGTCTCTGTCTCTGTCTCTCTCTCTCTCTCTCTCTCTCTCTCTCTCTCTCTCTCTCTCTCTCTCTCTCATTTTATTTTTCCCAATTATATATCAGGAAATATTTTAGCATTCATCTTTATAAAATTTTGGGTTCCAAATTTTTCTCCTTGATAGATTATACATGTGCTGTCATAGAAAACATATTTTCATATTAGTCTCAGTTGTGAAAGGAGAAACAAATCAAAAGACAAAAAATTAAAATTAATAATGTAAGTGAAAATTTATGCTTAGATCTGCATTCAATGTTCATTAGTTCTTTATCTGGATGTGGAAAACATTTTCTTTTGTGAGTCCTTTGTACTTGTCTTGGATCATTATGTTGCTGAGAACAGAGTCATTCATAGTTGGTCATCACAAAATATTGCTGATAGAGTGTACAATGCTTTCCTGGTTCTGCTCATTTCACTTTCCATCAGTTCATACAAGTCTTTACAGGTTTTTCTGAAATCTACCTGTTGATCATTTTTTATTGCACAATATTATTTTATTATATTCATATGCTACAACTTGTTTAGCCATTTTCCAATTAATGGGGATCCCCTGAATTTCCAACATTTTGCCATAGTGAAAACAGCTATTGAATGCATTTTTGCTCATCTAGGTCATATTCCCTTTCTTATGATCTCTTTGAGATATAGATCTAGTATAGTATTACTGAATCAAAGAAGATTACAGTTTGGTTTATCTTTGGGCATAGTTCCAAATTGCTCTCCAGAATGGTTGGATCATTTCAAAACACTACTAATAGTACATTAGTGTCCCAATTTTCCCATATCCTCTCCAACATTTATCATTTTCTTTTGTTTGTAAGATTAGCCAACCTGATAGGTGTGAGGTAGTATCTCAGGGTTGTCTTAATTTGTATTTCTCTAATAAAAAGTGTTTCAGAGCACTTATTCATATGCTTATAGGTAGCTTTGATTTCCTCATCTGAAAACTGCCTGTTTGTATCCTTTGATCATTTATAAACTAGGGAATGATTTGTGTTCTTATAAATTTAGCTCAGTTCCCTATATGTTTGATAAATGAGACCTTCTCTTAGAGACTTCTGCTATGAAGATTGCTCCCCAGTTTTCTGCTTTCCTTCTAATCTTCATTGCATTGATTTTGTTTGTACAAATGCAGAAAAGTACAATTTTATTTTAATATAATCAGAATTATTTATTTTAAATTTTCTAATGCTCTCTATTTGGTTTGGTCCTGAATTCTTCCCTTTCCCCCAGATCAGACAGGTAGATATTCTTTCCTTTCCTAATTTGTCTACCGTGTGACACTTCATGTCTAAATCATTCAACCATTTCATCTTTATCTTGGTATACTGTGTGAGATGATGGTCTATTTTGAGTTTTTATCTTATTGTTTCCAAATTTTCCTAGCAGCATTATTAATTTTTATGTTTCCCAATTAATTATTTATTTTTAACCATTTAAATATATTTTTAAAAATCAACATTTTTTCCACTGCCTTCCCCTCCCTCCTCAAGACTACTTGCAATCTTATATGGGCTTTATACACATGCATTCTTATTAAACATATTTTCATATTAGTCATGTTGCATAGAAGAATAATAGTGAATAGGAGAAACCATGAGAAAGAAAAAAACAAAACAAAAAAGAAAATAGTCTGCTTTGTTCTATATTCTGACTCCATAATTCTTTCTTTCGCATGCATTTTCCATTATGTGTCCTTTGGAATTGTTTTAGTTCCATACATTTCTGAGAAGGGCTAAGTCAATCAAAATCAGCCCTCCTGTAATGTGGCTAATACTGGGTACAATGTTCTCCTGGTTCTACTCCCCTCACTCAACATCAGTTCATATAAGTCTGTCCATATTTCTCTGAAATCCACCTGTTCATCATTTCTCATAGCACAATGATATTCCATTACATTCATATACCACAAGTTCTTTAGTTTGTTTTAACTTAATGTAATCAAAACTTTGCATTTCATAATGTTTTCTAGCTTTTGTTTGGTTATAAATGCCTCCATTCTCCATAAATCAGACAGATAAAACTATTCCTTACTTCCCTAATTGTTTATAACATCAGCCTTTATACCTAGATTGTGTAACCATTTGGATTTTATTCTGGTATAGAGTGTCAAACATTGGTCTATGCCCAGTTTCTGTCATACTATTTTTCAGTTTTCCCAATATATATTTTTTCAAACAGTGAGATCTTATTCCACAAGTTAGGGTCTCTGGGTTTATCAAGCAGTAGACTGTTATAATCATTGACTAGTGTGCTTTGTATACCTAACCAATCTCACTGATCTACCCCTCTATTTCTTAGTCAGTACCAAGTTATTTTGATGATTACTGCTTTATAATTCAATTTAAGATCTAGTATGTCTAGGCCACCTTGTCTAGCACTTCTTTTCATTAATACCTTTAATGTCCTGGAACTTTTGTAATTCCAGATTAATTCTGATGTTATTTTTTCTAGTTCTGAAAAATGAGTTTTGGTAGTTTGATTGGTATGTGTAAAGCCAAGCACATGCAGCTTTCCAGAGGATTGCTGCTGTGAACAGCTTTCAAGGTTCTGATTAAACAGTATACTGAACTCTCTATTCATTCAGTATCAAATTAAGGCAAAATATTCACAGAAAATCAAAATACAGCATTCACCATGTTATAACTTAACAAATTAACAATAAAATGGTCACATAGTTTACACCAAAATGGTCGCATAGTTTTCAACAAAGTACATTTATCTGGTAACTCATTTTTAAGGAGGCAAGCCTCCTTAATTGGTACAAAGCACAGAAGTAAAAAGTTTTTCACCCCTAGGTTACGTTGCCTTAATCTCTTCAATCAAAAGGTCTTCTTTCTTCTTTATTTGAGATTAGTTTTCAAACATCATTACTTAATAAGTCCTTAACTCAATCATCTAATTATAAAGGTCAAAGTTTGCCACCCCTAGTAAATCATGATCTTCTTAGTTTGCATTAAATACCCAAGGAAAGGTCTTTCCATCTTGACTTGAGGTTAGCTCTCTGCTTCCATAGTTCCCCTTCCATGGTCCCAGCTCCTGCCAGCTCCTTGTTGTCCACATCTTTGTCCAGTTCCTGTTCCATACTGAAGGTCACAGTGTCTAGTCCACCTCACGTCCTTCATGGTTTCTCTTCCTGGGAAGATTAGGCTTAACAAAGCTACAAAAACATTCACGCAAAATTCACTTTCTGCCTGAGAAATCAACATAGACCCAACAACAAAGTCTGAAAAATCAATACAAATCATCAGTATAAACCTTGGGGCCCTGAAAATGTCAGCAAAGACACTCCTGCAGGATTTCTATTAATATACAACAAGAAAATCCTCTTTCATGGCTTCTGAACCAGCAACAAGGTCCCAGGGCTTCTGTAAGAACCATCCTCTATCAGCAAATGAATCTGACAAAGTACATCAAAACAAAGTACCCACACCACAGCCATGCCTCCTCCCAGTTTTCTCTTTTTTAATTACTCAATTCTTATTAATTCTCAGTTCAGTACTTGTAATGCCATGCACAAGCAGATTCCCAAAAGTATGCTACTGTGAACAGCTTTTGAAGTTAGGATTACACAGTAATAGTGAAAACTCTGTTTCTTCCATTACAAATCAAGGTTCAGTACAGTATTCACAATGCAATATTCGCAACATTACATCTTATCACAGAAAGTCACAATATTGTGTTCATAACAGCTTAACATTAGAATGGCCACACAGTTTTCACTACAGTGGCTGCAATATTTAGAACAAGGAACAAAAGAATAATCATCTGGTTTCCCTAAGGGGGAAACCCTTCTCACTTAATCATTCATTCAATCAATTCACATTATATCAATATTCCACTCATGGGGCAACCATTAACTTTATCAGTCATTGTACAATAATCAAACTTCTACTCATGGGGCAACCATTAAAGTAATCAGTTACTCATATAGCAGTCAGTCAGTAAGCTAGATTCCCAGTTACTAGATATCACTAATCACTAGTACAGTCATTAGAAAACCACTCAAAACCTCTACCCCTTGGAGTCCAGCAAACCTCAGTTTCATCCAAGGGGAGACCTTTTCTTCATCTGGACTCTGGGTGGTCTCTCTGATTCCCTGGATCCCTTTCCATGGCCCCAGCTCCCTCGGGACTCCACCAAAGAGTCACCTGAATTCAGAAGCAGACAGCTCCCACATTCTCATCCAGTCCTAGTCCAGTCCTAAGGGCAGGCCCTGGCACACACTGAAGTTTGCAAACTGAAGATATCCAATACATCTCAATCTCTTCACCTCTTCTCTTGCCTGGACTTGAAGGATCAGCCAGGCCATGAACAAAGTCTTATCCTGGTCATGCTTCTTCAGTTCTCCAGCAGTTCAACTGGCCCTAGGACCCAGAAGGAGTATAGGTCTTCTGTGTGGCCTTTACCAATTAAACTCCATCTCTTTTCTCAATCAGCTTTCAGATGCTGGGAGAGAAATGCGCTCTCTCTCTCTCTCTCTCTCTCTCTCTCTCTGTCTCTGTCTCTCTCTCTCTGTCTCTCTCTCTCTCTCTCTCTCTCTCTCTCTCTCTCTCTCTCTCTCTCTCTCACTCTCTCTCTCTCTTTCTCTTTCTCAAGAAAACTCCAACTCACTTCCAGCAGCCCAGCTCCCAGATGCTGAGACAATCTTGCTTCCTCCAATGGGAAAATTCCAATTCTGTCTCTCTGTCTATAGAATTCTTCTTTATATACAGCACTGGCCTCCTGTCTCAGCCAATAGCCTTCTTCCATGTCAACAGGGGATT
>CM053594.1:220237021-220253495 GCA_028646575.1 Pseudocheirus occidentalis
ATTACAGTCCTCAGTCCTCAGTTATCTTCTCAGTTCTCAGTTCTCTTTTCCCTCTCCAGCAGTAGCACCCCAGCCTCCAGATGATCTCTCCTAGAAGGTCTCAGCTTGGGATTTTTCTTATATACAGTATTAGCTCCTCCATGTTCTGCCTCTTCCTGTTATGTCAACAAGTCCATCCCACTGTGGGATTCACAAGATCTGCGTCTTAATACTTGACACAATTATTAATTTTAGACTAAGTGGTAAGTACCTGTTAGCTTCCCAATACATGCAGATCTTCAAATTCCATTATTATTACAGTATGACACTGAATAAGTACATTAATTTGAGTAGAATTGTAATTTTTATTATATTACCTTAGCCTACCATGAGTAACTGATATTTTCCCAGACATTTAGATCTGACTTTATTTGTGTGAAAAGTGTTTTGTAACTGTATTCATATAGTCCCTGGATTTCTTTTGGCAGGTAGACTTTCAAATATTTTATAATATCTACAGTAACTTTAAATGCAATTTCTTTTTCTATCTCTTGTTTTGGGGCTTTTAAAAAAGTAATATATTGAAATGTAGATTAGTTATGTAAGTTTATTTTATATCCTGCAGCTTTGCTAAAGTTCTTTATTTTTTCAAGTAGTTTTTTATTTGATTCTCTAGAATTCTTTAAGTATATCATTTTACTGTCTATAAAGAGTGATGATTTAGTTTTTCCTTTGCCTATTCTAATTCCTTCAATTTATTTTTCTTCTCTTATTGCTAAAGCTAAAATTTATAATACCATATTTAATAACAGTAGTGATAATAGACATCCTTGTTTCACCCCTAATCTTGTTGGAAATGCATCTAGCTCATTCCCATTATGTATCATGCTTGCTGATGATATTAGATAGATGCTACTTATAATTTTAATAAAGGCTCTTTTTATTTTTGTCTTCTCCACTGTTTTCAATAATAACAGATATCATAGTTTGTCAAAAGTTTTTTTTTCTGCATCTGGTGAGATATCTATGGTTTCTGTTAGTTTCATTGTTTATATGATCAATTATGCTGCTAATTTTCCTAATATTGAACCAGCCCTCCATTTTTCGTAAAAGTCCTACCTGATCAAAGCATATTACTCTCATGATAAATTGCTGTAAACTTTTTGCTAATATTTTATTTAAAATTTTGCATCTATATTCATGAGGGAAGCTGATCAATAATTTTCTTCCTCTGTTTTTGTTTTTCCTGGTTTAGGTATCAATGCCATATTTGTATCATAAAAAAAACTTGGTAAGACTCCTCCAATTTTCTCAAATAGTCTATGTAGTACTGCAATTGATTATTCTTTAAATGTCTGATAGAATTTTCTTGTTAATTCATCTGGCTCTGGAACAAGGGTGTTCCTTGATGGTTTGTTCAATTCCTTTTTCTGATATGGGGTTATTTAAGTATTTTAATTCCTCTTCTGTTAATGAGGGCAATTTACATTTTTTGTAAATATTCATCCATTTCCCCAAGATTGTCAAAGTGATGGGGATACAATTGGGAAAAATTCCAAATTATTGCTCTAATTTCCTCTTCATTGGAGGTGAGTTCACAATTTCCAATTCTGATACTAGTAAGTTGGTCTTTTTTGTTTTTAAAATCAAATTGAACAAAAATTTATCAATTTTGTTGTTTTTTTCATAAAACCAGATCTTTGTTTTGTTTAATAGTTCAACAGTTTTCTTAGTTTCAATTTTATTAATCCTTCCTTTCTAATTTGATATTTAATTGGGGATTTTCAACTTGTTCTTTTTCTAGCTTTGTCAGTTGCATGCCCAATTCATTGATCTCTTTCTCTATTTTACTCATTTAAGCTTTCAGAGATCTAAAATGTCCCCCCAAGAACGATTTTCACTGCATCCCATAAGTTTTAACATGTTATCTCATTATTGTCATTTTCTTGAACGAAATTATTGATTGTTTCTATGATTTGATTTTCCACTCACTCATTCTTTAGGATTAGATTATTTAGTTTCCAATTAATTTTTAATCTATCTTTCTATGGTCCTTTATTATATATAATTTTTATTGCATTGCAACATAAAAAGGATATTTTAATATTTCTACCTTTATGCGCTGGATTATGAGGTGTTTATCCCCTAGTACATGGTTAAAGTTTGCATATGTGCCATGTATCACTTAAAAAAGTGTATTCCTTTCTATCACCATTCAATTTTCTCCTGAGGTCTGTAATATCTACCTTCTCTAAAATTCTCTTTACCTCCTTAACTTCTTTCTTTTTTTATTTTGAGGTTAGATTCATCAAGTTCAGAGAGGGATAGCTTGAGGTCCTCCCACTGGTATAGTTGTGCTGTGTATTTCTTCCTCTAACTCCCTTGACTTCTCCTCTAAGTATTTGGATGCTATACCACTTGGTGCACATATGTGTAATAATGATATTACTTCATTGTCTATGGTGCCTTTTAGCAGGATATAGCTTTTTTCCTTACTTCTTTTAACTGGATCTATTTTTGCTTTTGCTTTGTCTAGGATTGGGATTGCTACCACTGCCTTTTTTTTAAACTTTAGCTGAAGGATATTATGTTCTACTCCAGCCTTTTTACCTTTAAAATGTGTGTATTCCCATCTCTTAAATGTATTTCTTGTTAACAATAAATTGTAGGATTATAGTTTTAAAGCATTCTGCTGTCCACCTCTGTTTTATGGGAGAGTTCATCCCATTCACATTCACAGTTATGATTACTATCTGTGTCTTCCCCTCCATCCTGACCCCCCCATTTATGCTTTTATTTTCCCCTTCTCCTTTCCCCTCCTCAAAAGAATGTTGCCTTTGACCACTGCCTCCCTCCATCTTCCCTCCCTTTTGTCACCTCCCCATAACTTTCTTTCTCTTTTCCCTTACTACTTCTTCACTCTATTTTAATCACCCTTCCCTTTTCTTTACCCTTAATCCTCCTACTCCCTGTAGGGCAAGTTAGATTTCTATACTTAACTGAATTTTGTATTCCCTTCTTGAACCAAATCCTATGAGAGTAACGCTCAATCAATGGTCATCTCTCTCCCTTCTTTCCCTCAATTAAAATATGTTTTTTGCCCTTCATGTGATGTATTTTACCCTTTTTTGCCTCCTCCTTTCCTCTTCTTCCATGACAGTCCATTTGTATACCTCAATTAGGTTTATTATCATCTTATTAATTGATTTTCCTTCACACCCTCTATGTTTACCCATTTTAAATGTAATACATACACAATTTTCAAAATTAACAAGTATCATCCTTCCATAAACTGATATAAATAGTTTGCCTTTTTTGAATGACAAGGATTTTTTCTTGTTTTTTTTCCCTGTTTATCTTTTTATGTCCTTCTTGAGTCTTGTATTTGAAGAATTAATTTTCCATTGAGCTCCGGCCATTTCATCAAGAAGGTCTGGAAGTCCCTTATTTCATTGAGTCTCCATCTCCTTGCCTGAAAGATTATGCTAACTTTTGCTTGGTAGTTGATCCTTGGTTGCAGTCCAAGTTCTTTTGCCTTGGGAAATATCACACTATAATCCCTCCTACCATTTAATGTAGAGGTGCAAGGTCCTGTGTGATTCTCACTGTAGTTCCAAATATTTGAATTTTTTTTCTTTCTGCCTGCTTGCAGTGTTTTCTTTTTGACCTGATAATTCTGGAAGTGGCTACAATATTCCATGGAGTTTTCAATTTGAAATTTCTTTCAGGAGGTAATCAGTGGATGCTTTCAATGATTATTTTGCCCTCTGGTTCTAGGACCTCAGGGAAGTTTTCCTTGATGATTTCTTTGAAGATACTGTCCAGACTCTTTTTTTCCATCAAGGCCTTCTTATAGACCAATAATTCTTAGATTCTTTCTCCTGGATCTATTTTCCAAGTAGTTGTTTTTCCAATGAGATATTTTACATTTTCTTCCATTTTTTTCAATCTTTAGATTTTGTTTGACTGATTCTTCATGCCTCATACAGTAATTAGCTTCTTCTTGCCCAATTCCAATTTTTAATAAATCATTGTCTCAGTTAGCTGCTGTACCTCCTTTTTTCTCTAGTTAGGTTTTTTCTAGTTAGTTTCTAGTCTAGTTTTCTGGTTATTTTCTAGTCTAGTTAGTTTCTAGTCTAGTTTCTAGTTAGTTTCTAGTGTAGTTACTTTCTAGTCTAGTTTTTTCTCTAGTGAGGTTTTTTCTCTAGTTAGGTTTTGCACCTCCTTAATCATTTGGCCAATTTTGCTTTTTAAGGAGTTGTTCTTTTCAGCGATTTTTTTTCATTTTGCTATTTGTATTTTAAAATAATTGTTCAGTTCTTCTTCTCCCTCTCCACTTTGGCTTTTAAAACCTTTCTTGAGTTCTTCTAGCAGTGCTTTTGGGCTTGAGACCAATACACATTCCCTTTCAAGGTTTCAGATGTGAGTATAGTGTCAATGCTGTTCTCTTCTGAATTAATATTTAGATCTTCCCTGTCTCCAAAGTAAAAACTGTGGTCTTTGCTTTTCCAATTTGCTTTTGGCCCATTGTGATTGTTTTTTCCTGGCTTTTAAAGTGGATCTGTCCTTTTGGGATACAGGGAGCTCTGTCCTGTGCTTTTTGTGTTGGGAGGTTAGGGGCCTGGTTACTGACTTTGTGTGCTATGGCCTCTGGTTCTATCAGTTAGAAGCTGTATAATGCTACAGTTTACCTGGTACTGAGGTGGAGCTGGCTGGTGTGTCCTGAGGCTGGGACCAGGTGAGTTCAAGTAGTTGACTGACAAGCAATTAATCTGGAGTCTGATAGTCCCAGGAGTAGCTGTTGCCACTGTAGCAGGCATTGTGCTTCTCTTTCACCCTGCTAGAACAGAGCCAGGTTCTGGGCTGAGAAGTTTGGGAATCACCACTGCCATAAGCAAATCAGTCTGCCAGGGTCCACTCCCTCTCTGGTGTGGTCAGGTCTGTGCTGGTACAGCCCAAATGCTCTGTGGGCCCCTAGCCCATTGCAACAGACCCATCCTGTGACCTTTCCAGCTTGTCCTGGCTGGAAATCTGCCACAGTCTGTCTCCTAGTAGATTCTGACATTTTAAAATTTTTTCAGATTTGCTTTTTAGAAGTTCCTCAAGTAATTTGTGGGATAGTTGAGGTAAATCCCTGTTTTCACTCTGCCATGTTGTTTCTGCTTTCCCTAGGAGTTCGTGTCAAATTGCGAGTTCTAATTCCAATGGATGGAGTATATGAGTTTATCAAATACTAGGTTACCACTGTCACTGACTACCACATCTTATGTACCTAATCTAGTCCATTAACCAGGTAGTTTTGATGATTATTGTTTTATAATGTAATTTGAGATCTGGTATTGCTAGACCTCCTTCCTCTGTATTTTTTCATAAATTACCTTGGTATCTTGACCTTCTTCAAGATAAATTTTGCCATTTTTTCCTAGGTCTATCAAATACTTCTTTGATAATTTGATAGGTATGACACCGAATAACAATTTTATATTTTCTTTGTTTTTTTCATTCTTTTCAATTAGTTTGATTCTTGATGTTGGATAGAATCATTAGCTTCCACCTGCCCAATTCTAACTTTTCAGAAATTGTTTTTCTCATTTTACTTTGTACTTTCTTTTTTATTTGCACAACTGTACTTTATAATGAGTTGTTTTCTTCAGTGGATTTTGTATTTGTATTTTGTATTTCCTTTCCATTTGGCCAATTTTAATTTTAAGTAATTCTTTTTTTTCTGAAACTGTTGATTTCTTCTTTTATAAATCTCTTCCATCAGTCTCATTTTGTTTCCACTTTTCTTCTACCTCTTTTATATGATTTTTAATCTCCTTTATGAGCTTTCCATGAGTTCTTTCTGATCTTGAGCCCACTTCTTGATTTTCTTTGGGATTTTTCTGATACCTGATTTGACATTGTTCTCTTTTAAGCTTGTCTTGATCTCCCCTGTCACCATGGTAATTTTCTATAGTCAGATTCTTTTTTTGTTGTTTTTGCTCATATTTTTTTGGCTTTGAAAACAACTTATCACTAAAATGGCCACATAGTTTTCACCAAAGTGGCCACATAGTTTTAAAGAAAAAATATCATTCAGTAAGTACTTAACTCAGTCATCCATAAGGAACAAGCTTGTTTAAGGGATACAAAGTGAAATTATTCTGCAAGTCCTTAACTCATTCATCCTTAAGGAGCAAGCCTTTTTTAAGGGACACAAAGAACAAGGGTCAAAGATCTCCACTGCTATGTCCCATTGTCTTAATTTGTCAGTCCAAAAGTCTTTCTTCCTGATTGTAGATTAGTTTCCACTCATCCTTAATACAATCATCTTCAAGCTGTACAATGTACAGAGTACAAAGTTTTCCCACCTCTAGCCCACAGTAAATTATGATTTTGTTATTCAGCACTAAGTACCCAAGGAGAGGTCTTTTCATCTTGACCTGAGGTTGGCTCCCAAATTCCATGGTTCCTCTTCCATGGGTCCAGTTCCTGCTTGAATCTACCCAATTGTCACCTGGATACGCTGGTTGGAAGTTCTCAGCTCCTCATCCAGCTCCTCATCCAGTTCTGTGTCTAGTTCCTCGTCCATTTCTATGTTGAAGCTCACAGTATCCAGTCCACCTCAAGGACTTCTCAGTTTCTGTTTGTGGGTAGACAAAGCTTGATAAAGCCTCAATAATATTCATACACATTGCCAGCACCATCATCAGTTCATTATCTGCCTGTGAAATCAACGCAGGCCCACCAAAAAGGTCTGAGAACTCAACACACATCATCAGTATGGTCCCAGGACGTCTGAAACCCTCCTCCAGGACTTCTGTAAACAGACAAGAAAATCCTCTTTCAGAGCTTCCAGTAAGGTCCCAGGGCTTCTCTACAAAGTATCATAAGCAAAAGTCAATACAGACAGAACAGACAGAATGCTGGCCTCCAAAACTATTCCTTTTCTCAGTTCTGCTTTCTCCCAGCTTGGGCTTCTCCTTATATATAGTCATTAGCTCCTCCCTGTTCTGCCCCTCCTGTTGTATCAGCAAGTTCCTCCCACTGTGGATTTCACAGGTTGTTTCTTAACAAAGACTTGTTGTAATCATGGATAAGGTTCAAAAGAAACTTGAATTGAAACAAGGTGCTAAACAGTTAAATAGCTGAAACAAGGTGCTAAGTACTCCTTTGCTTGCCATTACAGACTCTGCTGAAGCATGTAGTGAGGCTCAGAGCTGGCAGCTGTATGTTTGCTTAGATACCTGTCGGGTTTGTGTCTATTTTCCAGGGCTACACTGAAGCATATGGACATCTTGACCACTGGAGGTTGGTTGTTGGCCTAGGACTTCCCTGAAGCATGTGGTGGTTCTCAGAGCTAGAGTCTGCCTGTTCCCCTGGCTATGCTGGGGCTATTGGTATGTCCTGGTGTTTGTATTCACTTGATGCACTACACTGGCCCTCTGTATTTGCCACTATTTTGCTGAGGTGGAGCTTGCTGCTGGATTTCTGGGATGCTTCCTTTCCTGGAGTGAACTCCACTTTTACCGAGTGAGACACCTTTTTTTGTGAATTTTCCAAGGTTTTTGGCTCAAATATTGTTTCACTCTGTCTTTTTACTGATTCTGCTGTGATGTATTTGTTTGGAGTCAGTATTTTATGGTGGTTTGGTGGTAAGTACAGAAGATTTATGGCAATATATTTTTTATTCTGCCATTTTGGCTCCTGGACCATGTCTTTCTCTTAAGGCAATCTCTTCAATGTTCAAAAGCTTTCATAATGTGCTCTTTTTTAGTTCCATTCAGGTTGGTACCTGACCTGACATCATGATTTTGAAGTCCAGAAAGTAGGAAAATGGACTGGGGACTGAAGGCAGAAATATACTGATCTCTTCCACAACTTAGAGGTTCTAAAAAGAACATATCAAGGGAAGAATATGGAGCAGGTCATGTGGAGAATTTGGAGAGCACAGACAAGCTATGAAGAAAAAAATGATTATACATGATTTCTAAAAGTTCTTTATTTTGAAAAATATTTTTTAAAAAAATATACATTTCACAAAATATTATAAAATAAATTCTCATAACCTGAAGTACAACAATGAGTTTCCCATAACCAGATGTTTTTCAGGCAGAGTCTGAGTGAATATTCAACTGTTTTACATGCTTTGAAGGGAGGTTGGTTGAAAGAGAAAATTCCTAATATCATCCTTCACATTACAGTTCTGAGTGTATGATTCTAAATTTTAGGTTAACATGATAACTGTCACCAGTAACATGAAGGGTCAGCACAAAATTATTGTGAGCAACAGTATTCTATCTACTTGTAATGCCAAGGACATATCCATAGTACCCATGGCAGCTATGAATATGCTCGTGTAGTTGTGAATCATAAAATGTATCAAACTCAATGTGGAGGAAAGAACCAAAGCATTTATTCAAATACCAGAAAGCTGAATCCCCAAACCAGAAAGCCAATTTCATTACAGTAACTGTGAAGTTGGTATACATAACAAATACAGTGAGCACCAACATTCCCAAGCCTTCCCAAGCCTCCCCTCAGTCAGACCTTCAAAACAAAACAGGCTCCCTTAAGCAAGAATGACCCCCTCTCACTCACACTAGCTGCTTAGCCTGAATGCTGCTTTCTCCTAGCAGTACAAGCTCCCTCTCAGCTTATGCTCAACTTTTTTATTCTGGTCATTTGCTCCTCCCTTTTCCACCCCTTCCTGTTGCGTCAGTAATTTCCTCCCACTGTGGGTTTCACAGGTTCTGTTTCTTAACAAAACTTGATATAATCAAGGGGAAGGCTCAACTGAAACAGGATGCTAAGTATATGTTTGCTTGCCATTACAAGGGGCAGGGAAGATATTCAAATCCACATTACCATTACACTGCTGAGAAAATAGGTCTAGAAAACAGGCCCATGATAGCTATCAAGGAACTATTTCTTGGCAATCAGAGCTGTTAAACACTAAAGATATTTAAAAACAAACATAGACATATACCTGCTGAGAATTTGGATGTCATGCTACTATTTTCTCTTCAATCTGAATTATTTTAGATGTTGTACTTCATTGATTATTACAAGAAGTTTTTTTCCCCCTTGAATAAAGTGTCTGGCTAAATGAAGTACTCAAAGAATTTAAAAGTCTACCCCCCAAAATGAATTCCCCAAACAAAACAAAATCTGCACATAAAAAATAGGATAAATATATCTTTATGCAATAAAATAATTATATTTTTAGAGTAGTTTGCTTATTTTTAAGCACATGCCATTTTTGCCTAGTTTGAAAAAAAATTCCCTTGCTAGAAGTAAATGTGAAATTCAAATTAAATTAGAACCCAAAATAAATGATTCTTTCAAGCAACTTCCTACAGGCCACTTTGTAATGATGGGACAGAAAAAGGGAGCATTTTCTTAAATTATGCCCTTGAATTTTTAAGAAGATGTTTGCTTAGGGATATTATTTAATTGTCTGAAAATAAAACAGGGCTCCTGGTAAATTGCAGTCTCTGCCATTTTCCTTTAAGTGGCAGTGAGTTTGCTGAAAGGTTTCCAAATGATGGTGCAATGTTTTAAATTAAATATAGATTTGAGGTTCTGAGCCTGCTGAGTTGGGAGTGCTGAAAGCATGTTAGGACCAATCAAAACAAATATATGGGATGGTCATTGACTTGGTTGGCACTTGGTTATTTTGTAGACAAACAATTTGACTTTGTCTTTAACATGATGACTTTAGTTTTGTAAAGATCATCCTATAACTTTATTAGATTTTGAATTTAAAGGAGGAACATTTGGGGCTTAAATTATAGGTACAATGAAACTGCCTGGTGGCAGGGGGTTGGGGGAAAGTAGGTTGATTGTCATTAATTTTACCTATGTGAATCTGTTCCACATCAAATTATTTTCCAGTTCTCATGTTTTGGTAATGATTATGGCCTCCATATATCCAAGCCAAACCACAGGTGTCAATCCATAGAGCTCTGTATACACCCTACAAAATGGCCCCTAGTTATTTGCATATTGTCTTAGTTCTGTGTCTAAGAACCACAAACATCATTTTGCACTCTATCATGACCTATGATGGGCAGAAAAGACATGCTCTGATGGTATGATGGAGTTGAGGTATAATTGCATGACTGTGTATTACCAAAGGCCTAATGGAGTCCATTGTGATGGCTTGCTCTTCTGCACTCACAGCCCTTACTGTATACAATTTTCTTAGCAATGTAGTCATACATTGCTTTATATATTCTCTGATTTTATTCAATATTTGAGTATTTATGCTGTATCTCCACATATGGCTTTACACTTCTTGATGACAGGTAATATTATATATTTTTTCATATTCCATTTTTACATTTCACATTCACCAGAATTCAGGGATTTTTATAGAGACTAGACATTTTGTACCCAGCTACTCATGGTATGATATACTGGAACATTAGCTATAATTAGGGATTGACTAGTTCTGTTTGAATGAATGGAGAAGAATGGGAGATGCAGGAAGGCATTGTTCAGTCATATTCAGTCATGTCCAACTCTTTGTGATTCTATTTGGGGTATTCTTGGCCAAGGTACTAGAATGTTTTGCCATTTCCTTCTCCAGGTTATTTTACATCTGAGGAAACTGAGGCAAATAGGGTTAAATAACTTGCTCAGGGTAGTACACTTAGAAAGAGTCTGAGATCAGATTTGAACTCATGAAGATGAGTCTTTCCTGACGCCCGGACCAGCACTCTATCTATTTCACCACTTAGCTTGTCCAAAGGAAGGAAATAAGCATATTTTAAGTACTTACTATGTCCTGGCTCAGAGCTAAAAATGTAATAAAAATAAAGACAATTCATATTTACCAGGAACTTACATTATTTTTAAGGAAGACAACACACAAAAAGGAGTGGTAAAATTGGGTGGAGGGAGAAGTTGGCACCTGGTCTGAAATCATGGTTTTGAAATCCAAAAAGTAGGAAAAAAGTCTGAGGAAGAAAGGGAGGAATAGCCTGAACCCTTCCACCAATTAGAGGCTCCAGGAGGAACATAACAGAAGGAGAATGTGGAGCAGGTCATGTGGAAGAATATTCCAGGTCAAGAAAACTATGATTTCATTACCATATACTATAAATATAGAGGCAGAACCATAGGAGTCAGTTATAGGCTTTGAGTTTGAATCTCAATTCTACTGATCGTTGACTTTGGGAAAATCTCTTAACATTTTTGGGTCTCAGTTTCATCATCTACATAAAGAAGGGGTAGGACTTAGTGACTTCCAAGTTCCTATTTAAGTTTATATGAGTCAACATGGATGAGTCTGAGTTATTTATTAGCCTTTTGCTTGAGTGGAATGTGTGCTGGATTTAGAAGCAGAGGACTAGAATTTAGATCCCAGTTACACTTTATTCTACTTGCATCAACTTGGGTAAGTTATTTAACTTTTTTTTTGGTAGTAAAGAAATGGTTTTTCCTAAGGGGTATGACAGTAGAAACTCAAAACACAGAAAAAAACAGCTTAATTTGCATATCTATCACTCATCTCTGCAAAAAGTTTATATGAAATATTTATCCAGTCTCAAAATTAACATAGTCTTTCTCTTGAAATATAATCCACGTTTTTCCAAAGAAGACATTTGGACCACAAATTTGTCTTGAAATGTCCTCAGAAGGGTCTGTCAATGATTATATGGGAGGATAAAATCCCCATAGTCTGTTAAAGTAGGAGAGGAAAGAGAACGAGGAAGAAGCTATTCAATCTTAATTTTCTATCCTTGTGGCTTGTTGTCTCCTTCTTCTCCTTAGTCTTCTCAGAAGCCACCCAGACCTTTAAAGCTTCCTTGGCTTCTGCCACCAAAGTGCCCCCATACACCCCAGGATCATCTCCTCCCTCCTTAATTTCCATGACCATCACTACCATGACCTCTCTACCATGGTCTCTAAAGCTACTGGGATAGTCCAAAGTTACCTTATTTCCATCACCCCCCCCCCATCTTTCATAGTCCCTTTTGCAGTTTTAGACTATTCTTCTGAGTTGAAGTCCACAAAACTAAATCCCTATCTCTCTGCCTGTATCTATCTTGGCACCAACAGAGCTGTGAAATGAACCTTTCAATGTTTCTTTTATTGCATTTTCAGAGAGACCCTTGACAAACAAAGTTGCCCAAGAAAGGCTTCTTCATGCTGCATTGTCTACCTTTTGTACCTTTACTTCTAGTCTGGTTATTCTGTCTTCAAACATTATATAATTACAGAGATTCAAAACTTCTCTGGTATATTCTGAAGAGGCAAATCAATCAAGGAAACCTTGGTTAATTCATGTCTCAAATACTTCCTGCAGACTTCCTTCAGTGGCTCTCCTGGCGAGGTTATTCAGCACCACTCTCTAAGTCTTCTGCCTTGCTATCCTTTGTGCTCAAGGAATTATTCTTCCTTCCTCTCAAATTCTCTTGTCCTTGACTTTTCTGTGTAGTTCAGAATTATCACAAAACCATCAATCCTGATTCACCATTTCTCTTCCAAGACCCTTTTAATGTCTACTTCTGTCTTAAAATCAATGTAGGCAATTTCTTTGATGATCATATCCTTGGTTCAGACCAATCTAGCCACAGTAGTATCTTAAACCACTTCCCTGAGCGCCTACTGAGTTACTTTATAAGACCGATTCTTGACAAAGAGTATACTTGCATTTCAATGCTTATTGTTTCCTTTTCCTCTGATTCCTTGACTTTGCCAGCTTTCTCAGGGGTAGATTTTCCAGAAGTAGCCTTTCTTTCAGCAGGTGTGGTGTCCATAGCTTCATCTTCAGAATTATTGTCCTATTCTTCATCCTCATTACTGTCATCTTCCTCTTCATCCTCAGAGTCTTATTTGGCTGGATTTACTTTCATATTCTGAGGCTTTGGGTGGCTCAAATTCTTCATCTTCCTCATCTTTACCATTTTCTTGAGATTCACTGTGCTCTTTCTAGGCATTCTTTCTGTTTTTATTGAGGTGGTGTGCTGCTGCTTTCAGTAAGGTAGCAGCTGCATGAACTGATGAGAATCCTTTCTTGCCTGGTTTAAAGACAGGTTTGGCTGAGGTAGGCACATTCTTGACAAGTGTCATAATTGCCTTCTTATACAGAATCATGATTGCTTTCTTGGCTGGTCTGGTCAACAATGGCTTTTTTGACCGATGGTACCTTCTTTGCTGGTATAGCGACTGTCTTCTTGCCCTTCTTCTGAGGGACCACAATTTCTTCTCCACTTTCTTCTTTTTCATCTTCTTATATGTCCTCATCCTTATTGTCTTTTATCTCCTTTGGGTGAGGAGAAATTTTCTTTAATTCTAATGATATTTAACATCCCTCCAATCTTTTCCACAGTAGTGGTGGGTGGAGAGTTCAGTTCCACTGGCAGAAGCCCAGTTTATGTTGGTGTTCATTTTAACTTCGCTGAGCTTCTCTTTCAACATTTGTAACAAGAGAGGATCTCTAAATACTCTTCTAGCATTATCATCAATTTTCTTATTTTCTGAAATTATAGCATTAGTAGATGCTAAGCACTACCTTTTGCAATTCCTTCAATCCATATCTGTTAGTGTTTCATCAGATGGGAGTTGGTCAAGCTAACTTTAATGGTTCTTACAATTCATTCATGGCATAAACTGCCAAATTTCATTATACCAATGAAGTGCTTCCAATTTCAGTTAATATTTATCAAGCATCTATTGTGTGCCAGGTACTATTCCAACTCCAATTTGTAAATTGATCTGTGATAAATTTTTCAGTTTTAAATTTCAAATTTCTGCCTGCTTGTTCTCTGTAGACAAAATAAAATCCATAATGATCTCTATAGGTGAAACTTGAGGTAATTTGCAAATTTCTCCCCAGCGTTCCAAATTTAAATATTGTCATATCACTTGTATAACTAGAGGTATGGATTCAGTCCCTCAGATGGAATAATCTGAAGAGTATATTTTGATATTAATGAAATATGGAAGTGATTTGGAGAGAATTGAAGTGTATAGAGACATTCTGTACCCAGCTCTGGTATGCTAGCTATCAAATAGTGAAAGGAGCCTCTTTAATTGTGTAGTTGGTCAGGACTTATGTATATTCCAAAAAGCACCAGTCAGTTATGGTCAGATCTCTTGCTGGGAACTCTTTCCATACTTAGTCTTATTTGAGAAGGAAGACAAGCTGCGTATATCAGGGGTTTGGGCCCCCTTTCACATGGAAACTGTATGGAGAACACATAGTCTTGCTCTTGATTTTGTATTTGTTGAATATAATCTGTCCTTGTTCTAGATGGAGAAAGGAGACAGTTATGTCCCCTTGAGTTTAAAAGGGTCAGGTGATCAAGCTACCAGGAAGCCTGGAGTGAAATCTGTGCAGGATTTTCTAGTCAGCCAATTTAGCATTGAGGACCTGAGAAATGAACTTCAAGACACAATTAAGCTGTATTTGAAGATAGAGCTCCAGCAACAATACTACATTTGGATATGGATGTGATTGTCCTTGATTCTACCTTGGAGACACTTTACGGGTGAGACCAGAGTTATTAGATAAAAAGGTGGCACTGGGGAAAGAGTACCCTCTCCATGATATTGGGGAAAAATGTTTTTTACCTCAGAGTTTCTTGCTATATCTTCAAAGTAAAGATCCTTCTGTACAAGTTAATCAATACATGCATCAGGAATATTAATTACTGGCATTCAAATAAAAGGTGACTACAGAAGAATGAGGTTCTAGCATATAAAATTAGAGATACCTTCATCATCTCAGGAGTGTCATTGGAACTCTGAGAGGGACAGGTAGCAAGCATAGCTCTGGAAAGAGAGAAAACAGAATCATTGCTATGTGTGACTTTTGCTTCTGTATTCATCTGAGTCTGAAACAGAATGAAATATTGCTCATTTAAAATCTAAGCTGATTAATATTTCCCTATTTTAAAATAGTGAGAATGGCCCTGTGTCATATGTATTATAGAGGGGAGAAATCAATTTAGATAATATAAAGTCTATTTTTATGTGACATGTGTTTGTTCATACTCCTTTCCCTTTTCAAATTCAGACTGTAAAATCAGAGAATTAACCCATCTAGACAAGAGAAATAAAGGGGTAATACGTATGGGACTGCTGTTAAAGGGTTGGAAGCAATGTTTAAGCCCCCAAAGCTCCTGTTTTATTCACTATTAATCACTATTCTTATCAACATATATCTCCTTTAAAAAAGGAAACATAGCACATTTGGAATGTCTTATATTGGATAACAGAAAACAGGCTACTTACTTAGTGGCCAAGAACACCCTGATGTTCTGTGCTACAAATTGAAAGTGAAGGTTACTTTCTTGTAGACTTTATCTTAAAGCAGTAAAACGGGTAGCTGCAGCTACAACTGAAAGTATTGATTTTGTAATTTCAGCAAATTAAGAACAAGACAGGAAACCTATTAAACCTTTCCACTGATTGCCAGAGTACTTTTTGGTGATTCTGGGGTTGACATTAAAATTACATACACCTGTCTTTCTAAAGCAAAACATATACATTTTATGGAAGATAGAACCAGTGGAAGGAGATCTTTGTAGGTCTGGGTAATTTCAGATTTGAAACTGGAAACTTCTGAAGCTTGATGAGATGCATTTAAAACAGTATACCTACTATTCCCATAAACGATGGCAAAGGTATATGTACTTTTATATATTTTACTGAATTCAGTTTTGGCAAAGTCAATGTGACTTTTGAAAGAACAATAAGGAAAATCTTGTAACATTATATCTTATACACATTATGAGCAATAGTCATTTACTTACATATTGTGACACATGTAAAGTATATAATAAAGGTCAGTATGGTTTTAATATTTAAATATCTATGTTTCTATCTATAATAGAATATTAACAATGTGTTTCTATATATAGTATATAAAAGACTAACTGAAAAGTTATCAAATTATAATTCCCTTATTCAAATGTAAACCAATGCATTTTGTCACTTATTTCTATTGTATGAAAGACATCAGATTTTATTTGTTTGAATTTCTTTGAAATTTACATCAAATAATAATAGTTGAACTGTATTTAGTGTGTTAAATTTTGCAAAGCACTTTAAATTATTTGTCTCATTTGAACCTTACAAAGCTGTGAGGAAAATAATACAAGTATGAGGATCTCTATTTTATAGATGAAGGGGCCGAAGTTCAGAGGAAGTGTATGACTAGGTTCCAGAATTAATAAACATCAGAACTGGATTTTGAGCACAGATCTCCCTGATGTCAAGTACAATCTCATATCCACTGTATGTTGTAGGTTTGTAATTACTGACCATTTGATATTCTGAATCATTAACTTCAGGCAAAAGTAAAATGTATTGAAATTATGTCTTGCTAAAACTTCTGTTTTTCTGCTAAGTCTTAAATAATATGTATGACAGTGTATCAATAATGAGATATTCACAACACCCATGATGGTTATGAATATGCTGGTATAGTTTTGGATCACAAAATGTAGCAAACTCTCCACATGGAAGGCAGAACCAAGGTCTTTATTCAGAAACC
>CM053594.1:220253995-220284666 GCA_028646575.1 Pseudocheirus occidentalis
ATGTTCTGTGTAATTACACGGGTACAGCCTGTATTGAATTGCTGCTCCTCCCAGTGGGAGTGGGTGACAGGGGAGGAATTGCTAGAATCCAGTATTTAAAGCTATACAATTAAATGCACCTGGGAAATAATACATATAGGGACAGGGGCAGGGAGGAGCTCCCTACCCTGCTAGAAAGCTAGAGAGGTGTTGGAGGAGGGCATAAAAGGGAACAGATTGTGGGAGGGGTCTTACAGTGGATCAATGTTCTGGGCTGGGGGGTAGGGGCAAAAAGGGGAGAAAATTTGTAACTCAAAACCTTGTGGAAATGAATGATGTAACCAAGAAAATAAATTAAAATTTAAAAAAAAAATCTGAAGTAATTTTAAAAAACCCCACAAACTTTCTTAAGATCAGTCCCTTGATCAGTGTTACAACACACAGAGCTAGTGTTTCAGCAGGAAAACAGTGATAGCCTGAGATCTTTGGCATTATCCAATGTTCAAGGAGAGAGTTTTCAATAAATAGAATTAATGTCCCCACTTTGGATTAGCATTTCCTAAAAAAAACACCATAGTGAAACAAAACAAAGTAATGGGAGTTTTCACCCTTTGATTTTGTAAAAAGACTAGAAATTCTCCACAGGAATAATATGATTGAATATGTACTTGGGATTGTCAGCCATGATTACCTGCTTCTGAAAGGCAGTTTTGAGGCCTTCTAGTAGGATTTATCTAGTTCTGAAAGGTGAATACTATCTTCCTTTTCTATTTTGTTTCTCTTTTTATCTTTGTAGTTTGTTAAATTTGTCACTTAAGTACTTATATGTGATTCCATTTAGTGTATATTGATTTTTTTCCCCTATGGTAACTTGAGTCCTAATTCCATTTCTATCTTTCTCTTTTAAAATATGTCCATTTTTAGTGTTGTGTTGTCTAATAATTGGATTGTCTGAAACATATTTATCTGAAGTATATTCCAACTTTTTATTTAAGTTAGTGTGAATTTTTATGATTCAAGTGTTTTTGTAAAAACATAAACTACATATTTAATTGTGCTTTATGTCATTTGGATATTATCCTCCATTTTTCATGGGTATATTCTCATTCACATTAAATGTAATTAGTAATGATTATTTAGGTTTTTTTAAATTTTCATCATATTAACTTTGTCTTTGTCTCCTGAGTCTTCTTTTTACAAAGAAAAAAAGGTAAGGAAAGAAAGATGTCAATATTAATAATCTATAATTGAAATGGTCTCATTCTGGTCACCTTTTCCCACTGATGCTTCTTCATAAGGGCCATACCATAATAATTAGTTCTTATACTTCCATTCCTTCTTTTGAATCTGCCATGAATTCTCCTCAATTGTTGATTTGTTTTGTTTTGTGACTATGTACTTTCCAAGTCTATTCCCTTGAAATCGTGACTTACCATTCCTATGTTGTACCTACCTATTTCCCTGTCCCATGTTTTTCAACCCCAAACTCTTGTATTTATGTCTTTATATTCAATGATTCAGATAGATACCTGCTCCCCAACTTCATTGCTCTGTACCTATGTATAGACTCCTCTCAAGAAGCACCTCAGTTATGAGAAATAGTAAGCTTCTCCCCCATTCAAGTCATCTAGAAGGGAATGTGGAATGATACAAAAGAAAGGTACTCAACCATGCATACCATTGGACTTGGAGATATTGCTAAAGAGGTTAAAGATAAGAGGGAAATCATTCATATTTATTCACATACAAAGATATTTTTTTCATAGTAGCAAAGTTCTAGACACAAAGTAGGTACCCAACAATTGGGAAATTGCTTAACAAATTATGGAAATGAATTTAATGGAATATCAATGTGCTATAATTAATGATTAAAACAACAGATTCGAAGGGAGTTGAGAATAGCTGCATTGACAAATACAGATTAAAGTGCCCATTAAAGTGACATGTATATATGTTTGGATGCATGTATGTATGTGTATGCATGTATGTATCCATACATATATCTGTGTGTATATATATATATATATATATATATATATATATATATACACATATTACAAACACTGGACACACACAATCAGAAAAATGTATATAATGACTACACCAATACAAAGAAATAAAAATATTTGAAAAAACTGAGGTCTGTCTTCTATACATTGACTTCCAAAGACTGATGATGTGGCCTAGTCCCTTGATATTGTCAAAGAGATAGCAATATTTTCAGACATGGCCAATGCATATATTTGTTTTGTTTGTCTACCTATATTTGTTATGCGGAAGGACTTCTTTTATTTTTTTGATGGAGGATTTATGTAGCAAAGTAGTGATAAAAAGGAAGACAAAAAACAAAAGAAAATATCAATCAATACTTAAAATTGTTTGAAGAGAGCACAGAGAAGTTCAGAAGTGGACACAAAATAGTTCAGTTAAAGTTCACTTAAAATGTTAATATGAAAGCAAACTGTTGATAATGAATAGAAATTCATTTTCATATGTAGCATTTTTCTATTTTTTCATATTGAAAAGTTTATCTTTGTTGATGTTTTTCAAATTAAAAATGAAATTAAATTTTAAAGTAAAAAATGGGGTTTTTAAAGCAGTATAAATTAATCAACCATTAAGCATTTATTTAGTACCTACAATGTTCCAGGGACTGTGCTAGATATTGGGATTGCAAAGGAAAAAATAATGGTCCTAGCGCTAAAAGGCCTTATATTTTATGCAGTGGGATAACATTTACATATATATGCATATACACACATATACACATACATGTATCTGTGTGTGTGTGTGTGTGTGTGTAATTCTTAGGGAATCTCTTAGCTAAGGGCATCAGGGAAGGTCTTTTACAGTGTTTGATAGTATTAGTCTATGTTTCTTTGGGCTCATAATCTGATATATTCTTATTAATTTATCATATGAAGTGGGTACTTTTCCCATATATTATTCTTATGTTATTCTTGCCCATGTCTTTCCATATATCTCCCAAAAGGGATCTATTCAATGTTCTTGATATTGGGCAATAATATCACTATTACAAGATATGTAAGATATTATATATATATATGTATATATACACATATATATATTATGTATATATGTATGATATATAAGATATATAACCTTGCTGGTTAGACACTTATTAACTAATGAAAGTCAATAAGCCTTTGGTTACTTGTCTTGTACAGTTGCTTAGAGCGCTCAGAATGTATATAGTCAGTAACGAGGTGACATCCAGAAGTTGAAGTTGTAGGCAGATATTCCTGGGTTTGTGGTCAGTTCTGAATGCATATTTCCAATTTGCTGCTTAGTCATTTTTTCAGTTATGTTGAACAATTCCTGACCAGTTAGGGGGTTTTCTTGGTAAAGATACTGTAGGGGTTTGTCATTCCCTCTTCAGCTCATTTTGTACTTGAGAAACATGAGACAAACAGGGTTAAGTTTCTTATCTAGTATCAAACTGCTAGTAAGTGTCTGAGGCCAGATTTAAACTCAGGAAGATGAATCTTCCTGATTCCATACCCATCTTTCTAAACGTTGCACCATCTAATTGCCCCCTACTGGCCCAAGCTGCCTCCCTTAGCATCATCATAAGAACGCATTATTATTCAAGTAGTTTTTATTAGGATTTTTGTACTTGTCTTGATATTTTAAAGAATTCAATTCTGGGTAATTCATAATTGAACTAAAGCATAGGTCATTCATTGCTGGATCTCATAGATGACACTTTCAAAGGAAGACCCACAATCTGTTTGAGAAATAGTCACATTATTATCTCTGTTTTATGGATGAGGAGTTTGAGGTTCAGAGAGGTAAAGTGGCAAGTATATTTCAGTATATATACATACATACATGCATATATATATAAATATATATATATATATATATGTGTGTGTGTGTGTGTGTGTATTCAATTTCCTTAAAGGACAGAAATATTGCCTTCATTGTAATAATTTTTAATTACTAGCTTTTAGTCTATCATAGAGAAGAACTAGACTTAGAATCAAACTCTGGCTTCCCTTCTTTTTCTCAGTGTGACTTCAGGCAAATCATTTCTTTTCTCTTGGTCTGTTTCCTCATTTTTAAAATAAGCAAATTAGGCTAGATGATCTTTAGTTATATAATAACCTTTTACGTTATTAAATCATAATGTATTTTGGGAAAAAATCCTAATTATCAGTCAAGTAATATCTACTTGTGACAAGATTAAGCACATAAAAAGATCATAAGAGTATTATAATATGAAGAATCTTAGCTGGAAGGGATCTTAGAGGCCATTTAGTCCAACCCCTCTCATTTTACATACCAACATTTAGGGAAGTGATGTTACTTAACCCAAGATTACACAGGTTCTTCACATCAGAGTTTGAATTTGTGTCCAGGTCCTCTGACAGTCAAAGCCTATGCTCTTTCATCATGCCACAGTCAGAATTCTTCAAAAATTCTATTTTTAACAAATAAATTGAAATAAGGCAGTTTATTGTGTTTTACTCATCTTACAAAAAACTGCAAACTAACAACAACAACAACAAAAAGCCAAAGAACAACCCAGATTTAAAACTAGAGGATGCTGACAAAACAAAAAGAGGAGCTGATACTAAAACTATTTAAGATACATCCATTCATGATGTCCACTAAGATATAGAGTATATACTATCTACTATATATGTAGAATATAATTTTATACACTCCATGGTCTAGTGTGTGTGTGTGTGTGTGTGTGTGTGTGTGCGCACGCCTGCGCTCATGCACATCTCAATAGGCTGTAAATAGCTGTTATCACTTGTTAGGATAACTTAATTAAACTTGCTTATTAAAAACCTTTAATTCGTTAGTGATAAAATCTTGATTAGTACGTTTTCCTACTAGGTGACCTTCTAATTTAATAGAAAATGAATTTTTAAATGGGGAAAAATGCCTGTGGCAGAGATTTTGTGCAAGTGAATAGAGTTTGTAATGCACTTAGGGATATATTCAAGCCTAATTAGCAAGGGTGCAAATGAATTTTTATTTCATACACCAGAAGTGTCATTGATGAGCCATAGTGAAGAGTTTGAAATGCATTCAGATTGGCAGTGTGGGACTGAAGTCTGTGGGAAAATCACAAACTAATTCATTGATTGCCCCTTGGAAATTACTGCTGTTAATTGTTAGGTAATTAATATGGAGCTACAATTATATTGGCCTTAGGGGGTGATTAATGTTTCAACATGTCACATTAGCAGTGGTTTGGATTTTAAAAGCTTTTCTTTTCACATGGTTTAAGAGACAGATGGTATATTGTCTATGGAAAATTGTTTTGTCTTTTACTAAAGTTTGCAATGAGTCCAAGTACAGTCTTTTTTCCCTCACAAGCTTCTTTTTATAGGTTTGAATTTTAACATCACAGCCTGATGAATTTTATGAAATAATATTATATTTGCTAATAATATTCTGGAAGACATCTACCTAAAATATCTATTTTAAAGTGAAAAGTTATTTTAATTTCATTTATCGGTGTACAATCAAAGCAGTTCTGAAATTGAAGAGTTGGCATTTTCCTTTATGACAGTCCTTAAATTATTTAGTGATGGTAAGAAGAAAAGGAATTGCACAATATCATATTTATTGCAATCAATATAATTTAAGCAGAATCCAAATAAACCATCCTGAACAAATGCATTTAGTAACAGTAATAGAGAGTACATTAATATCATTGCCCTTCAGTATTTCACTACCACTGTCACTTTTATTCTTAGAGCCTTGTTCTTTCTACTCTTCGAAATATTCAATTTAACACTGATCATGTCAAAATGGTCTCATTGGAACAGTGTGCTGAATCTACCATAATCGTCAGGACAAAATTTGGTGTTAGGCAGCTGTTCTCAACCTGTGGGTCATGACCCCTCTGGGGGTTGAACGACCCTTTCACAGGGGTCACCTAAGAGGATCGGAAAACACATATTTCTGATGGTTTTAGGAACTGAGGCACCGCTCCTCTGTCTCCAGGCAGATCCACCCACTTGCAGATATACTCACATACACGTATTAAAGGGTTGCACCATTAGAAAGGTTGAGAACCACTGGATAAAAAGAAATGGGCTAGCAGTGTGCAGAGCCATGAGTAACAATGCTTAAACCTGTTGCAAGAAGCAAAAAATGAACCCAGGGTGTTTGAATAAGTAATTTTAAAAGTTGAGAAACTGGGGCAAGAGTGAGTGGGAGTGAGGGGAATGGGATAGACCGAGATTCATTATATATTAGCCACTTTAAGGAATAAAGACTTAAGGACACCAACACATCACTACAGGAGGAGTAGAACAGGGTGAAGTGAGGAAGGAGCCAAACTGGAATGGAGGCAGGTGAGAAGAAAGTAGGAGTGCTGGGATGGGAGCTCTGATAGCTGCCTATTTGCAATAATTATTCTTCTTAACTAGGTGTTAAGTTCAGCTATTTCTACAGCTGCTGAGGGAGTCCAAGTGCTGTCAGCACCTATTAAATTTCAGTGCCCTTGGGCAAAGCCCTAGTTGCATGGTTGATTATGGTCCAAAATGATGTCGTGCCAAGTCAACCCTATTTATGGAAGTTAGTCTGAGATGATGGTCTCATGATCAGTAAGCTTTTGGCTGCTGTATTTTTGCATTGTAGGACCCAGTATCTTTGCCTCAGTCTAATCAGTCATCTAAGTTCATGTGGCACCTGTTTTTATACCAAAAAGTAAATATGGAACATCATATTCTAAACATAAGTCAGAATGACAAACATATATTTGAGCAAGCATAAGTAATTTATGTAACCATTTAGCCCTTATCAATTTTTGAGCTTAGATTTCTAGGTAAATACTTTAAAAATGCAGGCCATTTGTTTTCAGTTGTAACCCTTTTCTGGTGAATTACAAAAAGAAAAAAGATTTCCTAAGTATTCTGTTTTATATGCTTCAAAGTGGCACATTACTTCCCATGAAAATATATAGACCTATAGTAGTTTCCAAAAATTCTCAGTCTCTAGGATATGATTTAAAAAAAATCCAATTAAAGCACATAATCTAAAAGGTAGAATGGGCTCCTAGCAGTTCAAAGAACAGACACTTTTATAAAACATTCCATTTTTTTTTCTTGTTCTGAAAATCCAAGATATCTTTCTTGGTAGCCCCATACTGAGGCCTTTGTTATGACTCTAGTCACTTGCTTTAATATCGATTGTACCACTTCAACAAATGACAGAAACCTTTATTATCTACAGCCAAGATGGCTATTAACTTTTAATGCCCATTAAAACAGAAAAAATTGTGAAAGGAAGTCAGTGCTTATAATTGAGCTTTAAAAATACAGAACTACAGAAATCTTGGTTTTATATAGTCCTATAGTGAGATCTCTGTACATTTCTTTTACATGCAAAATCGTTCATAATTCTTCAAATTAAGATTTCATTGTCAATTTGACATTTCACCCAACTCCCTTTTTCTTTCCTCATTATATGTTCATAAAGAAGTTTGCTGCTATGGAAATATTCGTTTTTGCAGTTGAAATATAAAGGAACCACAGATTTTTTTTATCGGAAGAACAGACTTCCTAACATTTATCCCTTTCTTCTAATGATTTCCTAATGACCTTGAACCAATGCAATGTATAATTTTGGAATATAAGGAGTAAATATAAATACACCTGTGAAAGTAGCCAAAGGAAACTGAATGGGATTTGTTTAAGTAGTCATTAGGTGTCACTCTTGTTCCATTAAAATAAGATTGCAAATCTACTTTTATCCACAAATTGGGTTGTTCTTAAAGGTTACCATTTATGGAAGGAATAAAAAGTATTCACAAACGATCAAAGGAAAGGAACTCCCCACAATAATGCCACAATAAAAAGGTAAATTGCCAGAATTAGGCAAGAAATAACACACTGTTTTTTCACATGCAAATTTTGGTTAAAATTAATACTACTGATAGTACCTTTTTTGATTTTGTTTTGGACATTTCATTCAGCTCCAAGCTTTATGATAGCTACAAAGCAATGTTGTTTTAATTACTTGAGCAGTGGCATGATACAGATCCAAACTTTGAAAATTCAGTCCAATTTGGCAACTTGCCAAGGGCCTCAATGCAATTGGCATACAGAGAAACAAATCACCATTGGCTCCATATGGTTTTAACACAAGTATAGTGTTCACTTTACATAATATTTACTCGATACTGTCTTCATATATTTGGGGACTTTCTTCAGTTAGAAGACCTAACTTGAGGTCTATCATAATTAGGTGATATAAAAGTAGTATGATTTTTAAAAAACACATTTTATACCTATTGTATATTTTACTAAGATATGTTTATTTGGTGTCCTAAAATGAAGAATATTCAACTATTTACTGAAAAAAGGGAAAATACCCAATTTAATTGCAATTTTCAAGTTGGAAAATTTGAGAAAGCCCCGGCCTTAAACCACGCTGAACAATTATATAGCCACGCTACCTTTTTGGTGTCTAACTATATTAAATTCTTCTTAATCTGTACCTTAGTCACACCCACATGCATATACACACACACACACACACACACACACACACACACCCCTACACACTCATCCTTACAGCCTGGGAAGAGAAAAGAGAGTTAGAAACAAACATCTCTGAGGATTCCTCCAGGCCACTGTAGGGCTGTTGGAAGGGATACAGAATGGGGTGAGGTCAAGAAAGAACTGAACTTGACTGTGGTCAAGGGGGAGGAAGGTATGACTTAATAAATACATATGAAAACTCTCTTTTTGATATGAGATTGGATTTACTATTTACTAATTGCATGGTTCTGGACAAATCACTTAATCTGTTTGCCTCAGTTTCCTCATTTATAAGATGGAGATAGCAATTAGCACCTACCTTCCAGGGTTGTTATGAGGTTAAAATGAGATAATAATTGAGATAATAATTATGAAGCACTTAGAACACTGCCTGACATATAGTACATCCTCTATAAATCTATGCTGAGGATGAGGATGAGGATGATATTTGAGATCCCTTTTAACTGAAAGCTTGGATGTTTCCTTTGGAATAGCAAGGTACTACATTTAAAAAATGCTAAAAAACAAAAATTCAGTTTGGAAAGAATAAAAACCAGATGTTACTATAGGAATAAAATTATCCTTAGGACCAAGTTTTACCAATTTGGAATTGGGGTAACATAGATAAAGATCAATGAAATAACCTCTGTGCAAGGATTACTATAGTCAAAGTCATGTGAAAATTAGTGAAAATATTAAAGCCCAAACCTTCCACTCAACCTGAGTATTATATATATATGTATATTTTAGAATCATAGAATTTAAAACTCAAAGGGATATTTGAGATCAATTAAATGGAGCAACATTCTTATTTTAAAGATGAGGAAATTAAAACCTAGAGAGAAAACATGTTATGCCCATATGCACAGAAATAGTTATTAGGGAACCTGGATTCTTTGAAGAGAGATTTAATATTCACTATCTTACCTGACTTCCCCAGTAAAACACTTCTTCAAATCTTCCTTATTTGGACAATTCCGTATTTTCCCCAGTTCATGTTAATTGCATATAATTTATCCATGTGTATTTCTCACTGAACATGATCTAGATTTTTGATTGCCAAAGAAATTTTTGTTTAACGTTTTAATGAATTTCTATAAATAGTTCTAATTGTGCTTTCATTAAAAATAATAGGATTTGTTTTAGTAAGAAGAGATAATTTATCTAGTTGTTCATTCTTGAAATTTTTTTGAATAAGCATTTTTTTCATTATACCAAAGGACTGAAAAATAATATTCTGGACATGTCAAAATAAGAACTTTAAAATTAAGGAACTGTCAGAATAGGACATTTTTTAGACCTGCCAACTTTGAGAGCATCCTTTTAAATCCCTTCACTGGCCCCTGTTTGTATTGCTTTGCCTCTGATTTATGTGCAGGCATTGGGACTAAATAAGACTTTCCTAGTCCCATAACTAAAACACTTCTCCTGGCTCCAGCATTTCAACCATTTCTAACAATCCTGTACTTAACTTTTCTCTCCTACTCCTATTGTTGACAATATATCTCTTACTATTGAGCCTCATTGCCGATTCCCTAAACCTCTTCTTCAAAATAAATCCTCTGACCTTCTATTTCTAATGTCTAATGACCAAAACAGGCTCCTCACCAGCTCTCCGAGTAATCTGATCTTTTCTGTCACTGACTGTATAAATCTACTTCTGCCACAGGCAAACTGACTTCAGTCATGTTCTCTAAATACTTACCATAGAGCTGGCTATCAATGTATCTTTTTATACAATTTCCTGTATAATGTTGTTCAATTTGCACCCCTTTTTCCCTTTCTATCCAAACCCTCCCCCATTTATTTCAACATTAGACTACAATATATTTTTCTTGCAGTATTTGAAAGGCTTATATGAAAAAAATATCTTTTTTTCTACTTGTGAATGGTATGTTTTAAGTAACCCTTTCTTTTTGATAGTATTTCTTTAATCTCTTCTCCAAAATGGTTTAAAATAATTATAAGGAAGATTATCATAAATTGAAATTTTTAAGCCATCATTTCACTACTTAGTATTGATTTTTTAAAATTTTGTCTTTATGAAATGGTAACATTTTGGCAGACTCTGGGTCAGAAGTCTTAAAATACCATTGGGAAAGATAATCAGAGCTACTTATGGTAATTTTCTGGGAACTTATATCCTACAATGATAAAGCTAATTCTAGGACAACCAGTGTCCTGAGGGATGTGTTTGTGGAGAAGGGACATGATTGTAAAAAACAAACAAACAAACAAAAAACTTCCATGATTACAAAAAAGATTCTAAGCTAGTTTAAAGGATACATTCTAGAAGACTTGGTTGATTAAGAGTTTATTCTTAAAATTGAAGGAAAAAACTAACTTCTTATGAACCATGACTGGAATACTGGAAAGCTTTTGATTTACTCTGTGAACTAATATCCATTTGCTGAAGCTAGGCAGAGGACTTGTTTAGGTTCTGAGTTCTTGAAATTCACTATCCTTTATGACCTACTTTTACCTCAGAAACTTGTCTGATTTTAATAACTCTCTGACCAGATCTTCCAGCATGGCATCTGAGCTCCTGGGCCTGTCAGACTTTACCCTTCAGGAAAAGGTTCAGCTCCTCTAGTAGTAAGCATAAAGGCTTATGGTGAATCAAACCCAGGAGCATTTGATATAATTGTTGATCCAACAGAACAGTTTGCTGGAACGCACGACAATGACATATCTTTGATGCTTTATAGAAAAGATATTATCTAAATCTAATTTAAAAGCATATTCTTCTGAGGCAGTTGTGTTGCACAGTCGATAAACTGCCACATCTAGAATCATGTACTTCTGAGTTCAAATCCAACCTCAGACATTTACAAGCTATGTGACCCTAGAGCCATTTCTCTCCTGATTCTAGGTGTTTCAACTGATTTTGCCTTATGTCTAGAATTCTCTCTTTCCTTGTTACCACTTTCTAGGTTCCCTGGCTTCTTGCCAGGCCCAGTTAAAATTCCAGCTTCAAAAGGAAGCCTTTGCCATTCCCCAATAATTCTAGTGCCTCACCTCTATTTATTGTCTCTAATTGATGCTGTATATAGCATGTTCATAGATAGTTGTCTGCTCATTGTCTTCCCTATTAGAATGTGAACTCTGAGAGTGGTGACCATCTTTTACATTTCTTTGTACTCTTTTCATTTAACACAGGGTACTGCATGTAGTAGGCCCTTGATTAATATTTACTGACTGAATGAATTAACTTCTCTGCCTCAGTTTCCTCATCTGTAAAACTGGAATAATAATTGTGCCTGCTACTCAGGGTTGTTATGAGGATCATATGCGATAATAATTGTAAAGCTCATTGCTAACCTTAAAGTACTAGGTAAATACTGGATTATTTTAAAAAGTAGCCTAGTCATTTCTCCTTCTGCTGATTACTGATAGTCTCCAAAGAATAGTTAAGTTGTTCATAACCAAGACAAGTCACTTCCTTATGTAAAATATTTGTATGATATTCATATATATATATATATATATATATACACACATACGTGCAAATGTACATGTAAAAAAATTCTGCATAGTAAAGTTTGATTAAAGCTCTGTAAGTATAGGATCTTCACAGTTGTAAAAGAATTAAGGGGAGTGGGATATAGCAGGAAAAAAGGCAGGAGTTCAGACACTAATTTGGTTAATCTTCAAATTAAATTGAAGAAGCATGCAGTCTTTCATTTGCAGAGATAGCTCACCATCAAAAAAAAAGGTGTGTTTAGTTCTTTTCCAACAAAGGTGATGAATTTATGCTGTACCAGCCATGCTCTCTTGGTCAATTCTTTTTTTTTAATGGCATGTATTTCTAAAACAACTATTCTCAAGAGAATAGTCTCTGGTCAAGGGACAAAGAGATGCCAGCTGGTACATACGGGCAGAGATGCCATGACCTTGGCAATATTTACTCTATATTCTATCTACAAAGGTGAACAACCAGAGAACTACTTATCTCCTCAAAGGCATTTACCAGAATTCTTTCACTTGCTGGAATTTACCAGAGTGATTTTTACTGGGTTAGAAAAGGGTACAAGGAAAACATTTTATTTTTCAGGATCCAGTTTTAACTGCCTTGGCCATGCTCATAGATGGCAGCTGAAGCTTCTATTTCTAAAGTCAGTGCAATCATTCAAACAAATACTAGCAATGGAAATAATTCTGGTAAATACTACTGATGAAAAGACTTCAAAAGGTCAAGGCCGTCATGATTACTATTGCTATTTGTTGAGTGCCTGTTGAGCTCAATCCTTTATAAGACATATTGAAGGACATGGTCCCTGCCCTAGAGGCTTATAGATTAAATTAGACAGACAAGCACAATTGTGTCAGTCAAGCAGGGGGTTTTCCCTAAAAGCTAAGATTCCCCAACATTGATATTTGTCTTTTGTTTGTTTGTTTGTTTTTACTCTTTATCTTAGCTTCTTATGTCTTACCTTTTCAGAATGGCCTTCACTGGATCTGTGGAAAATTTGATTTTGTGAAGGTTATTTTCAGAAGGAAAGAATGATCTAAATATTGGAAGAAAAGTGGGGAAATGATAACATGTATGACTAGAAACATGAAGTCACAGAATCATAGTATTTCATAGTCTGAAGGGATTGTACATATGACTTAGTATAAGTCATCCTGCTCCCCAGCTCCAAATAATCTCCACTACAAAAGGCATGACAAATATCTTCAAAAGGAAGAAAATACATAGTTGGAATGAGGAGTAAGTGATTCTAAACAGAAACAACAGTTTCAGCTGGAGAATAGAGCACCAAAAATTAATTTAATGTAGACTCTGCGACATGTAAAAGTTAGTCTCCTGTGAAAATAAGCCTTTCTAAATTCAGTATTTTTAAGGGACATCTGTATAGCTTCATGTGATCTATTTTTATGGCAATAGCAAGCCTCTAAAGTAATATTTTATTGAAGATATTTCCTAGACTTTTCTTCTTTCATAATCTCCTATTCTCTGATTTTCTTATAAGAATGAACATGTCCTAAAACCTGGAGAATCAAAAATATTTGACTAGGTTTTGCTGCCCCAATATAATTTATGTAAATTTGTTTTTGAATAAAACAAGTACATGGATTTAGACCTCACATTGCAAAATAAATCACAACTTAATTATACTTTCAAATTAAATTTAGCTCTTTCCATATTAGTTATTTTGTAAAATATATTGACATTTTGTTTTTATGTATGACAGCTGGCATTTTCAAAAAATATTAAATTTCACATGTACTAAAAATGTTTTTTTTAATTGCTTAAAACAAAGATTGAATATTTCCCCCTGTCAAGATGATAACAAATCAGAATCCTGGATTACATAAATGTGTATTAGAAGAGTAAGAAATCACTGAGACAAAACTAATCATCATTTATACTATCAGCAGAAGATGATTAATAAACAAAGGATTGGGCAACAAGGGAAGCTATATTTGGGCAGCCAAATGTTTAAGCTGTCACAAATGAAAAAAAAAAGTTTAAGCAGCTTAGGGAGGGAAAAAGTAATCATTCAAATTACAAATTTAAGAATTTCAAATTATATACTTCATCAAGTTTAGTCTATGGCAGCTTACTTACTAGATTTGATATGATAGAATGAAATAATGATTTGATGGCCAGAATACATGAAACTCCTTTCCTAGGCTTATAGGCTACTGTTCATATAATTTTTAGGTGGCTTACTGAAGTATTATTGTTAAATTAATTAAGACACAAATGTTTGGAGTAGCAAATGCATATGCTTGTCAACATTTGGAGTTGTATCCATCCCTAAAATTATAATAATTACACATAAATTTCTATTTGGAAGGAAAATTAGTTTGAAATGATTAATAAGTTCTGTTCTTCAGAAAGTCATATTTGAAAAGGACATCTGGGAAGAGAAAAGTGTAATTTCTCTTTGTTTACCCTTCTTTATAGGCAGGAAAGAAAAAAAGACTCCAAAATATCTTCAGAGTCTAAATACTATGCAACTTCATTGAAAAGACCACTAAATTCCTGAAGAGATTTTTCTAGAACAATTTTTTCAAGCATTTATTATATTCTTTGTTTAGGATAATAATTGATGTTGAGGACGTATCTCTGACAGAGCACCAAAATGCATTTGAAACTGGCACTTCTCCAAATATCCATTGGGAGTATTCCATAGAATGAGGCAATCACAGTGGACACTATCATGTGAGTCAGAAGCCTTTCTAGGTGCTACTAACTAGTATCCACTCATTTGCTATATATATATCTTCACTGAATTTTTATGAGCACATTGTTTATACTTCAATCATGACTATGTCCTTTGAAGATCAGTTGAAAGTACCTAGTAAGTTATAGCTTCCTTAAACTTCAGAATTGCACTTACATACTAACAGGTTTATTTGTAAAAATACCATTGATTCTGGGGGCCCACCATTCTGCATTCTCATAAGAAGGTTTACTAAAACTTCAATGCATACATTTGAAATGAGTGATGTGTTTCTCATCGTTTTGATTTCTTAGACTTCTTATATTATGAACTTCATTTATGTGATAATGTTAATGAAATCTGAGTTTTGAGTCAGTAATAACCTGCTACTGAAGGATAAATATTGAACCAAAGCCTCAGCATCACTTTTTGTTAGTGGGAGACTAATGTCAAAGCATAACCACAGATTCCATTAACATTATTGCTATTACACCAAATGTAGAAATCTTGCATTAATTTAGGGGTGGAGGGACTGGTTCTAGCATTAAAATATTAGCGAAACAAATTGGAGAAGAATAATGATGACTAAATAATGAAGAGAGGAGCTATTGTTTTTAATATCAAATGTCCTGAAATAAATGAAAGTAAATCCATTTAAATTAAAGTGTAGCTTGAATGTCTGATCTCAATAGCTAAGAGATGGTCAGAGTGAATTTCAGACTAATCCTGATAATTTATCCTTTTTTTCCATTTTTAAATGTACAGTACAGATTCTCATATCATTATCTTCATTTTGCTTTTTGAAGATTGTATCCTTTCTCTTGAGTTTAACAATATAAAATTCTTTCGCATTCAAAGCCCTTCATAACATGGCCACTTCCCATCTTTCCAATTTTATAATTCACTCATTCTCATGTACTCTTTGATCCAGGGACATTGGGGCCCCTTCCTATTCTTCTCACAAAACACTCTGTCTTCTACTTCCAGATGGTATGACTAGCTATACCCTGTACCTGAAATACTTCCTCTCCTCATCGCTGCCATAAGGCTCCTCTTTTTTCCTTTAAATTCTAGCTAAAATCCCATGTTGTACTAGAAGTCTTTCTTTCTCTCCCTTGTTACTAATACTTTGTCCAGTTTATCCTGTAAGTATCCTGCTTGTATATTTGGTTTTCCTGTTAATTCATTTGAGGTAGCAGATATTTAATAATTGCTTATTGGTGAATTGGCTCCACCTTATTTAAGAAAGATGGGTAATTACTTGTTTATACACACATACATGCATGAACACATGAACACATGCATATCTACACATACATACATACATACATACATATACACTTATATAATGCCTTTGCTAGGGCAGAACCAAGATAGAGGAATAAAAACAGTGACTCACTTAAACTCTCCCAAATTCTCCTCCAAACCAACTTGAAATGATGTTTCAAAACAGATTCTGAAGTGGAAGAAACAAAAAAAGATGAGGTGAAACAAATTTTCAACCCAAGAAAACTTCAAAGATCAGCATGAAAGGTCCATCTCACTAGGGTGAGACATAGGGTGAACATAATCCAGTGCTTATTGTGCCAGCACAAGATGTAGCCTAGATAGTTGGCCTCAGGATTTGGAGCAGACTGAATCTGTGGCAGCAGCTTCCAAAGCTCTCAGCCCACATTAAATAAGGTCATCAGATAACATGTCAGAAGGAGATTTCAAAGTATACTTTGTTGGCACTGGGAGCAGAACTTTTCTCTGTTACTCCATCTATGATTCTGGGTTGAAATCCTAGAATGAGGAAAAACTCTAGTAGGACCACTGAAAGAAAAGGAAAGGAAGAGGTAGAGTAGAGTAAATTATCTCACATAAAAAGGCACAGAAGAACTCTTACTGTGGAGGGGAAATTGGGGGGGGGGGTGTCAACTTTATTCTTGTTGAAATTGGCTCAAAGAGGGAATAACATAGACATAGAGTTGAGTATAGAAATCTATTTTTACCCTCCAGAAATAAGAGAAGGGAGAGAATCATAAAAGAGAGAGCAGATCAGAATAGGTTATAGGCAGAAGCAAAATACTTGGAGAGAGACAGAGTGAAAGATAGATCGAGAAGAGGATAAACAGGGGAGAGAAGTAGAATAGAGGAAAAATACACAGTTAGTAATCATAACCATGAATGTGAATGGGATGTAGTCACCCATAAAACAAAAGCAGATAGCAAAGTAGATAACATGACGTAGACATGAAGGTGATACCATAAGCAAATTAGAGGAGCATGGAATAGTTGCCTGTCAGGTCTATGGATAAGGAAAGAATTTGTGACTAAACAAGAGATAAAGAGCAGTATGAGATGTATTGGAAATTTTGGACTGGATGGAATTTATCAATTATATGGAAATTCTGATTGCATGAAATTTAAGAAAAGTTTTGTACTAGCAAGGCTAATACAGCCAGGAATAAAGGGAAAAGAAGAAAACTAAGGAAAAACATCTTTGAAGAATTTCTCACATAAAGACCTCATTTTATATATATATATATATATATATATATGTGTGTGTGTGTGTGTGTGTGTGTGTGTATGTATATATATACATATGTAAAATATATATGTGTGTATGTGTATGTATTATGTATATGTGCATACATATACACACATGCACATAATATATACACATGTGTGTATGTGAATATAAATAAGTATTTCTGTATAGACAGAGATGGAGAGAGATACAGAGACAGTGAACTGAGCCAAATTTGTAGAATATGTCATCTGAAGCTCAATTGTTTTAAAACAATAAATATAAGCTTTGTTTTCATATGTAATTGGAAAAAAATTATAAAATATTAAAATGGCTCTCTGTGAGCACTTGAGATAATGAAATGCATGTGAAAAACCTAAAATATGTAAAAACAAAATATATTAATAAAATTTGTTTTGCTGAAAAGTAGAAATTTATAGTCATATAAAATGCTTTTTTTCTGATTAGAGAAATGCAAATTTAAACAACTTTGAAATATAGTTTTAAATCTATCTGACTTACTACAGTTGTTGAAGGGAAAAACAACAAATGTATAGGCAGATGTGAAAATTGGTAAACTAATTCATTATTGGGCTTATGAACTAATCCAACCATTTTGGAGAGCAATGTGGAACTATGCCCAAAGGCTTATTAAATTGCCTATACCCTTTGACCCATCAGTATCACTACGATGTCTATTTCCAAAGATGATAAGGGAAAAAAGGAAAAGAACCTATATGTTCTAAAATTTTTATAGCATCTCTCTTTTTGCTGTCAATGAACTGGAAATTGGGGAGATGCCTGTCAATTAATAAATGGCTGAAGAAATTGTGATATATGACTGTGATAGAATACTATTTTGCTATAAGAAATGAAAAACTAAAAATCTTAGAAAAACTTGGATAGACTCACACAAAATAATGGCCGGTAAAGTGAGCAGAACCAAGACAATGCTGTATACCAAAACAATATGTTTTTTAAAGAAAAGCAGATCAGATAAATAATTTTGACTATTCTAAATACTCAAATTAAATACATAGGACATATGAAGGAAGATGCTATCTGCATTCAGAAGAAACTGGTAAGTATGTAGGGAATGATTTTACGTGCACATATGCACACATATATACCTACATATATACATGCAAATACACACATATTTGTGCCTAATGGCAGCCGTATCTAGGGTGGCAGAAAGGAAAGAAGAAAAGAAATTTGCATAACCTTATTGCATATTTAAAAAGAATAACAAGTATAAAATAGATTTACAGTTTCGTGTGCTATCATATTTTTATTATACTACTATGGAACTGCTTATTTTGTTCTATGAATTAAAAATAAAGTAAATAAAAATTTAAAAATCCACTACAAATGTATGAAAAAAGAATTACAAACACACATATGACCCATTTTTCTAAGTATTTGGGGGAAAAGTTCGGTGGTATGTCGTTTTTTTTTGCTCTGTAATGGGGTTTTAATTACTTAATTTTTAGTTTGCAACATTCACTTCCAAAAGATTTTGAGATCCAAATTTTCTACCTTTCCCCCACCCCAAGATGTCATGTATTCTGATTACCCATTCTCCAATCTGCCCTCCCTTCTGTCACCACCAACCCCCTCTCTTATTCCCTTTCCTTCTATTTTCCTACAGGGCAAGATAGATGTCTATAACCTATTGCCTATATATTGTATTTCCCTGTTGGATGTAAAAAAACAATTTTTAACATTTGTTTTTCAAGCTTCCACATCCTCTCCCTTCCTCCCTCCCAACACACTCTCTTTGAGAAGGCAAACAATTTGATATAGGTTATATGTATGTAGTCATGCAAAACACTTCCATAATATTGATGTTGTGAAAGACTAACTTTATTTCTCTGTATCTTATCCTGCCACCTATTTATTCTGTTCTTTCCTTTGACCTGTCCCTCCTCAAAAGTGTTTGCTTTTGACTACCCACTCTTCCCATCTGCCCTCCCTTCTATCATCCTGCCCCTTTACCTCTCCTCCTTTCCACTTATCTGTAAGATAAGTTTTCATGCCCACTTGCATGTCTGTCATTCCCTCCTTAAGCTAAATGCCATGAGGGTAAGCTTCACTCATTCCCTCTGTAACAGCAATCAGTTTATCTAATACATAGCTCTTAGTAACTTAGGGCTAAGTATGGAGGGTGTGAGCTTGGCATGGAAGGTGTGAACTCTGTCCCCTGTTGAGAGGGCATGAACTCCCCTGTTGATGTGGAAGAAGGGGTTGGCTGAGACAAGAGGCCAGTGTGTGTATATAAGCAAGAATTCCAGAGAGACAGAATTGGACTGTTGCTCCTGGTGAAAGAAGAATTGTGGAAACTGAAGCCGACTGAGAATGAGAGAGAGAGACAGACAGACAGAGAGACAGAGACAGAGACAGACAGACAGAGACCGACAGAGACAGAGACAGAGAGACAGAGACAGAGACAGACAGACAGACAGAGACAGACAGAGACAGAGAGACACAGAGAGACAGAGAGACAGAGAGAGACAGAGAGACAGAGAGAGAGACAGAGAAAGACACAGAGAGAGACAGAGAGAGAGACAGAGAGACAGAGAGAGAGAGACAGAGAGAGAGACAGAGAGAGAGACAGAGGGAGAGAGAGACAGAGAGAAAGAGAGACAGGGAGAGACAGAGAGACAGAGAGACAGACACAGAAAGAGACAGAGAGAGAGAGTTTCTCTCTCAGCATTAGTAAGCTGACTGAGAACTAAGAAGGAGTTTTCCTGAGACAAGAATCTGGTGAAGGCCACCTGGAAGGCTGAAAGGGCTTGCCTGGAAGGCCTCCTGCAAGGCTGAGAGGTCTTGTTGGGAAGGTCGATATTCCAGGGCCAGGTGAACTGCTGGAGGACTGAAGAAGCATGACTGGGATAAGCCTTTTGTTGGTTTGTTGATTGGCTGATCCACAACACTCCAGGCAACAGAATGGTGAAGGGTCTGAGATGTACCTGACCCTGTGAACTTCAGTGTGTACTAGGTACTGCCTGGAGGACTGGACAAGGATCTGGGAGCTGTCTACCTCTGAGGACTGGACAAGAACCTAGGAGCTGTCTCTGAAGCTTGGTGACTGTTTGGTGGATTCAGATAGGAGCTGGGACCATGGAAGGGGATCCAGGAAATCAGAGAGACCACTCAGAATCAAGATGAACAAAAGGCCTCCCCTTGGATGAAATTGAGGTTTGCTGTACACCAAGGGGTGGGGGGTTTGTGTGGTTTTCTAATGATTGTATTTAATGACTGATTAAGTTGATGTATGGTTGCCTGATGAGTGGAAGTTTTATTACTGTGAACTGATAGAATGATTGAGTATTGATTACCATATTATGAATTGATTGAATGCTTTATTGTGAATATTGTGGCCACTATAGTGAAAACTGTGTGGCCATTCCAATGTTAAGCTGTTGTCAATATTGTACTGAACCTTGATTTGTAATGGAATAAATGGAGTGTTCACTATGCTGTGAAATCTGAACTTTAAAAGCTGTTCACAGTAACATTCTTTTGGGAATCTGCTGGTGCATGGCATTACACCCTCTCACTCCCACCTTCCACTCCATTGTAAACATCTTGCCTCTTTCATGTGAGATAATTTACCCCATTCTACTTTTCCTTTCTTTCTCTTTTCTTTCCTCTCTCTCATCCCTTAATTTTATTTTTAAGATATCATCCCCCCATATTCTACTCACCCTGTGCCCTCTGCATGTATGTGTTTGTGTGAGTGTGTGTTTGTGTGTGTATTCTCTCCATCTACCCTAATACTGACACAAGTCTCGTGTGTTCCAAAAAGTAGGTTTCCACATAAAAATGTAAAAAGTTCAACTTTAACAAGTCCCTCATGTTTTCTTCTTCCTGTTTACTTTTTCATGCTTCTCTTGAGTCACATTTTCTCTTCAGCTTTGGTCTTTTCATCAAGAATACTAGAAAGTCCTCTATTTCATTGAATATCCACTTTTCCCCCAAAGGATTATACTCGGCTTTGCTTGGCTAGGTTATACTTGGTTTTATTCCTAGCTGCTTTGACCTCTGGAATATCATGTTCTAAACCCTCCAGTCCTTTAATGTAGAAGCTGCTAAATCTTGTGTTATCATAATTACATTTCCACAATACTTTAATTATTTCATTCTGTAATCTTGCCATATTTTCTAATTTACCTGGGAACTCTGTAATTTGGCTATGATATTCCTGGGAGTTTTCCTTTAGGTATCTCTTTCAGAAGATGCTCACAGGATTCTTTCATTTTCTATTTTACTCTCTGGTTCTGGTATATCAGTGAAATTTCATTGGTAATTTCTTGAAAGATGATGTCTAGGCTATTTTTTCCATCATGGTTTTCAGGTAGTCCAATAATTTTTAAATTATCTCTCCTGGATCTATTTTCCAGGTCAATTGTTTTCCCAGTGAGATATTTTGCATTGTTTTCTATTTTTTTTCATTCTTTTGATTTTGTTTTATAATTTCCTCATTTCTCATAGAGACATTAGTTTACATTTGCTCCAATATAATTTTTAAGGAATTATTTTCATCAGTGAGTTTTTGTACCTCCTTTTTCATCTGGCCAATTCTAATTTTGAAGGCATTCTCCTACTCCTTGGCTTTTTGGACCTCTTTTGACATTTGGGTTAGTCTTTTTAAGGTGTTTTTTCCTTCAATATTTTTGAGGGTTCTCCTTTATCAAGTTGTTGATATGTTTTTTCATGATTTTCTTGCATCATTCTAATTTCTCACTTCTACTTCTCTTGATTGATTTTCAAAATCCTTTTTTAGCTCTTCCATGGCCTGTGACCATTTAATATTGGAGGGTATAGGAGTTTTAATTTTGTTGTCTTGTTCTTGTATGTTTGGTCTGCCTTGTCACCAAATTAAGATTCCATAGTTGATTTTTTTCTACTGTCTGCTTATTTTTCCAGCTAATTACTTGACTTTTTAGTGCTTTGTTAAGGTAGGATTCTGCTTCCAGTGTGGAGGGTGTGCTGTCTCAAACTACAAGGGTTTTGTGCAACTGTTTTCAGAGATATTTCTAGAGTTTTGTATATTTTCAGTTCTTCCAAAGTGGTATGGACAAAGGAGAAATGTTACTTCTCTACTGCCCTGTGCTCTGGTCTTTGAGTGGCCACAAGCACTCACTTCTGCCTCAAGACTGAAAGGGATTTCCTCTTCACCACTGCTTCCACAAGCTCTTCCATGTCAATAATCCTCCTCACCCCAGGACCACTACCCAGGACTATGATCCAAATCCAATCATGGGCAATGTGAGAAAGTTGTGCTTAGTGCCAGCAAAGAGATCCTTGTAATGCCCCTCTGATCAGCTGCTCAATCACTTCACAGTCTGTGGGCCAAGAGCTCTGGAAGCAAAGATTGCTGTTGTCACTACCCTGAGGCTGGGGTGGGATTGCCCTCCTCATTCATCCATGTCTAACCAAACATTCCTATTGACCTTCTAAGTTTTCTTTGGCATTTTTGGGTTGAGAGGCCTGAAAACTACCATACCTGCTAGTGAGTCAGTGCCCTGAGGCCTGCTCTGGATTTGGTGTGGTACATGCTTGATTGTGCTCTTCTCTGTGCAAGAGGCCTTTCATGTCAACCTTCCAGGTTGTCTTGGGCTAGAAATTTATTTCACTATGTTATTTTGTGAAATATGTTGCTCTAAAATTTGTTTAGAGTAAATGTTACAGGTATTTCGAAGGGTTTAGGGAAAAGTTCAAGGAAGTCACTGCTTGGCTCCACCTCTCAACAGTATAATATCTTTATATTTCTTTTTTTTTCTTGATAGTTTCTCAAGAATGAAGGCAGAAAAAGGAGGTGTGTTATTACTATGTATTCCTTGTTCATTGCACACTACCGCTGTTTTACTTTTTCAATTCAGTGTAATCAACATACATTAATTTCCCTAATCCCTAGTCTTATTTTCCAATAATCTGAGCTCCCTCTATAGAATGAATTCACTCCCCTAAATTATACCTTTGAAATTTTCTTTGGAAATTTCAAGCATTAAGAGCTCGGTAATGTACATACACTGAGTAATCAATTAATGCTTATCTATGATGGTTTTGGAAAGCCTCCACAGTAGAAGCATTAGAGCTGTCTGTCTCAAAAATAAGACTTTGGAAGGTTATGAGCTAAACCCTCAAATAATAAAGCTTATATACTGGAAAAATCAGTATTTCCTCATCATATCCTAGAATGCAATAACTGTGGGTTTCCCCCTTAAACCTAGAAAGAGTTCAATATAAGACAAATGCAAGTAAATCTACTGAAGGAAAATCAGAGAAGCCCATACACGAAGAGTTGGTATTCAGAAGCATCTCAGATACATAGAAGGAAGGATAATGATTTATTTGCTTACTTTTAAACTCTTATTAACAGTTGGATATTAGTTGCTGTAGACACAAATAAACTCAACAGCTTAACAAGGAACTCTGAATTTACTCATCTTTAAAATAAGATAATTTTTGCTTTAAAAAATTAAATTGGTTTATTTACTTTTCATTTACAACATTCAGTTTCACAGTCCCTTGAGTTTCAGAATATCTCCACCTCCTGCTACCCTCCCCTACCATGACAGCATGCATTTGGATACAGGATCTACAAATATCTTTCCATTAATCTTTAATCAGGCTTTAAAGAAAGATTGTAACTGATGGAATGATCAGTGAAAAAGAGGAAAGAAAACAAAACAAGAAAAAGAAACAGAATAAGTAATTTGTTTCAATCTGCACTCAGACTCCACATCTCTTTCTCTGGATGTGGACATCTCCTTCAATCATAGATCTTTTGGAGTTATCCTGTAACCTTATATTGCTGAGAGGAGCCCAGGCTATAGAAGTTAGTCATCACACATATGTTGTGTCTGTGATTGTGTACAATTTCTCCTGGTTCTGCTCTTCTCACTCAGCATCAGTTTATATATGTCTCGCCAGGTTATTATGAAGTCCGTCTGCTCCTCATTTCTTATAGCACAGTAGTATTCCATTACATTCATATACCTCAAAATGTTCAGCCATTCCCCAATAGATGGGCATCCCCTTGTTTTCCAATTTTTTGCCATCAACAAAGATCTGCTATAAATATTTTTGTACATAACGGTCCTCTTCCCATATCTGTAATATCTTTGGGAAATAACCCAAGAAGTGGTATTGCTTGGTCAAAGGGCATGTAATTTTTTATAGCTGTATGGGCACAGTTCCAGATTGCTCTCCAGAATGATTGAATCAGTTCACAACTCCACCAATAATGCATTAGTGTTCCATTTTTTTCCACATCCTCTCCAGCATTTTTTTTTTGTCATCTCAGACAATTTGACTGGTAAGATGTGGTACCTCAGAATTGTTTTGATTTGTGTTTCCCTAATCACTAATGATTTGGAATATTTTTTCATATGCCTAGAGATATCTTTAATTTCATCTGCTGAAAACTGCTATTCGTATCATTTGACCATTTATCAATTGGGGAGTGCCTTGTATTCTTGTAGATTTGACTCCATTCCTTGTATATTTTAGAAATGAGGCCTTTATCAGAGACACTGGTTGTAAAATTCTTTCCCAATTTTCCACTTCCTTCTTAATTGTGGTAACATTGGCTTTGTTTGTACAGTAGATTTTCAATTTAATGTAATAAAAATTATCCATTTGCATTTTGTAATGCTCTCTAACTCTTGTTTCATCATGACTTCTTCCCCTCTCCATAGAGCTGAGAGTTTAACTATCCCTTGCTCTCCCAGATTGCTTACAGTATCATGCAACCATTTTGACTTTATTATGGTGTATGGTGTTAGATATTGATTTATGCCCCATTTCTGCCATATTATGTTCCAGTTTTTCCAGCAGTTTTTGTGAAATAATGTGTTCTTATTCCCCAAACTGGGGTCTTTGGGTTTATCAAACAGTGGATTACTATAGTCACTGGCTGCTGAGTCTTGTGTACCTAATCTCTTCCACTGATCCACTACTCTATTCCTCAGCCAGTAGCAAGTAGTTTTGATGATTGCTGCTTTATAATACAGATTAAAATGTGGTATGGCGAGGTCAGCTTCCTTAACATTTCTTTTCATTAATTGCCTTGCTATTCTGAAACTTATGTTCTTCCAAATGAATTTTGCTACTATTTTTTCTAGCTCTGTAAAGTAATTTTTGGTAGGTTGATTGGTATGGCACTAAATATGTAATTTAATTTAGGTAAGATTGTCATTTTTATTATATTACCTAGACCTAGCCATGAGCAATTGATGTTTTTTCCAATTAGTTACATCTGACTTTATTTGTGTGAAAAGTGTTTTGTAATTGTGTTCATATAAGTCCTGGTTTTGTTTTGCCAGGTAGATTCCCAAATATTTTATAATGTCTACAGTAACATTTAATGTAATTTTTCTTTCTATCTCTTGCTGCTGGATTTCATTAGAGATATATAGGAATGCTGAGGATTGATGTGGGTTTATTTTATATTCTCCACTTTGCTAAATTTATTTATTATCTCAAGTAGTTTTTTCTTGATTCTCTAGGATTATCTAAGTTTATCCTCATATCATCTTCATAGAGTGATATCTTAGTCTCTTCTTTGCCTAATTTGATTCCTTCAATTTCTTTTTCTTTTCTTATTGCTACTGCTAACATTCCTAGTACCAAATTGTATAAAAGGGGTAATAGTGGACATCCTTGTTTCACCTCTGATGTTTTTTGAAATGCATCTAGCTTACTCCCATTACATATAATGCTTGCTGATGGTTTTAGATAGATGCTGCTTATTATTTTAAGGAAGACTCCATTTATTCCTATACTTTCTAGTGTTTTTAATTGGAATGGATGTTGTATTTTGTCAAAAGCCTTTTCTGCATCTATTGAGATAATAATGTTTTCTGCTAATTTTGTTGTTGATGTGATCAATTATACTGATAGTTTTCCTGATATTGAACCAACCCTGCATTTCTGGAATAAATCCTACCTGATGAAAGTGTATTATTCTCATGATGATCTGCTGTGGTCTTTTCTCTAATGTTTTATTTAGAATTTTTGCATCTATATTCATAAGGGAGATTGGTCTGTAATTTTATTTCTCTGTTTTTGTCTCTTCCCAATTTAGGTATCAGTACCATATTTGTGTCATAAAAATAATTTGGTAGGACTTCTCTAATTTTCCCAACTCGATTGTGAAGTATTGGAGTCAATTGTTCTTTAAATGTTTTGTAGCATTCACTAGAAAAATCATTTGGCCCTGCAGATTGTTTCCTGGGGAGCATACTGATGGCTTGTTCAATTTCTTTTTCTGAGATGGAGTGATTTAAGTAGTTTACTTCCATTTCAGTTAGTCTGGGAATTTGTATTTTTGTAAATATTCATCTGTTTCACTAAGATTGTCAAATTTGTGTGCATACAATTGGGCAAAATAATTCCTAATTATTGTTTTGATTTCCTGTTCATTGTAGGTAGATTCACACTTTTCATTTTTGATATTTGTAATTCTGTTTTCTTCTTTCTTTTTTATATCATATTGGCCTACCAATGTTATTGTTTTCTTCATAAAACCAGCTTTTACTTTTATTTATTAATTCAATAATTTTATTAAATTCAGTTTTGTTAATCTCTTCTTTGGTTTTCATTATTTCTAATTTAGCATTTAATTGGTGATTTTCAATTTGTTCCTTTTGTAATTTTCAGTTGCATCCCTAATTTATTGACCTCATTTTCTCTATTTTATTTATGTATGCATTGAGGAATTTAAAACTTCCCCTAAGAACTGCTTTTGCTGTATCCCAAAAGTTTTGGTATATTTTCTCATTATTGTCATTTTCTTGAATGAAGTTACTGATTGTTTTTAATTTCTTGTTTGACACACTCATTCTTAAGATTAAGTCTTTTTTTTCCAATTGGTTGTTTATCTTTCAATGGCCCTTTATTATATATATATTTGCATCACGATATGAGAAGGCTGCATTTAATACTTCTGCCTTTCTGCACTGAATTGTGATGGTTTTATGCCCTAGTATGTGATCAATTTTTGTATATGTGCCATGCACCACTGAGAAGGGATATTCCTTTTTATCCTCATTCAGTTTTCTCCAGAAGTCTGTGATATCTATCTTCTTTAAGATTCTATTTACCTCCTTATCTTCTTTCTTATTTATTTTGAGGTAAGATTTATCAAGTTCAGAGAGGAGGAGATTGAAGTCCCCCACTAGTGTAGATTTACTAACTATGTCTTCCTCTGATATCCTTAATATCTACTTTGGGAATTTGGATGCATATATATTTAGAAATGTTATTGCTTCATTTTCAATGCTGTCTTTTATCAGGATATATCCTGCTAAAAGTTGCCTCCCTTATCTATTTTAATTAGATGTATTTTAGCGTTTCCTTTGTCTGATATAAGGATTGCTACCCCGATTTTCTTTTTTTTTTTACTTTAGCTGAGGCATGATATATTTTACTCCAGCCTTTTACCTTTACCTTGTGTGTATCTCCCTGTTTCAGATGTGTTTCTTTCAAACAGCATATTGTAGGATTATGGTTTTTAATCCATTCTGCTATCCACCTCTGTTTTATGAGAGAATTCAACCCATTCACATTCACAGTTATGATTATTATCTGTGTCTTTCCCTCCATCCTATTTCCTCCCCGTTTATGCTTTTATTTTTCCCTTCTCCCTTCCTCTTCTTAAAAGTTTTCCTTTTCGCTGCCAACTTGCTCAGTATTCCCTTCTTATCAACCCTCCTCCCTTTTCCTACCCTTCCCTCTTACTACTTCTTCCCTCCCTTCTAAGCCTCCCTCCCCCTTTCTGGCCCTTCCCCCATCTACTGCCTGTAGGATATGATAGATTTTTATACTTAATATAGTATGTTATTTCTTCCTTGAAACAAGATTGATGAGAAATGATCTCACATAATGCTACTCGCCCACCCTTCTTTGAAGTTTTATGTCTCTTCTCAAAAAGAGTCCTATACTTAACTGATTTGTGTTATTCCCTCCTTGCACCAGAACCAATGAGGGAAAAGCTTATATAATGCTCATCTCCCTCCCTTCTTTCCCTCTACTATAATGTTTTCATGCCTCTTTGTGTGACATAATTTACCATTTTCTGCTTCATTCTTTCCTCTTCTTCCATAGCAGTCCCTTAATAAAGTTTTTTATCATCATTTTGTGTAATTTATACCCACACCCTCCATTTATCTATATCCCTTTTAGATGTTGCTGTAGGTATAGAATTCATAATATTAGCAAGTATCAGCTTCCCATATAAGGATGTAAACAATGTGCTCTTATTAAATAACAAGTTATGTGTCTGTGTGTTTTTCCCTATTTACCTTTCTATGTCTGTCTTGAGTCTTGTAATTAGAGATTGAATTTTCCATTCGTCTCTGGCTTTTTCATCATAAAAGTCTGAAATTCCATTATATCACTGAATGTCCATCTCCTTACCTGATAGATTATGCTCAGTTTCACTGGATAGGTATTCCTTGGTTGTAACCCCAGCTCTTTTGCCTTATGAAAAGTCATGTTCCAGTTCCTCTGATCTTTCTACATTGAAGCTACCAGATCCTGTGCAATCTTCACTGTAGTTCCACAACATCTGAGTTGTTTCTTTCTGACTTCTGTAGTATTTTCTCCTTTACTTGATGGTTCTGTAATTTGGCCACAATGTTTTGTGGACTTTTCAAATTGGGATCTCTTTCACCAAGTGTCTGTTGGAGTCTGTTGATTTCTACTTTACCCCCTGGTTTTCCTTGATGGGCTCTTGGAAGATATTGTCCAGACTCATTTTTTTCATCGTTATTTTCTGGTTGATGAATAATTCTCAGATGACCTCTTTTAGATCTGTTTTCCAAGTCAATTATTTTTCCATTGAGATATTTTTACCTCTTTTTCTAATTTTTTACTCTTGATATTTTGTTTGACTGATTCTTGGTTCCTCATAGAGTCATTAGCTTCAATTTGGTCAATTCTAATTTTTAGCAAATTATTTTCCTCAGTTAGTTTTTGAAGCTCCTTTTCCATAGGTTCAGATTTCATTCTAGTTCACGTTTTTTTTTCTTTTTAAGGAGCTGTTTTCTTCATTGTAATGTTTTTCTAATTTCACAACTTTTATTTTAGAATTTGATTTTAGAAGTGTCAATTTTATCTTCTACCTCTCTAATCTGGATTTGAAAGTTCTTTTTGAGCTCATCTAGGAATTCTTTCTGTGCCTGAGACCAATTCTTGATCCCCGTTAAGGCTTAAGCTAGGGGTGTGGAGTCAATACCTTTTCCTTTTGAATTTGGCTCCTCTCTGTCACAGTAATAGGATTCCAGAGGCTTTGTCTTTGAAGGCTGTGTTTTTTTCCCATTTTGAGGCAGGACATTAGCCATGCCCTTCCTACTGGGCTCCTAAGCCCTTACTATTTAAAATTTTTCTCTGAGACAATAATTACTGTGTTTTCAGGGTCAGAGGAGGTGATTGGAGCAGCAAGGTTCACACTGCCATCTTGGTTCCTGGAAGTTCAAATATGGGCTTTTTAAATTTCCAGGGTACAGTAAATAGAGTGATTACCCTAACATGAAAGACTGGCCATTGTACCCATCACTCCCAGTCATTCCAGAGCACCCAGATAAACACCTCAATAAACTTCAGTGGCTCCCTATTACTTCTAGAATCAAATGGAAACTTAGTTTAGCATTTAAGTTCACAACCTGGCCCATTCCTACTTTTCTAGCTTTTAAAAATATTAGTACTCACCAGATAATCTATCTAAACAATAAAATTTATTTACTGTTGCAGACAAATTAATCTATTTCCTTCATTTGTGCCTTGGTACTGACTGTCCCTCATGCCTTTGTCACCTCTACCTATTAGAATCAATCTTCTATTTAAAACTTTTCCTTTGCATTCACTTTGAGTGTGTATATGTATATGTACATATATGTATATGTATATGTGTATGTTTGTATATATCTAGGTGTGTATATATCTGTGTCAGTACCTCTAGGTTGTAAGGGTAGATAGAGCACTGCGATTAGAGTCAGGAAGACTACTCTTCCTTAATTCTAATCTAGCCTCAGACAATTACTGGTGCTGTGGCACTGGAAAAGTCACTTATCCCTGGTTGCCTCAGGTTCATCTTCTGTAAAGCAAGCCAAAGAAGGAAATGGAAAATCATTCCAGTATCTTTGCCAAGAATCCCTAAATGGAGGGGGCAGAGCCAATATGGTGGTGTAGAAGCAGCAAAGCACCGCAGCTCCCACACAAACATGCTAAAAACTCATAAAATGGAACTCTAAAACAGATTTTCAAGCTCCAAAATTCTCCGAAAGACAGAAAAGACATCTGTTGCTACAGGCAGCTCAGCAGGTGGGGCTCTTCACAGCAGTCTGGGAGCCGCGGCCAAAACCCCGGCTGGGTCAGCCCCTGGGCTAGTCAGGCGGAGCCCAGTCTATAGGAGAGCAGATCGGCTGCACTGGAGGCACAGTTACCACATTTATCAGGCCAGAT
>CM053594.1:220285166-220334328 GCA_028646575.1 Pseudocheirus occidentalis
TTAATACAATTCCTTGCACATATTAAGATTTTAATACCAGAAATGCTGATTTATTGAATAACTGATTGTAAAGGGTTAAGGATAAATAATAGGTAAAAGACCAAGTAAGAGAAGTTGTCACATTTAATGTATATGAAATGACATCAACAAAAACAAAATAGAATTCTACCTCATTAGAGGACCACCTCCATAAAGAAGTTATCTCTCAAAATGGAGCCTAGTCCTTCAGCTTGCACATAGGACTAGAAAGGGCTACCAGATTTACTTGCACATGTTATTTGTTGACTATTGGAATAGTAATTTTTTTAAACTTTTCTATTCCAGAATAGAGTTGATCCTATTGTTAATGCTGTTGTCCTCGTAAACTCATAAATAGAAGCATTTCTGCAGCCAAAACCATGGTCAAGAACTGTTTACACTCAGAGCTGGAATCTTGTAAAGACTTGGTTGCATGACTCAAAAAATAGAGATGTGAGGGGTTAGATCAGAGTTGAAAAAGAAGTAATTTTTTCCCACAAACTTGTTCCAAAGAAATTACTCCCATACACTTCTAGAATATGTGTCAGAAACTTCATAGCTTTTAGTTTTCTCAACATACCGAATTTGTCATTTCTTTTATTTGAGACTGATTATTTTGCTTTTGTTTCAGATGGTCTTTGTTGTTGATATTGTTGAAATTTGATAGAAATCTGTATCAGTATTTTTGATCATGACAACCAAGTAATATGGCCTGATTCCTACAGATATTGTACTGTTACATAAGACAGATTGCAGAGTAACAATTATCTTTTTTGCATTATTGTTATTCATCTGGTCTCTCAAATTGAAAGCTTGAGTCAATTGTTCCCCCATCTTTAATACTGCAACATTTTCAAGTTTTATCAATTATACCTTGGCAACATCTATTTTATCTTGCCACTTCTCTCTGTTCCAAAACCCACTCCCCACCAACTACTACCATAGCATATGCCTTGGATATCACCCTCTTAGACCATTATATTTTCATAGGTTTTTAAATCAGTTCAACTGGCAGGTAAGTTCTTTCCTTGAAACTGAAGTTACAGAGACAACAACAACAACACAGTATCTGTCCTCATATCTGCTAGGTGCCCATAATGTATACACAGATAAGCAAATATGTACATATAGAGTAGGAATTTATATACAAACATGCATGCATATACACATGCATACATACGTACACATATACATACAAAATAAAGCAATTTTAGGGAAAATAACTGAAGGGATCAGACAGAGCTTGGTGGGGGTAGAATGTGGATTGAACCTTGAAGGATGCTAAGGATTCCCTTTTCTCTCTCCTTCAATCAATATCTATCTACTAAAAATCATCCTCTTTCTGCATAGATCTAGTCATGTCACATCACTCCTCAAACTTCTTCAGAGTTTCTTCACTATTGCCTATTTTAGAAATTTCAAATTCTTCTGCATAAAATTTAAGGATTTTATTCCAATTTACCTTTCCAATCTTATTTTACATTACTCTAGAAGTCTAACCTCCTTTCCACATCAGAATTTTTGTTCACACTCTTCCACATAAGTAAATCTCTCTTTCTCTCTCTCTCTCTCCCTCTCTCTCTCTCTCTCTCTCTCTCTCTCTCTCTCTCTCTCTCTCTCTCTTTCTCTCTCTCTCTTTCTCTCTCTCTCTCTCTGTCTATCTCTTTTTCTCTCTCTCTTTCTCTCTCTCTCTTTCTCTCTCTCTCTCTCTCTCCCTCCCTTTCTCTCCCTCTCTCTCTCTCTCCCTCTCCTTCTCTCTCTCTCCCCAGTCTCTAAAGACTTCAGTGTTACTTTCTCTTTTATGATGCTTCCCTTGACCCCTTTTCAATAATGACCTTCACTGTCAGACCTCATACAGAATTTTATTTTGTAACCCACTAATGCACTTTTTATGTGATTTCATATATAATAGTTGTCAGTATTTCTGTTCTGTCCTCTTACTAGACTGTATGATATAAAATGTGGGCACCATGCCTTAGCTAAATTTGTCTTTATCTCCAGCAAAGTATTCTGTATGAGTCAAGTCGATAGCACTTATTAAATCCTTACTGTGTTCTAGAAACCATGCTAGGTTCCATAGACACTGTAAAAAGTGAGTAATTAGTGCCTATGGAATTACTGAATATTTGCTATTATTATTGTTGCCACCAATGATAATAGTACTCAGAACTTTTGGGAGCCAGGAGCAGAGCAATTGCATAGCATTTGTCCTGGTATGTTTTGTTGGCACCTCAAACTCAAGTTTTTAAAAACTGAAACGTAATTTTATTTCCTGATTCCCCTATTTCTATTCAGGGTACCACCCTTCTCCTTACTAATTAGGCTGGACCAGTTGGTATCACATTGAACTCATCACTGTCTGTCTTCCCAGATCCACCCAGTTAGTCTTATAATCACCATTCCCACTACTTTTACTACTTAGTTAACAAACATCTATTGAGCCTTTATAATATGTCAGGCACTAAACTAAACAATGGGAACTCATTGCAGCAAGTTTTTGGCTAATCTTCCTATAGTCCTCTTCCCATTCCTATTTCTTCTCCAGAGACTTAAGATTGATAAACTTGAGGCATGGGTCTCTGTTGCTGCTACCCTCCTCAGAAACTTCCTTTGATTCCCTGTTGTTTACTGAATAAAGTCTAATTCATTATCATGAAATTTTAAAATATCGTTCACAATTTGGTCTAAATCTACCTTTCCAATCTTTTCCCTATTATTTTCTTGTTTACTTCAGCCAGATTTATCTGTTTCCTCTCTGCTTTTCCAAGACTTTTTGCGTTATTTTTGACTCCTCCTTCTCCTTTTAGACATTGTAACTGTGCTTATCTCCTATCCCTTGTATCTTCAACCAGTCCTTTTCTGCTGCCTCCTTTACAGGAGCATAAATAAACATTTGAGAGCCTTCACTACTTTTTTTTTAATCAAAACTTTCCGTGAATCCCATGTTAACCTAATCCTTTGAGTAGAGTATCATCTCTTTATTTCATTTTACCTCTTCATTTTTAAGAGAAATTAACATCTATTGCCTTTGTTTCCTCACCACTGATTCACTTTAAATGCCTTATAATCTGACTTCTGTCTTCAACACGTCACCAAAACTACTTTTTTCTAAATCTCCAATGGCATCCCTAATTACAAGATTCAAATAGTCTCAGATCACATCCTTCTTGAGTTATTTTCAGCATTTGACACTTTTGAGACACTCTCCTCCTTTGGATTCTATAGAGCTGCCCTTAGTGACAAAGACTGACTGTTGCATTTGTGTCCACAAGAGTTTACACAAAATTCATAATAAGTTGCATTTTTAATAAAAGACCTGATTGTTAGATTGTTTTTCCCTACCACCTTACACATTTGCTTTGTCTCCTTCAAAGATACGTCTTTGAGACTTTCAAAGTATAGCACTCCCTCAAATGGCTATCCATGATTCAATTATATTTTCCCTATATAGCCTTAATCAACTATCTCCTCTACTCCCATATCTTCAGCATATATCTTATGTTAGTGAATCACTAATATATATATATGTTTAACTTCAAGCTCTGTTCCAAGTTATAAACCAACATTTCCAACTGTCTACCCTAGATTTCTACCAATATTTTCTAATAGCATCTCAAGCTTATATTTCCCAAAATGACACCACCTTTAATTTATTGCCACCATGTCCCCCATACCAGCAAGAGAGATCCACTTGAAAATCTCATTCATTCATTCATTCATAAAGTATTTATTAAGTGTCTACTACACTAGGATAATTATGATTAGATCCGTGGAATCAGAGACAAAATTAAACAGTTCTTGCCCTCAAAAAACTTACACTCTATTGTGGGAAGCAATATGTACTCATAGAAAGAAATGCTATATACAGCCAAAAAGTAATTTCAAGTAACAACCAAAGTAGAAGGTAAGAGCATTCGAGGTAGACTTCTCTACTGGCTCCCCAAACTTAACAAGCCCAAAGCTAAATACAGTTTGAATACCTTGTTTCCCACTGATATGCATTTGGTAGAAAGTTAAACAAGAATTCTGTAACTTGGGCGGTAAGGTGGCACAGTGAATAGAGCACCAGCCCTGGAGTCAGGAGGAACTGAGTTCAAATCCGGCCTCAGACCCTTGACACACATACTATCTATGTGACCTTGGGCTAGTCACTTAACCCCAACTGCCCTCCTAAAAAAAGGCAAAAAAAGAATTCAGTAACTCAGTACATTCATGTAGCCCTTGAGGAAGCATAGATTCAAAGCACTTTAGACAGATCAGTAGAGCCAGAGTACTCATTTCACTGATGATTTCCTCTATTTTTTTTCCTGCTAAATGATTGTCATACTTATTAGCTAAATATAAAGCTCCTTCTCTGTCCACATGAACTTCAGAATTCCTTTGTTTTACAAATCAGGAAAGAAACTTTCAGTGAATTGATAAAGTTACATAAATTATTAGTGACAGAACCAAAATCAGATCCTAGACTATGGGACCTAAAAGAGAACTTTTCCACTGTCCCAAGTTGCTTCTGTATTGTCAGTGACTTAAGCCCTATAATGTCTAAAAAACACATCCCTATGATATTGGGTAATGTATGGAATATAGGGAAGTCAACATTGCTAGCACTATGGGTAGAATATGTCAGTGGATCTACAGATGGGGTGCCAGTCAGAAACTGTTGAAGTGAACCTTGAAAATAATATTGTCTAGTAAATTTCCAGTCTCTTGTAAAATAAGAAGGAATCAAGAATGAAGTTTGTTCATCTTTGCCATGTTATGAGACCCCCTCAGGGGTTAAGATGTCTACCAGGAATATCAGAAACAAAATTATATAAATATTCTCAGGGTTTGTTGAACTACATAGGTCTTACAAGCAATGAACCTTTAGCTCTATTGTTCTAGTTCTGTGCCTATTAATGCTCTTTTAGAATATTGCTTACACTGATACGTTGCTTACAATGAAAGACTGCTTCAAAAATATCTAAAGCTTCATGATAATTAGCAATAGGTGGATACATGGGGTCTCCCTTGGTATCAAGTGTTTTATGAATGCTGCCTTCTTTAATATACTTGGCAGCATAAAACACTGATGGCTCCAAAGTGATGGAGCCTTGCCTGTCTGTTGATGCTTGTTTCTATCCTATTCAGAGAAGCCTGTAAAGGAATGACTTGGTGTTTTTCATGAGTGTTTAGAGTCTGATGAGGTGAAAGAGATTTCCTGGAAGATAGGAACTACGTCTCTGTAAAGTTGAGCAAAATAGCTTCTAAAGCCCAATACTATTTCAGCACCCTCTTACCCACTGCAATGCTAGCAAAAAGTTAACAAAGTACTCTATAATTGACTTCATTTACATAGCCCTCATCACAAAACAATTTCAAACCTTTGGACACACCAGTAAAGCAACAGTGTTGGTCTAGATCATGGTTTTCTATACTCTCCTCCTGACAAGTGTTTTTAAAATTCATCAGCTCAAATCCCTTGTATGTTGATAGGAACTTCATCATTCCAGGTTGGCTTTCAATTTGTCCTCTGGTTTTCCTGTAATTAAATAGTTTAATAACTTAATCACCTGCTCTGACTTGATATGTGTTTCATCTGCCTTCCCTGAGATATGCAAATGTATGTCTGTTTGCTGATATCTTTTCTCTATCCTCTTTTCCGAAAACTGATGCAAAGAAGTCATTAAAATTGATAGCAATATCTACTTTTCAGTGAATAAATTACACTTTCCATTTCATAGAGGTCCTATTATCTCCCTCACTGACCTCTTCTTACCTATGTACTTGAAAGAATTCTGATTTATCTCAAACTCTTGTGCAATCTTCCTTTCATTTTCAACCATTAATTTTCTTATCATTTTTTACACTTTTTCCTTCATTTTGTAATCTTGCCAGTGCTTCCCTCTACCTCATGCTTTATACTGTACATTTCCTTCTTCCTCAGCTTTGATTAATTTTGGTACTTCTCTGCTCATCCACATTGACTTTTTTTTTACTTCTACTACAGCATATTTATTTCTAGATGACATGCATAACCCTTGAATTGGCATTAATTTACCTTTCAGCACATTTCATTTACCCTTTCTCAAAGTCTACTTTCCCCCCTTCCTTTTCCATTTGGTGTTTGTCCCTCCCTCTTTCTTTCTCTGTCTTTTTCTTTCTCCCTCCCTCCCTCCTGCTTCTCCTCCATTTAAGTATATGGAAGACCTAAATCAAAGTCTAAATTTATCAGTCTCATATTTTTATCTGTCATATTTCTTATCTATATGAATATCCTCTATTTCTTAAACTACTTTTGGATTTACAATGAAACCCTATTTTCTTGGTTCTTTGGAAACTGATGGAAAAAAAAATTCTGCTAGGAGAAGGGAAGTAAATGTAAGAAGTTTAGGCTTGGTGAAATCTTTGTTGTAACTTTCAACATTGAGCTTCATATGCAAGAAACCATTAAGTACTCAGATAATGGATCCAGTTTCATTGTACTTCCTTTGCTGTACTATCATCATATTTCATCTGTCCCTATAGAATTAAGGAGTGTAGTGCCATTTGAGAAATTACTTAATCTGTTGCTCTGATACCCAACAGTCACACAGTTGTCTGGATTCAACAACCTATATAGTTCTTTCTATCTTTAACTGTTCCTATATATTTGTAAACTATTGCAAATGCCAACGTGCTAAAACATTGCGGTGATGGGAGAAATAACATGTTCAGAGAAAAAGTGTAGAAAAGTCAACCAAAGGATGCTTCAAATATCAAAGAAAGTCATCTAAAGTAATATCTGATCAGAAGTTCCTGGAAATAATCACAACATTTTATACTGAAAGACATGGTGTATGCTATAGCTTGCTAAAATATAGTATTTGTTAGAGCCAGATGACAATAATTAGCACATGACTAGATGTTCCTCCCATTACGAAAAATATTCTTTTAGACAGGAAAAATAGTTCCTGTTTCAGTGACATCTGGTGACAGCTTCTATTTACTGGAAGATAGCACTATCTCATGTGTTTTCTTGTATTGAAACTTACTACCACTTAAATGATGACATTCATTTCCAAAGACAAAATTCACTTACATTGAGTCACATATCCCATTTCCGTCAGACAATTAACATTTATTATGCATCTCCTATGTGCCGTGCTCTGTGTTAAGTTCTGGGGATACAAAGCCACAAGGCAGTACCCACTCTTGAAAAGTTCACAATCTCATAATGATCTAGTAATAATCATGCAAATGAATTATACTTATTTTATCTGCATGATAATTAACATAGTATTCTTCATTTCCTTTGATCATCAACAGAGTGCAAGAAGACCAGAAAGTTGGTGTTGCAGGCATTTTTGAACCCATTTGGCAGATCAGGAAGCTGTTGTTCAGATATAGAAAGTGAGTTGCACAAGGTCATACATCCAGCATTTGGGAAAGTGGGAATTCAGATTTGAGTCATGAATCCAAATTCAACAGATATTTCATTTTAGTCACTTAGTAATGTCCTTTTAGTGTTTTTTTTTAAATCTATGTTTCAAGCACAAATTGGGAGAGATGTAGTTAGATACATGTTCATCTGAGAAAGTTCATAAGCTTTCATTGCTCTGCAAACCAATGTATGAACAGTGGGATAGAGCAGTCAAAGAAAGTCAAATCAGTCTTCTGACTCCCTATTGGAAGAAGTTTTTGGGTCTGGGGAAGTGGTAACTCTCACAGTGCCCTCCCAGCCTCCCCCAATTGATCACAAGGGAAATGTGTTTAATTTTAAGCACATCAGTTTAAAAGAATATTGAAAAATCAAAGCATGTCTGAAATAGGGCAGGGAGCACAATAAAGATTCTTAAATTGGGGCAGCTGGGTAGGGCAGTGAATAGAGCACCAGTCCTGGAGTCAGGAGGACCTGAGTCCAAATCCTGCCTCAGACACTCAACACTTACTACCTATGTGACTTTAGGAAAGTCACTTAACCACAAATGTCCAGCCTTCCACCCCTCCAAAGGAAAAAAAGGAGTCTTAAACTCAGTATATAACAGTTGTGAAGAAATTATTGATATTTACCTTGGAGAATAGAACATATAAAGGAATATATGCCATTAAGTTGCAAGTATTTGAAGGATTGTGACATAGGATTAGATGTTTTCTTTAATGTACTTCATAAGTGAAGTTTTTTTTTTGTTTTGTTTTTAGTCTTTGAGGCTGAAATTTTACTACCTGTGGTGGACAAGTATTGGACCTTTAAGCTTTAGAGATCTAGATCTGATACTTAGCTACAATACTTTTTAATTGTGTGACCATGAACAAATGACTAAATCACTCTGAACCTCAGCCTTCTCCTCTGTCCCTAGCAGCCAGGTGGTGCAATAGATAAGTGTTGGGCATGGAGTCAAGCAAACTTTAGTTTAAATTTTGCCTCAGATATTTACTAGCAGTGTTAACCTGGGCAAGCCTCAGAAATGGGAATAACTAGAACCCACCACCCAGGATTCTTGTGAGAATAAAATGAGATAATAATTTTAAAACACTTACCATAGTTTCTGGCATATAGTTGTTATTTTGCTCTTCATTGAAAAGAGGATCAATGACATCAATGGGTGATGCCTTGACTTGTGCAAGAATTAGATTTGTGAGACCAAATTGCTTAAAGTAAACAGCCTCACTCTCTCTTCTAGCATCACTGAAGTCCAACAGGACAAAAATCAAGATAACTCATGATGGTCCAGGATGCAATTGATGACTTTGGTATCTTTGATGTTGGATCATGTTCTAAGTATTCCATAGCTCCTGTTTCAGCTGCCTTCACGGCCGTTGGGAAAAAAATTTTGTTTTCATCCAACCATTTCACTGAAGAAAGTCTTCACTTTCTTATGATTGACATTCCCTCTCCCAACTCACCTATGGGTTTGAGGCCTGTTGCTAAGTATTATATAAATGTTGTTTTCATCATTATTGATATTATTATTCTAAGAATAATCAATATGCCTAATTCACAGGGTTGTAGGAAGAGGATTTTTGTTTCGTTTTTATTTTATGTTTTTTTTGTAAAGCTTAAAGAGCTAAGTGATTGTTGTCCTTTGTTCTCAAAAAGAATCAAAACAACAAGTTTCAATGTGTCAGATTGTGACTAATCGGACCAATATGAGCTCAGAATGCTCTACCACAAGTAGGGCACTAATAGTTCATATGATCATTTGGGGTAGAATCTCCAAATTTGCACATGCTGCCTTTCCTTTGAGCTGCTTTAATTATGCTTTTCTCATAGACCACAGCACTTTCTCTGATGTGGGCATACCATGCTAAGCTGTCCTGTGCCAGTGTCTCCCATATCACACAATCAATTCCAAAGCTCTTGAGAGAGACCTTGAGTGTGTCCTTGTATTGCTTCTTCTGACCACCATGTGAACACTTGTCCTGTGTGAGTTATCCATAAAATAATATTTTGGCAAGTGCATGTTTTGCATTCAAACAACATGGTCAGCTCATCAGAGTTGCACTCTCTGAAGCAGAGTTTGAATGCTTGGCTGCTTAATTTGAATAAGAACCTCAGTGTCTGGTACTTTAGACTCTGGTGATCTTCAAAATCTTCCTAAGACAATTCAAAGAAAATGATTCAGTCTGCCGGCATGGTGCTCGTAGACTCCACAAGTTTCACAGTCATACAACAATGTATATCAGGTTACACAGGAAACCAATCATATTGAAATAAAGTTATCAAAATTCAAATAAGAATAACAATTTTAGTACCTATCTTGATTATAACTGAACCAATCAACTTAGTTAAGATTTTATTTGAAACTCATTATAATGGAACACATAGTTGATGGTGAGTACAAAAGGCCTGAGACCTAGAGAAAAATTTGAACTCGATGAGATGAACTACCCTTCTAGATACAGATTATGTTAAGAGATATTAGGTTTCTAAGTTTTAACCACCACAATTAAGTTATGAAATATTTCATCACATATATATGCATACATTTGTGTGTATATAATTATATATATTACATATATAATTGTATATATAATTGATTTAATTATATATATGTAATTGATTTAATAGTCATTTAAAAACCTATTATTTAGAAAAAATATGTCAGATACTAGGAGGAATGCAAATTAAGAAGGCACTGATTGAACTTTAAAAAAAATAGCAAAGTACAGGGATATTATATGTGTAAATTTGCAATTTCATGTAAATATTACATAATAAAATATAACCTAAAATTGGTTCATGATATAATTTGAGAAGATTCTAAGTTGTACCAAGTGTTCCATAAGGTTGAAGAACATTATTTGATCCCCACAGGAATCCAATGATACAAAAATATTGAAAGTCATTATTTCCATTTTATAGAGGAAGAGAAGCTGTGATTTACCCAAGGTCATTAAATTCAGTATTAGGGCTGATATTTAAGCTCAGGTTCTGTTTAGAGTTCAGTGTCCTTTTGGTTACCCCACAGTAAAGCAGATGTATATTAGCAAATAAAGTAATTAACTCTTACAACTATTACATAAGCCCCACCCCCCAAAATCGAATTATGTAAGATCACAAATTCAGTGCTGACTGAGGCCTTAAATGTTACTTATTCTAACTCATTCACTTTATGTATCAGGAAATTGAGGTTAAATGACTTGTCTCAAATCTCACAGATGAGAAAGAGCAAAGGCAAGATTGGAAACCAGGTCCTTTGAACCTGCTGCCGCTGTCCATGCTACTGTTCCCTATTCACGAGTAACTTAGTCTTCTGTTTGGCATACTAAGTGGAATCAATGAGTATATTTGTGCCTATTATAAGAAACATTAGAAAAACCTTTGCTCCAAAACATAAACTAGCATGTAGCTCTGTCAGAATCACTAAAGCAAATGGACTGAGAATAATAAAAACAGATCCCATTATTTTTCAACTAGGCAATTAAGATAATGTCACATGCATACAGTGGACAAATAAAAAAGAATGGTAGGAGGTGCAGGATGGGGGTGAATTAAAAATGATGATTAATAAAACACAAAACAATAAATTGTCTTTACTGTAATGACAGGAGGTAGGGATGGTTACTTATGTGAGAATCATTTCTGAATCAGCTATCTGTATGTAATCACAACAAAGTATTATTAGAGAAAATGTAAAAATCAACACCAAAGTAGAAGATAGTGTAAAAGTGAGATATGTCCTACAATTGTAGCAATTCCAATACGACCAATTTGAATAGCATATTGGCACCAAAATTTGGTATCAAATGTTACTACAAATTATCACCATTTCATAAGGAATTTTTCTTAAACAATTTGTCTTTTTATCTACTTTTAGTTTATAGCATTCATTTCCACAATATCTTAAGTTTCAAATTTTGTCCCCCTCTCCTTGCACCACTCCCCGAATAGTGTCATGTAATGAAATATTGGTTCTACAAATATCTTCACATTGAATATTAGTCATGTAAAAATATAACCATGGGTTGAACAATGAAAAAGAAGGGATAAAGCAAAGCAAAACAAAACACAAACAAGAGAGAGCAAATAGTCTACTTCAATCTTCAGGCTCTGTAGTTCTTTCTCTGGTTGTGGTTATCCCTTTTCATCATGAGTCTTTTGTAGTTGTCTTATAACTTTGCATTGCTGAGAAGAGTCCAGTCTATCAAAGTTAGTCATCACACATATGTTGTGTCTGTAATTGTTTACAAATTTCTCCTGGTTCTGCTCTTCTCACTCAGCATCAGTTTATATAAGTCTCTCCAAGTTATTATGAAGTCCATCTGCTCCTCATTTCTTATAGCACAGTAGTATTCCATTACACTCATATACCACAACTTGTTTAGCCATTCCCCAATTGATGGGTATCCTCTTGACTTCCAATTCCCCACAAAAAGGGCTGCTATAAATATTTTTGTACATATGTTTTAATGCATACAAATCAGTTGCCCCAACAGAGGAGCAAAAAAGAGTCCACCATTTCAGCTAACAAACATAAACATGTTGTCAAAGAGAGATATAAATGTCAAGAAAAACACTTGTGTAGGATGTAGAAAAGGAAAGAAGATAATTCTGGGACAATTGTGAAGTGAGTAATAAGCTAGGCCACAGCTACCTACTTTCTACTACCTTAAATAAGAAAGAACAATAATGAAAATGAAGCAAAACATACATGAATTAAATATACTAGGAGAAGGTAATTCTTGAAGTAATAATAAATGAATCCCAGTTCACAAGGGCATCACTCCAGACACTGCTTAATAAAAAAACAGCACAAATTTCATAGCTTGCATGTCTGAGAGACATTGAGAAGGAAAGTGGCAATGAGATAAGACTCAAGGACCATGAAACTTAAAGGGATTAATCAGAAGGAGAATAGGAGAAAGAAGTAAATCAATATTCAAAAGTTTAAAAATTCTATTCTTTACTTAGTAAATCAATGGTCATATAATACAGAAGAATTCCTTTAGGAAGTGGAGAAATACAGTGTGAAACAGCTGGCCACAGGAATATACTTCTCAGAACTCAAGAGGAAGATTGAAAAGCAATCTTCCAATTTCTTTCCAAGTCTTTTGGGATCACAGAAGATTAGAAGATTGGAGGTTGAAGGATGGACAGATCACACAGAAATGTCTGGAAGATGGGTGTGACCATCAACAAGAATAATCTGGCAACAACTTAAAACAGCTCCATAGAGGTTGGAAAGGGAGAAAACAGGACTTTACAATAAACTTCACTGGCAGTGCATAAGTGAGCACTTTAGTAGAACAGATTCTCTAAAACCAAGTTATATTTTTCAATACTAGCTTCCATTAGGAGTCTGGAATTGATTGGTATTCCAAGGAATGTTGGTTCAGAAATGGTTGAAGAAGGTAGAATGGCTCCTGCAATTAGATGATGGAATATTTTTCATAGTAATTTTCTTCCTCTATTCAGAATTAAAATGCTTATGAACATATTCTAGAGTAGCGTATAAGGGAAAAAAGGATACGATAAGAAATAGAATGAGAGAAAAAATATCAGAAAGAGACATTAGGAATTATTGATACTATAATTAAGACAACAGATTATAGTATGGAGAGCAAGGTGAAACAGACACTACATTTTTATATTAGATGAAAAAAGGAGATATTAAGCTAACAAAATAGAGATAATGATGAGAAAATATCTCAGGAATTTGGGATTGAGCAGGGTATCAGGAGGGGCAGGATTTGAGAGGATGTAACAAGGATCAGATCAGAAAAAGGACAAAAAAACTATAAAGATTCATGCATACATAATATATACTCTATAAGCAATGTATAATGCACACACACACATACACACACAATGTAAGAGCAAGCAAATGAATACTTAGCCCCTTGTTTCAGTTATTTAATTATTTGGCACCCTGTTTCAGTTCAAGTGTCATTGAGTCTTTCCCTGATTATATCAAGGTTTGTTAAGAAACAGAGCTGTGAATCCCACAGTGGGAGAGACTTGCCAAAGACCAGAACAGGAAGAACATAAGAGGTGGGTGGAAGAGGGAGGAGTTAATGATAGACAAAACCCTGGAGCACAGCTGGGACTGAGCAGAACTGAGAAGGAGAACACTTGTGGTCCCCAGCACTCTGTTAGTCTGTTGTCTGTGTTGATTTGTGTTTGTGATACTTTGTACAGAAACCCCAGGGACCTTATGGATGGTTCAGAAGCCCTGAAAGAGGATTTTCTTGTTGTCTGTTTACAGAAATCCTGGAGGAAGTTTTCAGAGGTCCTGGAACTATACTGATGATTTGTGTTGATTGCTCAGACATTTTTGGGGGTCTGTATTGATTTCACAGGCAGATAGTGAATTTATGATGGTGCTGGCAATGTGTATTAATATTATTTTGGCTCCGTTAATCTTTGTCTTCCCAGAAACAGAAACTCTGAAGGACTGAAGGTAGACTGGACACTTTGAGTTTCAATATGGAATGGGAGCTGGATGAGGAGCTGGACAAAGAGTTCAGAGCTGCCTGCCTGTGAATCCAGGTAACAGTTGGGTGAATTCTGGCAAGAGCTGGAACCATGGAAGAGGAACCATGGGATTTGGGAGCCAGCCTTGAACCAAGATGAAAAGACTTCTCCTTGGATACTTAGTGCTAATTGAGGAGATCATGATTTATTGTGACCTAGAGGTGAGAAACTTTGTATTTTGTACCGTGTACCCATTAAGGATGATTGAGTTAAGGATTATAAAAAGCTAGTCTCCAATCAAGAAGAAAGAAGACTTTCTGACTGATGAGATTGGGCAATATGACCTAGGGGTGGGAGACCTTTGTACTTAGTAACCCATTAAGGATGATCGAGCTAGGGACTTACTGAATGATATGTTTTGTTTGAAATTATGTGTATACTTTAGTGATAACTTGTTATGTTTTATCATTCTGAATGGTGTACTTTGGTTTCTGTGAATGTTTTGTTTTAATTTACTGCTGAATGAATAAAGAGTTCACTATATTATATGATCAGAGCCTTAAAGCTATTCACAGCAGCAGTCTTCCAGAAAGCTGTGTGTGCTTGTCTTTACACACATATACACTTATAGGAAAATATATAAAACATATTTAATCAAAGAAATATAAACTTAAAAAATATAACCCTAAATGTGAATGGATTAAATTGCTGTATCTAAATTTATGACCTTGATCTTCTCACATAATTACAAATTATTTCATAGAGTGTCTGGAACAATCTTCTGTCCATCAATAGTTCTTGGTTTATCTAGACAGCCCAATTTGGTCCCTTTCCATCTCTTATTATTTATGCCAGTGTTATAGATGCAAAATAAACAAATCAGAAGACCAGGGTTCAAGTTCTTTTTCTGACAAATATAAGCTGTGTGATCCTGGGTAAGTCATTTAATCTCTCAATATCCTAGGATATTCTCTAATTTCATGCAATGCACTGGAACACATTGGTAGAGAAGTTACCTCTTCTTGGAGTTCCTTCTACCAATGGAATTATTTCCAGTTTCTATCCTTGTCTTCATGTGTTATTATGACCTGAACCTTGGGGAATTCATACCTTAAGGAACCTGGAAGACAAAAAAGAGGAATAAATGTGAAAATGCTGAAGTATAATTTTAAAAAAATAGAAGGGAAATAAGAACATATTACCTCTGAAACCAAGAGAAGAAATATAGTGTGAAAAGTAGCATTAAAATTATTGAGAACTCAAGAAGAGTAAATATTGGGGAAAAATATATGTAATTGGCAACTGGGAACAAAGAGAGGGGGGGGAGACAGAGAAAGAGAGAGAGAGAGAGAGAGAGAGACAGAGACAGAGACAGAGAGAGAGAGACAGAGAGAGAAAGAAATAGCAGTTTCAGTAGGTTTTGAGGCATAAAAGATCTTGGCAAATAATCAATAAATATTTGTTGAACACTTACTATGTGCCAGGTGCTGTACTAAGTTCTGGGGATATAAATTCAAAGAAAAGAGTCCTTGTCCTCAAGTAACTTGCCACATGTTGGAGGAATGAAGAGTTTTTTTTTTGTTTTAGTCAAGAGAAGGTACCAAGAGTTGGGAAGTGGTGGAGGAATTTTAAAAAATCCAAAGTGAGTATTGCCAGAAATTTTAGACAGGTCCAAAATGGGTGTAGCAGGTAGGAAATTAGATATCTAAGAAGTGATATTTTAAAAAATTGTCAGGAAAATGTGTGGTGATAAAATTAAGGTCTCAGCTTTACATGGCTTTATGAATAGTCAGTGTATCTATAATGTGTTGAAACACCTTAGTTGAAGTGACATTGTCCTTGTGACTGGCCTTAGTGTCTATAAACCACTTTCTAAGAAGAAAAAATTGCAGAGCAATCCCTGTTCTGCCTTGATGGAGAAAGGATTCTACACTGGGAAGAATTTATATGTATGGATCCAAATAAAATACAATTATATCCATTAGAGGCATAAGAGGTGGAATGGTAGTTAGATGAAGTTAGAGGTTCAAAGGGAGATTGAACTGCAGAGAACTGAGGGGATAGTTAGTCAGTGGGAAAGAATCAAGGTAATGCAGTAAACTGAAGTTGAATGAGGAAGAAGCAGTGGTTGTTGGTCCAACTAGATTTTTGGGAAAGTTCAAGGCCAATGGCATCTAGAATGTGGTTAAAAAATAAGGAAATGGCACATGGATTGTTAAAAAGTAGTAATATTTTATATGCTGATATAGCTAGAATGTGTAACTTTTAAGGTGTGAGCTAAGGAAGTCATGTTAGCTTGTATTCTTTCTGAAATCAGAAGCAAATCCAGTTTTAGGAGTTTGTGAATAGACAGGGGGGATATGATGAATGGGCAGAGTAGGTTATATCAAATGAGAACTAAAGCTTTGGAAAAGTACATTTTTGTAATAAGATAGAGATTCCATTGGAATAGAGCATTAAGAATTACAGAGACACAGTATGCACCAAGAAGAGTTTGCGGGCCCAAAACATATAGCGTTGTCTGGCCATAGAAATAGTAGCAATGAGTCTGAGAAATTGGCAACAGCATACTAAGGTCTGATCTCAATAATCTAGAGAGGTAGACAAAATCTCTGGCTAACTTTTTGTGTGAATTTTAACCTTTTCATAGTAACATTCAGGCTTTTTAATGGTAGTTTTTATTTCAAATCAAAACAAAAAATTCCAAAGTTTGGGTTTGATATTTATTTGTAAAAGTGCTTTCATATGTCAATAAAGTACATTGCAGGAGGTTAATTCACACTATGTCTCAGCCATAGCATAAAGGGACATCATATAGTTTAAGAGGTAACTATGTTACTTTGGCTCATTTCTAATTTAACTCTTAGGTTCCTCCATTTTTTATTTTCTGACCAACTGGAGGAAAAGATATAACAATTACTTAACATTGCTGGTATGATTTTTTTCTCCACCTGAGAGAAATGGTAAGTATTCAGCAACCAGGACATAATCTTTCAGCACAGCATGAGCAGATGAACCCATACTGAAGAGGATGATCCCAAGAAAATGACATCTGAATCTCTACCTTTGGAAATTGGACCCAAGAACTATGGAGCCAGAAACAAAGCTATATGAAGCGGGAAAAACTAAATGAAACCCTGTAGTGCTACTCAGCACAAATTGGAAAGAGAGGATGAATAAGAAGGAATGAAAAGCTATTCATTGAAGCTCAGCACCTCAAGGGACAAATGATTCTTATGCTTGAAGTAGATTTAACACTCCCCAAACAGCAATCTCACTCTTACACAGGAAATGAAAATAAAAGCAACCAACCAACCAGGCAGGAGCAAGTCACCACCTTCTGAGTCCAGCCACTTGAGAACTGGGAAAATGTGGAATTCTGTAGGTTGCATGCAATTATAAAAACATCTGAATGGATAGGTTGCTGATCTATATGTCTGTTGCTTTTTGGAAATATCTATTTTGAACTTCATTATTTTTTTCATATTTATTTTTTCTGACTCTTAAAAAGTCATAGCTCCAATGTTGCAGGATTGGTTTTCAACAGTGGATTTTGTACTGAACATACATTTATATTATGATGTATACATTGAAAGGTTTCACTAAACTTCACTGACCTGAAGAACTACAAAGATCATCATTTAGGTTACCTGACAATCTGTAGTCAGAATTGTTAGAATCTGAAAGTCCCCTAAATTCTGAATTTCAGAAGTATTATTTTTGTAGACTTTTGCTCATGCTTCATAGTTGTGCTTTAAGTATATGTATTATTTCCCTAAGGGTTACAGTCTTCTGGAAATATTTACCAAATTCTAGTATGATTTGTATTGCTATATTAATATTATGTAGTACATATCATGTTTTGAAACCAAATTTCTGTCCATTGTTGTGGTCTACATCTGAGGTCCCAGCTCCTGGGGAGGCTGAAGCTGATGGATTATTCCTTTTGCAGGGCTACGAGCTTCAGTTAGGCTAAAGCTAGTCATTTGTCTACAATGATTCAAAAGCCAGTAGCATAAGATCTCAGGTGTGGAAGACAAGGGAACCAGGCTACCTAAAGAATAAACTAGTTGGAAAATGAACAGATTGAAGGTGCCATGTTCACTGGAAGTAGGAGCAGGTTTCTGAATAGTGACTATGCTTAAAGCCTGGGTAAGATAAGAAGACTCAGTTGCAATAAATAAAATAATTTAAAATAAAACAGGAAAGAAGAAAAGAGAAAAAAAAGAAGGGAAAAAGAAAGAGGGTAAAAAGGAAGAGAAATAAGAGAAAAAAGAGTCACTTGGGTAGGCATTATAGCACCCTTTTTACCTCCATCAATTTTCTCATGAATCATTCTACAGTTTTAATAGATATGAAGTTCATATAAGTTTGTGTTTTGGCTTCAATAAGTTTCTGAAGAGTTTTCAGAATTCCTATTTTCAACAGCATTAATTCTTGATCTCATTTATAGGGAATGATTTTCTTTCTTCAGTCTTATTTGGTCATTTGGACTCCTTAAATGATCTCTAATTTTATAAGCATGGAGATAGACTCTATGAATGTAGCACCCAGCACATCTATATGGTTTCAGTAGTTGTGATGGCTCCAACAGTACTTTAGCTTACTAAATGGTATCCAGAATTCTGTAAATTCTTATCCTGTCTGGACTTACCTCATGTTAATTTTGTAGCACAGATACACAGTCCTTTTCCAGCTAGGTCTGTACCTAAAGCTTTTCTGGCATTGTAGGATCTATGAGATCTTATACGTTATAGTTTTCTATCTTCATACCCTCTGTCTTCTATGAATGAATGAACACATGAGCAAATATTAAACACCTAAAATGAGCTGCACACTGTGCTAGGTGCTGGATATAAAACTAGAAAAATAAGATAGTCCTTGTCTTCCAGGTACTTATTTTATAATAGGCAGACATGACAGTCAATAAGGGAATGAGAGTCAAGGAAGATAGTTTTGATCTGGATTGCACCAGACACTGTGAATGGAGTCACAGGGCAGTAGATTGCCATGCCCTTTCTGGTAGCAATGATATTGATTTTATTACTTTTCCAAAGCAAGAGGAAGATATGTTACTTAGTGGTGGGGGAAAGGATAAAAATACTTGTAATAGCAGGGAAGATAGCAAGAGACCTACACTGAGTAGGTCTTAGTATCCTCGTGAATGCCAGGAATGAATGCATGAAACCTAGTCTGGGACCAGTCAGATATAGTTGGTTAAGTAATTTTTCACTCACTCATCCATCAATAATGATAACTCAGACCCCGAATGGAGTGTCAGGCTAAGTTGGATATACTACCCCAGGGTACATATGGGTGTGTAGGGAAGAGGGGTGCTTATCTCTGAAGACTAAGGTTTATCAATTCTCTGTTTCCACTGGAGGAAAGGAGGGAACAGGAGAAAATATGGCAAAATGCCTGTGGCATGCAGTTCTTGATTTCTTGATGGGTCGCTACATGGGAAAAAACCTCCACTGTATTACAGGCTAATTGAGAGAGGGGACTAAGTTATCATTTTTTTATCCCTCATGAATAATTTGAGCACTTTTATTGCAGTACTTTGAGGTTCTTTGGTGTCATTGGTTGATTTCATTGGCTTGCTTACATTCTATACAGATTAAAAACCCTTCCATTCCTTAGCAGACTGTCTTTGTGAAGTGTTGTGACTGAAAAATTTGACCCAGTGATAAACCTCTAGTAATGACGTTCTTTGACTTTAGGCTAGTCTTCAAAAGACATATATTATCAACTGCTAGACATACTTGAAACCTTCCTATCGTGGTGTGGTGGAGGGAGAGAACCTGACAATAAATTCTAGCTATGCTATTTAATACCTGAGTGACCTTAGGAAATTCACTTAATTCCTTTGGACTTCATCTTCTTCATCTGTAGAATAAAGTGATTGAACTAGATGATCTTCAGGGGTCTTTCTAGCACCAAATCTCAGATCCTTTGCTGACTTATCAATCAGTCAATAAATCAATAGAGGAAACATGTCTTAAGCACCTTCTCTGTAAGGCATTGTGTCTACAGCATTTATTGATGGATAAAATGAAACTACCCATGTATCCAAGAAGCTTACATTCTATTGGAGGTAGAGATGTGTAAACATGTAAGTGCAATTTTTAATGTCTGAAGCTATGATTATATTGCAACTAATGATAATGCTGTTTGTAAACTGTTTGGCAACTTATAAAGCCTTAGAGAGTGACTTGCAGACCTTGTAGGTTAAGTTAATTGCCCAAGATTATATAGTAAATTTCCATCAGAGTTTGAATTTAAACCCAAATCTTCCTGATACTGAGTTCTCTACCCAGTATGCCACACAGGTTCATACACATACACATACACACAGAGAGGATGTACCAAAGTAAGCACAAAATGTTTGAGACTGTGGAACACTAGCAGCTGAGGGATTTAGAAAGAGTTTCATTTTAAAGGATTATTTGAATTGAACTTGATAGAAAGTTAAAGTAGTCTATTGAACATGGGCTTTAAGAACTGAAGCAACCACTAAGCCATCATAAAATATTAGATTGATTTCAATGACCAGTTTATCATTTTTTTCAGATGATACATTTCCCTTTACAATTCTTGGTATAAATTTTTCACTACATTTGAAAATATTTTTATTTATATTAACTCTGACAAGTAATTTATAGAAAAATTAACATATATAAATGAGACGACAACTTTTTAGCATCACAAAAAGGCATTTTTCCACAAAGGAATGAGATCTTCATTTCAATATATTAACACTCACCCTCTCTTTTTAGTTAAATGTTGTAAATCAATAGTCACTTCCTCCATGATTTCTTTTATTAGAAACTTTGGACAACCATTTTATCTTGTCAGTGATGCTTTCCCAAGTTCTGCAGCCGTGCTTGAAACCTTACTGAGAAATGGTATTGAGTGCCTGTCAGAATCAGACAAAAAGACTGTCTTCTCAAACATTCATTATAGATCTCACTTCCAGGGCAGATCTAAGCAATAATTAGCAAGACCTGATATTGTGATATAAGAATTTTAAAAATCTACTTTTTTCTTTCCTTTTTTGGATGGCTGAGTATGCTCAGTTCTTATGTTCTATATATAATTACTTCCTTAACTAACACTAATTGAGTTTGAATATATTAAAATATTCTGTGGAGGGAGTTTCCACATCAAGTTTCCCAAACCAATTTGGACCAAAGATTAAATAACTGGTGATTTTCTTTGTATTTACAATCTTACAGTCCTGAAGGCATAAAAAAGCTCATTTGCACTTCCAGATAGTGTAAAATAGAAACAACTAAGATAAATAAATGGGTCATGTCAAGCCAAGGATGAAAAAGAGGGGGGCAGAGTTAGAAAAGCAAGAGAACTCCCTACACTCTCATCATCACCTCAAATACCTATAAAATGTGACACTAAACAGATTTTAGACCTCCAGAACCCACAAAATGACAAAGTAAGAAAGCTCCCACTGAAGGCAGCCCAGCAGGTAGACAGAAAGGGTTTATTGCAGCACCCTGGGAGCAGAGCTCAGCCCCACATGGTTTTAGGCCATGCCATCCAGGAGAAGCCCTGGCTGAAGATTTCAGGAGAGTGGATCACCTCCAACTATGTCAGTTTCCAGAATTATCAACCCATTATAGCCAAGGATAAAGGGAAAAGGTAAGTGGAACTAGGCTAAATTTTAGGGAGAGGGACTGGCCAAATGTCTCCAGAGCTAGAAGCAGTCTGAAATGACTGCCCTGCAACTGCCTCCAAATGACTGCTTCATAGCTCCAGGCCTGCAGATTGCATGGGGGCCAAGAGATCATTCAGAGGGTAAGTGTTCTTGACTTGACCTGTCTGGATAGGGATCACAGTCTTGGGGGGGGAGGGTCCTGAAGTATGTGACCAGTGAGGCAAAGCTGGTGGGGGCTGCAGAGAGAGAGGCCTCCTAATAGCTCTGGCAGCCACAGAAACCCCAGTAATTTGGGATAGAGACCTCCCCTCTCAAAACAGAGTTCTACTGATCCCAAAAGTCGAGTAATTGACTGGCAATATGAGCAGGCAAAGGAAACAAAACAAGCTCAGCAATCCAACTTTAGATTCCTTTTTTGGGGGCAAAAAGGATCAAAGCATGGAATGAGAGGAAGACAACACAGTAAGAACACCCACACTAAAAGCTTCCAAGAAAAATCTAAGCTGGTTACAGGACACAGAAGAACATAAGAAAGATTTTTAAAACCAAGTAAGAGATGTGGAGGAAAAATTGGAAAGAGAAATGAGAACGATGCAAGAAAGTCGCAAAAAAGAGACAACAACCTGACTGAAGAAAATAACTCCTTAAAATAGATGAATTCAAATGGCAAAAGAAGCCCCAAAAGCCAATGAGGAGAAAAATGCCTTAAAAAGTCAAATTTACCAGATGGAAAAAGAATCTCAAAAGCTCACTGAAAAGAATAGTGTCTTCAGAAATAGAGGGGAGCAAGTGGAAGCAAATGATATTATGAGAAATCAAGATACTATTAAACAGATCCAGACAAATGAAAAAATAAAAGGCAATGTGGAATATCTCATTGAAAAAAAAAACACTGACCTGGAAAATAGATCCAGGAGAGACAATTTAAAAATTATTGGACTACTTGAAAGTCATGAACAAAACAAGAACCCAGAAATCATCCTTCAAGAAATTTTCAAGGAAAACTGCCCTGATATTTTAGAACCTGAGGGCAAAATAGAACTTGAAGGAATTCACTGATCACCTCTTGAAAAAGATGCCTAAAAGAAAATTACTAGGAATGTTATAACCAGGCTCCAGAGTTCCCAGATCAAGGAGTTAATATTACAAACTGCCAAGAAGAAACAATTTGATTACTGTAGAAACACAATCAGGATAACACAGGATCTAGCAGCTTCTACATTAAGGTACTGAAGGGCCTGGAATATGATATTCTGGATATCAAGGGAGCTAGGATTAAGACCAAGAATCACCTACCTAGAAAAACTGAGTGTAATATTTCATGGGAAAATATGGTCATTCAATGAGGTGGAGGACTTTCAAGCATTTGTGAGAAAAACCAGAACTGAGTAGAAAATCTGACATTCAAACACAAGAAGCATGAGAAGGTAAACATGGAAAAGAAATCATAAGGAACTTATCAAAGTTCATCTATTTACGTGCCAACATGGAAAAATGAGAATTATAACTTATGAAACTTTTCTCAATATGAGGATAGATGAAGGAAATATAGATGTATATATATGTGCACATATACACATATGTCTATATAGGAGAGTATATGTGCATATGAATACATATGTGAGTGTGTGTATATGTGTACAGTTATACATAGACAGAGGGCCCAAGATTAATTGAATAAAAAGGGATGGTAATTTACAATGTGAAATTGAGATGTGGGAGAGGAATAGAATGAGAGGAGATAGGGAAAGACAGAATGGGGTTAAGCATTTCATATAGAAGAGGCAAGGGGTTGCTGTTACAATGGAGGGGGAGAACAGGAAGGCAAAAGTGAATGGGTTAACCTTAATCTCATTGAATTTTGCTTGGGGAGGGAATGACATATATTCTAAATTGGGTATCTTGCCCTACAGGAGAGTAGGGGGGAAGGGGATTAAAAGTAGGATGATTGAGGGGAGGGCAGGTTGGGGGGGAGAGTTGTTAGAAGCATGCACTTCTGTAAAAGGACAGGGACAAAGTAGAGAACAGACTGTGGAAGGCAGGATAGGAAGCAAGGAAATATCGTTGGTTTTTCACAGTACGTCCATTGTGGAGATGTTCTGTGTAACTACATAAATATGGCCTGTGTTGAATTGCTTGTCTTTCCAGTGGGGGTGGGTGACAAGGGAGGAAGGGAAAGAATATAGAATTTAAATGTCTAAAATCAAAGGTTAAAAAGAGATATATGTATATTTATTTATTTGTTTGTTTTTTTATTTATTATTATTTATCTTTTTATTTATTTATCCATTCATTGATTCATTTGTTTGTTTGCTTGTTTGTTTATTCATTCATTTATTTGTTTATTTGTTTCTTTCTTTCTTTGTTTATTATTTATTTATTTACATGCAACTGGCAAATAAGATATACAGGCAGTGTGACACGGAGATCCATTTTGCCCTACCCAGAAAGTCAGAGGGGTGATTGGGGAGGATATAGGAGAGATTAGATTGGGAGAGGGTTGGATGGCTATTTTGGGGTAGTGGGTAGGGGGAAAGATGGAGAGAAAATTTGGAGCTCAAAATCTAATGGAAATGTATGATGTAAACTAAAAATAAACAAAAATTAATTTTAAAAAAAGGGATGGAAAAGAAGGGTAAATGAATAAAGGTATGAACACAGACAAGGAAGTGGTATCTAGTTTCTTCCTCCTCTCCTTATTATATAAAATGCAGAGGGTCATGAGTTGATTGCACGCAAGCTGCTAAGAGGAGAAGGCGCATGTCTCTCCTTCCCCATTAGGTAGCACCAAGTCCCACCTGGGTGGTTTACAGGACAATGAAGTCTCAAAGATGACCTGGGTAGAAAGATGGTCATGGAGCTCAGCCAAATGTAGGACAAATATCCAGGCTTCCTGATGGGAAGAGATGTGGTTCTTCAATAGGGTAGAGTAGAAAGAGTATTGGATTCAGAGGAACTTGGTTCCAATACTGCCTCTGCTACTTACTAGATGTGTGACTGATGATAATTCATTTAGGCTAGGTTCTGTGGACTTTACTTTCCATACCTGTAAAATAGTAAGTGGACTAGATGGGTTTCCATCTCTACATTATGATTTGAATAAGTTCCTCCTGGTTCCTATAGCTTATCCCTATTCACAAGCAATATGATTGCCAAAGAAGAAATCCAAGGTAAGGTACTCCTAGGTGTCAGGAAACTATCCATCTTTGTACCTGTTGATACAGGTGAGGTCCAGCTCTGATTCCTCAGGGCAGAATAATATGTCAAGATGCTTTGTCATCATCTTGGTACAGATGAAATCATGGGGCTGTCAATCAACATTTTTATTAGTGACTAAGGTGACTAAATACTACTGAAACAAAACTTCAAAGGATAGCTAATTAGCAGCACCTTCTCTGTGCCAATTAATATTTTAGGTACTATGAGTAAAATACAAAGAATGAAACAATCACTATTCTCTAGGATCTTACAATCTAATAATATTCTCTAGGATCTTACAATCTAATAATGTAAATACATATGTAAGACTGCAAAATAGGAATGAAGATAAATAGAAATAAATACATGCTTGATAAATACAATGAAATTAAACTTAGGTAGTTTGGGTAGGAGCATATTTGCAGTAAAGAGAATGAGTAAGGGCTTCATTTAGAAGGCATTGGTGGGCAGTGTCATAGATGCTAATTTGTGGAGAGCCTGGAATCAGGAAGATATGTGTTAAAATCCATCCCCAGATACTTAATAACTGTTTGACCCTGGCCAAGTCATTTAACCTCTGTCTGTCTCAGTACACTCATCTTTAAAATGGGGCTAATAAGAGCACCTTCCTTGCAAGATCATACATCATCATGTATCAAGTGAAATAGTATTTATAAAATACTTCAAAATATGACTGGAACATAGTAAGTATTATATAGTTAGCTATCATCATCATCATCATTTATATGGTTCTGGAAGTACTGATCTTGGGGATCAATTAAATCAATCTGGAAGGGAGTGATGGATTCAATGATGTAGAGGTAAGGAGGGAGTTCATTCCAAATATGGGGGACAACCATTGTAAAGACATGAAGTGGAAAGATGGATTGTTGTGTATGAGGTACAAAAAGAAGGGTAATTGGGCAGATTAAAGAGTGTAGGAGGAATGAGTAATGCCTCATGATCCAAGAAAGATAATTTAGGGCAAAGCTGTGAAAGGTTTTTAAAGTTAAATAGAGGAATTTATATTTCATGGTAGAAGTGGTAGGAAGTCATGGATTGAAAATGTCAGTTCCATGCATAGAGAAAACCACTTTGGTGGCACCCTAGCATCTGGAGTGCAGTGGGAGAGACTCAAGGCAGGGAGACCAATTAGAATGTCATTGCAAAGTCACCGGGTTACAGGTGATGAGAGTCTGCCCTAAGAAGATGGCTACGTTAGTGGAGAGAAGGAATCATATCTGGAAGATGATCATAAGGTAGACATGGCAAGATTTGTAATTGCTTGGTTATGTAGCATGCATTAATTGTAATATGATAGGAATCAAGATGTCAACAGGACCAAATCTAGTGTGATAGAAGTTAATAGGGATAACTGTCATATGTATCACATTTTAGGAGGAATGATTGATAAACTGAAGAACTGCAAGAAGTAGGTGGTTACAGAGCTAGAGACCATGCTTTATAAATATTGGTTGATAGAATTATGAATGTTTAACCTGGAGAAGGCTTATTGAAGAGAGCTGTCTTGAAGCTATAATACAGAAGAAGAATTAACCTCAAGTAATTTTCCCCAGAGGGAAAGACTAGGTACAATCAGTAGAACTTCAAGTCATTTTTCTGTTATTAAGTATCTATATGACCTTGGGCAAGATATTTAATTTTTTTTAGGGCATCGGCTTCCTGATATATAAAAATAGGAATAGGAGTTGATGACCTCCAGTGGCCCTTCAGTCAATTCTATTACAGACCCGGCCTTACTCAGGTCAGTGTACGGATTCAGGATCAGGATGAAATACAGTGAAACAATGAGTCATGAAGTAAAGTAAGAAGAATTTTATCTACCAAAAGATTTAAAAGGATTCATTTCCTAATTCATATAAAGATGCATTCCCCTGCATCTCTTCATTTCCAAAGAATGGCAATGCTGGATCAGAAAGTATCCCCCAGGACAATGGAGATTTAACTAAACCTCTTGTATTTTGGCTCCACATAAGATTTCATACCCCTACTCCTATGTACTAATCAAGTCCTGTCTCCTTGCCTCTTTAGACGCACAGCATATGAACCTCTATAAAATAAATACTGATCTTACAGAAAAACTCTAAATTTATGACCCTATGATGCCAGATTATATAGCAAGAAAGTTGGGTTTTATATTCAGGCAAACTTCATAACACATAGAGCCATACAAAAGTGGAATAGTATTCTTCAGCAGGTAGTGGGTTTCTTGCTGAAAAGAATTTAAAACTGAAAGTCTATCAATGAGTCGTTGAAGATTTTTGTAGACTGGATTCCTATTTAGGTTTGAATAAAAAACTCTCTGAGATCAACAGACACCTCAGTTTCTGTGACTTCTGTGACTCATATTTAGTTCATTAGGGCCCTTGACATTATTTTTAAAAACTGTATTTTTAATTGCAAATCTTTATTAAATTATTTATTTTTGGTTTTCAACATTCACTTAAATAAATTTTAACTTTTGTCCCTCTCTCTCCCCCCTGATTCCCCAAGAGGGTTTGCAATCTGATATGGATTCTACACATACATTTTTATTAAACCTACTTCCACATTAGTCATCTTGCATAGAAGAATTATAATGCGTGGGAAAAACGAGAAACAAATCAAACAAAATAAAAAAGAAAATCTGCTTTGTTCTGTGTTCCTACTCCATAGTTCTTTCTCTGGATGTGGCTGGCATTTTCTATCACGTGTCTTTTGCAATTATTTTAGGTCCTTGCATTGCTGAGAACGGCATAATCTATCAGAACCAGTCCCCTCACACTGTGGCTGTTACTGTGTACAATGTTTTCCTGGTTCTGCTCCCCTCACACAGCGTCAGTTCATATAAACTTTTCAGGTGTCTCTGAAGATCATCTGTTTATAATTTCTTACAGCACAATAGTATTCCATTATATTTATATACCACAACTTGTTCAGCCATTCCCCAGTTGATGGGAATCCCCTCAATTTCCAGTATTTGGTCACCACAAAAAGAAGTACTATAAATATTCTGGTACATGTGGATCCTTTTCCCATTTTCATTATCTCTTTGGGATACAGCCCTAGAAGTGGTATGGCTGGTCAAAGGATGTGCACATTTTTATAGCCCTTGGGGCATAGTTCCAAATTGCAGTTTAGAATGGTTGGATGCACTCACAGCTCCACCAACAATGAATAAGTGTTTCAACTTTCCCACATCTTCAACATTTATAATTTTCCAGTTTTGCCATGTTAACCATTCTGATAGGTGTTATGTGGTACTTTAGAGTTGTTTTAATTTGTAGCTCTCTAATCAATAAAGATTTGGAGCATATTTTATATGACTATAGTTAGCTTTCATTTCTTCCTCTGAAAACTGGCTGTTCCTATCCATTTACCATTTATTAATTGGAGAATAATTTGTATTGTTTTAAATTTGACTCAGTTCTCTATATATTTTAGAAATGAAGCTTTATCAGAGACATATTTTGTAAAAATTCTTTCCCAGTTTTCAGGTTCCCTCCTAATCTTGGTTGCATTGGTTTTGTTTGTGCAAAAAAATTCAATTTAATGTAATCAAAATTATCCATTTTGCATTTCATAATGTTCTCTATCTCTTGTTTGGTCCTAAATTCCTCCATTCTCCATATATCCAACAGATAAACTATTCCTTGATCCACTAATTTGTTTATAATATCAGTCTTTATAGCTAAATTACATACCCATTTGCAATTTATTCTGTCATACTGTGTTAGATGTTGGTCTATGCACAGTTTTCAAAATAATATTTTCCATTTTTCCTAGCAGTTTTTGTCAAACAGTGAGTTCTTATCCCAGAAGCTGGGGTCTTTGGGTTCATCAACTAGTGGATTGCTATAATCATTGACTACTGCGTCCTGTGTACCTGACCTATTTTTACCTACAGATCTACCCCTCTATTTCTTAACCAGCACTAAGTGGTTTTGATTATTGCTGCTTTATAATACAATTTAAGATCTGGTATGGCTAGGCCAGCTTCCTTAGCATTTCTTTTCATTAATTTACTTCATATTCAGGACCTTTTCTTCTTCCAGACGAATTCTGATATTATTTTTTCAAGCTCTAAAAATAATTTCGGTAGTTTGATTGGTATAGCACTGAATGAGTAAATTAATTTAGCTACAATTGCAATTTGTATTATATTAGCTATGAGCAATTGATGTTTTACAATTATTTAAGTCTACTTCCTTCACATGAAGAGTGTTTTACAATTGTGTTCATATAGTCCCTGGGTTCATTTTGGCAGGTAGATTCTCAAATATTTTATAATGTCCACAGTAACATTAAATGGAATTTTCTTTCTATTTTTTGCTGTGGGTTTTGTTAGTAATGTATAAAAATTCAGATGACTTATGTGGCTTTTTTTTTTTGCTTTTTGGAGGGCAGTTGGGGTTAAGTAACTTGCCCAAGGTCACACGGCTAGTTTTTTGTGTTAAGTATCTGAGGCCGGATTTGAACTCAGGTACTCCTGACTCCAGGGCCGGTGCTCTATTCACTGCGCCACCTAGCCGCCCCCTATGTGGTTTTATTTTATATCCTACAACTTGGTTAAAGTTGCTCATTAGTAGTTTTTTTTTTTGCTTCATTCTCTCAGATTCTCTTAGTATATCATACCATCTGCCGAGAATTATACCTTATTCTAATTCCTTCAATTTCTTTTTCTCCTCTTATTGCTAAAGTTAGCATTTCTATTATCATATTGAATAACCCTTGACATTATTTTTAAAACTCTATAGCCTTCTTTTGTATTAGAACTGCCAAAATGCTCCTTTACTATTTGTGATCTTTTTCTTGCCCCTAAAAGAATTAAACAACCAAAAATTAAAAAAAAACAACATCATACATCACTGTCTTCATGTTCCTGAAATCCACATTTTCTCTTGTTTGCATATCATTTATTATTTTGTATTATATGCATGGTGTGTTTGTTATGCCCTTCTATTAGATTTTAATCTACTTAAAAGCATGACATTTGTAAGATTTAAACTCTTATTTCCACCAATGTCCAATGCAATCCTCTGTACATACTCTGTGTTTAGTGGGTACACAAAATGTTCAGTGTTGATTGTCTTAATACTTAGCTCTTGGAAAAGTTGGTTCTTGCCAAATAAAGCTAAGTTTACTTTCTAGGTTGAAATTTCTGAAACTGATGATTCTCAGCTAAAGAACTATCATTTTAAGCAATGTCGTTTGGGCAGTATTGGAAGTTTCTGGGTTGTTCCATCACATTAGAAGATTTTTTTATCCAATTTCAATTCCCTTTTCTTTTAGATGTTTCACAGTTATTTTACCTATAATTTTAGAAGTGTAGTTTTTGTTAAAGCTTTAAAGTGAGAAAATATTAAAATTCATTTTTATGAACAATCCATAGTTTGAATTTTTTTTAGCTCTTTTCCTCTTATGTGATAAAGGTTATAATAAGTCATGAAACAGTTTAATGGAAATCAAGAGATAAGTAGGAGAGAAGCAGTCAGGGATTCCAATTTTGAGATAATTGAGAGTTTATTGTACATGGAGAGAGGAATGGGATGCTCCTAAGAATAAAATTCTGATTATTCTAATTAGGAAGGACAAGAGAGTAGTCATTTAAAGAGGCCAATCAACTCTTATTTTTAAAAGAGCCATAATAAATATGAGTATTACACAGCAGGCAATGGGAAGCCACATGCTAAACTGATACCCTTGAAATGTTGGTGGAATGTGCACAGACTTTCTAATAGGTTGAGTGGACATGCTGTGGCAAACTTTTGGGAAAAAAATGAGTGAGAGTTTCTGGGGATAGGTAGGTTCATTTTGCTTGTAATTTCATTGCTGGCAGAAATTCCCAAGTCAATGATACCATGTCAAAATTTGAGTTTTTGAATATGAAGTATATACAAAGGTACAAACAACCTTATCATTCATCACTGTCTTCATGTTCCTGAAAACCTTACCTGAAGACCTACTCTCTTCATGTTAATAATTCATTACCATCAATTAATTTTCTATTCTTCTATCCTTTGTATATGAAAGGTTAGGCTATCAGATAGAACCCTGTTCAGTGGGCTATACCATAGGGGGATTTTGAAATATTTTGAGCAGGGGAGCAAAATGAACATGTCTGGTCTTTGAAAACGAGAGACAAAGAACAAGTCCTCTATATGTCCCTTTTACGTATTCTACTGTCAATGCCATCATCCTACAACAGATTCATATTGTCACCAACTAGGATTATTTCAATAGTATCTCAGTTGATTTTCCACTTCTGCTCACAAAGAGAAAATGTGTATTTTTGACTTCACAGAGGCTGTGGCTTTTTGATACCTTTTTATAGATGATGCAGAAATTCAGTCAGAGGAAGAAGGCCATTCAGGAATTAAAATAGCATGAGCTAAAACATCAGGCTAAAGGTATGAAACATATATGGCAGAGCATAAGAAATGCAGACTGGCTAAAATAGGAGATGTTAAGGGGAAAAACATGAAATTAGCTAGAAAATAAAGTGATGCTAGATTATGGAAGGTGAGGCTATGGAGATAGAACCCTGTTCAGTGGGCTATACCATAGGGAGATGTTGAAATATTTTGAGCAGGGGAGCAAAATGAACATGTCTGTGGATTGGAAAGGAAGGGCAGAAGTGGAAAATCAACTGAGAGACTATTGAAATAATCCTAGTTGGTGACAATATGAATCTGTTGTAGGATGATGGCATTGGCAGTAGAATATGTAAAAGGGACATATAGAGGACTTGTTCTTTGTCCCTTGTTTTCAAAGAAGACTAATGACATTATGGGGGTGATGCCTTGACTTGAATGGAGATTGGATTTATGAGATAGATTTGTGCAAAGTCATCAGCCTCACTCTTTCTTCCAGAACAATTTTCAGTGACAAGACAAAAGTCAAGAAGACTGATGATGGCCTGGGAAGAATCAGGTGACATTGACATCTTCAATGTCTATCCAAGCTCTAAGCGTTCCACAGTATCTGCTTCAGCTTCCTTCATGGACATTGGAAGAAATTGTTCTCATCTGCCTATTGAACTGGGGGATGTCTTCACATGCTTGGGGTAGACATTCCTCTAACTCACAGATAGGTCTGAGACATCTTGGTTACTGTCACTATAATATAGTGGAAATAGTCATGGATTTAGTATTAGAATAACTAGATTTAAACCCTGTCTCTTCTGCTTCTTACCTATGTGAACTTAAGGAAGTCACATTCTCAGGGTCTTCATTTCCTTGTTTGTAAGTTTATTAGGGTCTATTATACAATTTTTAAGGTTACATCCAACTTCAAATCTCTGAAGTTTCCATGCAATATTAGGTCTTTCTAAATAGTTAGACATGAAAATTGAGGGAGGAGGATAAATAAAGAATTAATTGCATAAAATTATTTTTAAAATAAGGATGTTTCTCAAGAATTCAGTTACTTGAGCCTAGATGGTGGAGTAAAAGCAGGAACTGGATTCAGCTCCCACTCCAACCACTTCCAGTACCTATAAAAATGACTCTAAACAAATTTTATAGCTACAGAACCCACAAGGTGACAGAGAGAAACAAATCTCCTGCTGACAGCAGCCTAGCAGGTCAACAGGAAGGCCCTATCTCATTGAACTGGAAGCTGAGCAAAGTCCACTGTAAGCCCAGCCCCAGGATGACCCTGACTAGAGACAAAGACTGGCTGAAGTAGATGTTAGGTAAGTGAATCACCAGCAACTGTGGTGGATTCCAGACTTCTCAACCCTTAAATGCAAAAGAGAAAGCAAAAGGTCAGTGGGAAGCTGTCCTGATCCAGCATGAGAGAAGAGCACAGTCAAGTCCCTGCCCCTGGGGTAAGGGGTGGTGGCATCCTGGTTGCTGTAATTCCTGCCATGAGGCTGCCTCTGGACCTGCTGGCCTGAAGGTCGTATGGGGGCCAAGCAACCATTCAGAGCATAATCACTCTTCCTTTGACCTGTTTGGATCTGGGTGGCAGCCTTGGGTGGTGGTTCTGGGTGAGGAACACCAGTGTGCCAGAACTTGTGGTGGCTTTAGAGAGGGTGCTCCTCATAGGTCTGATGACAGCTCTGGCAGAAACTGGGCCAAACCCCCAAAATCTGGGACTCAAAACTCTCCACTCTAGAAGCAGATTTCTACCATAGTAAAGAGCTCAAAAGTAAAGTAATTGGCTGGCAAGATGAACAAACAGAGTAAGCACTGTCAGATGAAAGAATTCTTTTTTGGGGGGACAAAGAGTATCAAAACATGGAACCAGAAGAAGACAACAAAGTCAAAACTCCTGCATCAAAAGTTTCCAAGAAAAATATGAATGGGTTGCAAGCTTTAGAGGAACTCAAGAAAGATTTTGAAAATCAAGTAAGAGAAGTGGAAGAAAAATTGGGAAGAGAAATGAGAATGATGTGAGAAAATCATGAAAAGCAAATCCACAGCCTGACTGAAGAAAATAACACCTTAAAAAACAGACTAACTCAAATGGCAAAAGAGCCCCTAAAAGCCAATAAAGGGAAGAATGCCTTAAAAAGACAAATTGCCCAGATGGAAAAGGAATTTCAAAAACTCAATGAAGAGAATAACTCCTTCAAAATTAGATTGGCACAAATGTAAGCTAATGACTTTGTGAAAAATCAAGATACTATAAAACAGATCCAAACAAATGAAAAAATAGAAGGCAGTGTGAAATACCTCATTGGAAAAAGAAACACTGACCTGGAAAATAGATCTAGGAGAGATAATTTAAAAATTATTGGACTATCTGAAAGCCATAATCAAAAGAAGACCCTAGATGTCATCCTTCAAGAAATTTTCAAGGAAAATTTCCCTGATGTTCTAGAACTAGAGGGCAAAATGGGCATTGAAAGAATTCACCAATCACCTCTTTTAAAAGATCCCCAAAAGGAAACTTTTAGGAATATTACAGCCAAATTCCAGAGTTCCCAGGTCAAGGAGAAAATATTACAAGCAGTCAGAAAGAAACAATTTGAGTATTGTGGAAACACAATCAGGATAACACAAGATCTGGCAGCTTCTACACTAAGGGATGGAAGGGCTTGGAATATGATATTCCAGAGTTCAAAGGAGCTAGTATTAAAACCAAGAATCACCTACCCAGAAAAACTGAATATAATGAGATACAAGGACTTTTAAACATTCTTGATGAAAAATACAGAGCTGAACAGAAAATTTGTCTTTCAAATACAAGAAGCAAGAGAAGCATGAGAAGACTAGAATCTGCATCCATGAGAGTTTTTTTAAAATAATGGGTATGAGTTCAGCTTTTTGGAGTTACCTCCATTCCAGGTTTTACAAACAGCCCAGGATTTACATGCAAGGAATGAGTTGGAGGGTCCAGTCTTGCAGGAGCTATGACAGAACTCATCTTTCAGGAAAGTTACATTTGTATATTAATTTGGTAGAAACATCATTCAGTAGAAACTACATTGTCTGAACCTATTCATCACAGAGATCAAGGTGATACAGGAAAATTTTGGTACATCTGTTTTTGCTGTACCTTTGAAATAAATATAATTTTGTATTAAAAAAACAGAATTCACTTGCTTTCTTGAATAAATTTTCATGCCTGATTCATTTGACTAATGGATAACTATGAACTCATTTAGAATATCTATATCCACATTCACATTCACATTCATGTCTAGATCTTTAACTATAACATCCATCTGTCTATCTCTCTGTCTGTCTGTCTGTCTGTCAACAGGATGAACAACCTGGAGAGAAACATATTTCTAAGTTTCTTGGACCATGGGTGCCAGTTACTGTAGTTGGTAGGCCCCATCAAAGTTTGTTACTCTAAAAAATGGCTGAGAGGAAGAAAGTAGCATTATCAAACATATTGCAAATAGACATTTTCTAGAAAGGGCGCAGACTAAGACAGAAAAAAATACAGTTAATTCTCCTTTACTGACACTACCTCCCATCTTGCCAGTATTGTGCTGGGTACTCCCCTATTCCCCAGAAGGGAGTTTATCAGACATAAGATAAATGGAATTTTTCCAGATAGACTTCATTTCTGAAACAAGACCACAGAAAAGGATGTGAGGGGAAATGGGAGAGAATTCACGTGAAGGTCCAGTAGGAGAATTTCTTCAGTGAAAAAAAGTAAATAAGAGTTGGGTAAGGGATAGACAAGTAATAGATAAAGAAAACATAACAGGTACTCAACAGTAGAAATTTTCTTTCATAGTTAATACTCGGTCATATTTTCCCACCAATCCTGAATACTCTGCTACTTATCAATTTTTCAGGGTGGGAATTTTTTTTCCCTACAGACCTAGAGGTCAGAGTCATTAAAATGTTCTGGGATAGAAATAGCAAGGTTACTGACTCTTGTTCCCTTCTCCATTGTGCTCAATTCCAATTCTACTGTTTGATACATTTGGTGTTCAAGCTGACTTCACAATTCTAAGTATACATCAAGTTTAGGAGTGAATGTAAGAAATCATGATTTTTCTTATTGGTTTATAGTACAAAAATGACTGCAATAGGAAAATATATATATAATCAACAGTCTGGAACCATTCTGTAGAGCCTGATGCATTGCATTCTTATAAATTAAGAAAATGAGATGTCGTATTCTTCAAATTGCCATTGAGAGAACAATTTTAAGAAAATTATAATACGTTTGTTTCAATTATAGCTTGGGACATTAAAAAAACAACCTTTGGACTATTAGAGCAAATCCTGTAAAAGGAATGGGAATCTTTGTTGTACATGATAATACTGACAGAATTAAGAATCATCAGAATTGCAGTCATCATCTACTTTTAATGAATTCATCATCTGTTCTTATTACTTAAAGCTGCAAGTACACGTGCATTTTAATTTCATTGTGAATGGACTCATTTGCATAGCCCTGACAGCGGAGAGAGAAAATCTGTGCTGTCAGGGACAGAAACCACAATGACTGCTGCTGAATGTGCAGCAGCCCGTTTTGCATGAGGAGGCCAGAATTTTCCTGGACAGTCAGGTTCCAAGTAAAGTGGGCTCACAATAATTAGTATCTTGCACAACTCAAGAGATGGTTGTAGACACAGCTGTTGTTGTTTAAGGTAGCAGACACATCAATGGTAAGGCAGTGGATATTGATTTGCTCAGTGACATCCTTCTAGCTATGTCATCTGAGTGAAAGAAGCCCCAAATTAACCAATAATAAAGTGTTAGAAGTTGTAGTAGCTGCCTCATGGGACTTGTTCCAGGGGAGGAGAGGTGCTCCTCCCCCACCATAGCCATCAATCCTCTTGAAGGACTCCTTGTGGCACTAAATTGGCCAAAAAGACATTGTCAGGACCACAAGAATGTAGCATGTTATCTATTAACTTTTCTTTACTTCTGGATAGAACATTACCCTAATAGTAAATGTTATCAATGTAGAAATAAAGCATGCAGAAGAGTAATTGTCAACCATACTGACAACTTTGATTAACACACATGGCATTATGTTTATATTTATTTGAAAGCAAGCTCCAAAGTGTAGTGGTATTTCTACTAGAAGCAAATGTGAGATATTATTATATTTGATTTAATTTTTACTTGCTTCCCTGACTGTGGATTCCCTTTTTAACTAAGGCCATGGAGTATATAGTGTAAAAGATGAGAATATGTAACAATAATGACAGAATAAAAGCTTTGAAGTAAGAGCATCAAGGTTAGTGACCATAATACAAATCCATGTTTTTCTTATCATCATCATAACTTATATTAATAAAATGTAATGAATAACATATTTATGGTATGCTTTATGGTTTACAAAACACTTTCCTTACAGCGAATCTGTGAGGGGGGGATATAAGCAGCCAATACTATCCCAGCTTCATAGGTGGAGAAAAAGAAGCTAGAGTAGGCTGTGACTCACTTATTATAACAAGACACATTAGTGACAGAGGCAAAATTAGATTCCAAAATCTTCTGACTCCAAATCCAAATGTTCTGGCTATATAACAATGTAACATTTATTTTGGGTAATAAACTGGATGATATATTTTTCTTATTATATTGATAAAAATCACTGTGGTTTCTCTTTCCTTTGGTGCAAAACACAAACCCTCCCTATTCCTTCTCACCTTGTGTGAGTCTGATGCATGTCCTTCCAAAATTGTTTTATGTAAAATATGTTTGCCATGTTGGATATTACCCTTAGAATATTATGATCTTGGTAGTGTATTTCTTGAGGTGTCCATTTCTGTTTCCTTATTTTTTAATATTTGAACTCCTAATCTCCTCTTTCGGGCATAAATGTCTTCTATGATAAAATAAGCAATCAAGTGTATTTATTAAAATTAACTATTTGTCAAGTGCAGTATTAGGCCTGGAGACATAAAGATAAAACCAAAACATTCCTCATGGTAAAAGTGGTTATATTATAGAATTTTTGATAATGTAATCTAGCCAATGTGTTATGAAACTCAAATTAGACAATGTGTATGAAGCATTCTGAAAAACTTAAAACACTATGTAAATATCTCGTATCACCATCATCATCATTCTCTAATTATGAAGCCTCAGTCTTATGATGACTGCTTTCCCTGAATCTTCTCCTGCACTCCTACTGACCTCAAGTGGTGTTTATAGGGTTAAATGAGAATATGATGATAAATTTTTAAGGGGAGGAAACGTATGTACATGAACTTTTAAGCTTAATCTTTATTAACCATTTCTGAGATCTATACAATCAGCAGAACAAGAATTTCCTGATTGTAACACTTTGTGATTTCTCTAATTGTTCACAATTATAGATTATGTTTATATTCACAATTATAATTCTATAATTCTTCTCACAGGAAACAATGAGCTCACACAAGGAGGTTGGAGGTTAGTGGTTACCTCAGTATACTCTTGGATGGAGCCTACCTAGTTGTATAATTTGACTTTCTGTTTTCTCCTACCAGGGTTATGCCTCAAAGCTTTGTCTTGGGTCTTCTCTTTTCTCTCCAAACTGTCTTGCTATTAGTGATCTCATTATGTCTCCTGGATAAGATTTTTTTTAATGTAGATGACTGTCTTTCATTCTCCTGAGTTCCAGTATCACATGGCCCTGCCTATTGGGCATTTCAAGTTAGACATCCCAGAAACATATAAAACTCATTGCATCCAAAGTAGAGCTCCTTTATACATTCCCTCCCAAATTTTCCCCCTAATGAACTTCACTTCTTTTTTCCATTGAAGTACTCTATTCTTCCATTATTGTACCTTCACAAGCTCGGCATTGCTCTTGAATCTCAATGATCTCTCACCTTACATATTCAAGCACTTGATAAATCTTTCCATTTCTATCTCTAAAACTTCTTTCACATTGAATCACTTTTCTTCACAAATTTTGGCCTTCATCACTTCTATTTTAGCCTTTCCCAATACCTCCAAATTGTTCTGCATACCTCAGATCTCATCTCCCTTCCCACACAGCGTATCTTCTACATATCTGCCAATGAGATTTTTTCATTGACCAATTCAATAAACTCTAATGACTGTTTTTTGCCTGTATGCTAAAATACATAGTCCTGTTTAGCTTTCAAAGCCCTTCACAGCCTACCTCCAACCCATTCTCTTTGGAAATTATTTCCCTTTTCTTATTATGTGATCCAGCCAAAATCTCTCTTTTTTTCTGTTTCCCATGAAAAACACTCTATGCTCTCTTTCTGTAGATTTGTGCTGTTCCCAATATCTGGAATGCACTCTCCCCTCTACCTATTAAAATCCTTCATTTTCCTCAAGACTCAGTTCAAAGTAAATTTTTATGTTCCACAGCAATGGTATTAAAATCAGATAGAAACAGAGACATATAAAACATACAAGAATTCCTATAAGTGCATATGAGAAACAACATATTAACATTATTTATAATTTATTGTATTACATTTTGTTAACTATTTCTTGATTACATTTTAATCTGGTTGGGCAACCCTGGAAAGTGTCATGGTTCAAATGCAGCCCCAGGGTGGTATGTTTGGCACCTCTGTCCATACCTGATCTTTCCCAACCCTTCTTAGTGAGGTAGGATCCTCCCTCTCTACTCTTTGTATTTAATGCCTTTTAAAAAAAATTAGTCTTGTATATGTCCATGTGTATACACATATACACATGCATGCATATGTGTAACCTCTTCCCCTAGGAAGCTGCCTATGAGAACGGATTATTTCTTTTCTTTCTTTTTCTTTTTTTGATGTTTATACCTCCAAAACGTAGCATGGTGCTTAGTGCATAGTAGGTTTGTTAATTGATTGCCCTTGGGAGAATACTAAATCTTTCCTTAGATGGTGGTGTAATATGGAAAACAGTTACATACCATCACTAGGAGAATAATTTATGTCAAAGAGACATGATTTTCTGTCCACAAGTGTTTTAGTATCATTAGAAACACTAGATTTTCTGAAATGTAACCAATGTAAGCCAGTCTCAACTGTTTGTCCTCAATTCTGGGACTACCTGTAGGGCTGCCCAAGAAATGTGCACAGAAAATCTATTATTTTTAAAAACTGTTTCCTTCATGCCATTCTCTTCTTGCTATAGAAAAGACAACATTAAAATACAAAAAGAGGAATATATATTTACATATGGCCAATGTCAGATTTTTTTTTGCCAGATATATCAGCAAGCACCTTAGCATACCTAGGGTGGCTGCTAACACAGGTTTTTAGATCTGCTTTTCTAAAAGAAAGCAACTCAAAATGGGTTAACAGTGTGATTTTAATCAGACAAACACATATAATTTACCTAGTTCAGGGGAAAACATCAACACCCTGAACTTCAGAGAATACAAACACAAGTTACAAGCACAAGTTACAAGCAGACCAAGAAACAGATCAGCAGACGGGCTTCCAACCATCTGACCACCACATCCATACCCATTCAAGTTACCAGAGAAGGAAGCATCAACTTCTGGGTTTTCAGATCTGGGGAGCTCCATGGCTTCCCAGGGTCTTGTCTGGCCAAATCACACAACTCTTCTCAAAGTGAGCCCCAAAGCAAAACCTCACATCACCAGGGTTATGTATCGCCCCAGGCTCCACATGACCACATTCAGCCTATTAGGGGGCAGAGTATACTTTCAAATCAGGGAAGATTCTCAGAGTCACTTAAGCCACTTCAGCAAAGGGTCTAGGGGCAAGGAAAACCTTCAGATTCCTGTGACACCAGACTATGCTTATAGGTATTGAAAGTTTTACCATATTACAATATATGGTAATATTTTTTTCTCTGTTTCCTATAATTTAATTCTAAATTATTTCAGGAGCACTTAAAACTGGTCACTTGATCCTTATAGACTCTATGGCAAATATTGACACAGAAAAGAGCTAACATGTTGTTGTTGTTCTTTCAATGAGTAAAATGATCACTATTGCCATACCTGTTTAGACTCATGTTCCTCCATTCAGTTTCTCATTCTGAGTCATGGTTGGGTCTAGTTTATAGAAAGGCATGGTAGCCCTCCATGCCCCCAAACTGTAAAACTAAACCCTTACCTCAAACATTCCAATTTTCTCGGTACAATTGTGATATACACTAAAAAGAACATATAAAAATAAACTCCCTTTGGCAAATATCAATTAAGCACATTATATACATAAATGTAATTAGGAACACCAGAATGACAAACAGACAAGCCCCTTTCTGCCAGTTGATTTCAATCTAATAAATTAATTGAGTCTATTTACAATCTGGATGACTTTTAAAAAAAACTGGGGCTTACCTCCTAGCCTTTTAAGGAGTATATAATGGCAAAATTATTGTCAAAATAATATTAATATGCTATTTGCCTATTAAATTCTCTTCCCCTTTGTCAGTGAGTCAATAAACATTTATTAAATGTCTACTATGTTCCAAGCATTCTACAAAGGACAGGTGATAGTGTTTTCCTTAATTGATTATTTGATTGTTATATAGATGATTATTTCCCATTTATTGTGGATATAGCTTTTATATGCATAATTTTTATTTGCTTGTTGTCTCCTTCATGAGACCATGAACTCTTTGTGAGCCAGAGCTGTCTTGCCTTTCTTCATTTCACTACCATATAACACAGTGCTTGGCACATTAAGGACATTTAAAAAGTGTTTATGGTCTGAGTGCCACTAAATAGTCATTTGCCCTTGCATCTGTAATTTAAATATTCACCTAGAAAAAACATAAGCAATTGGATTGGTGGATCTCCAAGTTCCCTCTCCATTCTAAATTTTAGAATTTAGTCTATTGTTGCTTAGTCATTTTTCTGTTGTTTCCAACTCTTCATGAACGCTTTTGGTATTTTCTTGGCAAAGACACTTTGCATTTCCTTCTGTAGCTCATTTAAGTAATGAAGAAATTGAGGCAAACAGGATTATGTGACTTGTCCAGAGTCACACAGCTAGTAAATGTCTGAGGCTAGATTTGAACTCAGAAATGACTCATCCTGCTTCTAGTCTTGGTGCTATTTTCCCAATACTGCCTGACTCCTGGGTGCTCAGAGTTTCAACCAGCATGTAGTACAAATTCTAGGAACTACAAATAAGCTGAGAAAACTTCCAAGTTTAGTACCAGGTACATATAGTATGTCTGTGAGACCAATCTCATCTGGAGTCATATGTTCCATTTTGTACATCACAGTATAAGAAGGACATTGATTAAGTGGAGGGCATCCAGAGGAAGGCAACAAGATGGCAACAGGCCTTGAGTCATTTTATACAAAATTTTTGTTGAATACAAGAAACATGTTTAACCTAAAAGGAGAAAACTGAGAGGGAACATGCTTGATGCATTCAAGGTTTGAGAAACTGTTAAGATAGAGAAGGAATTAGACTTTTTCTATTTAGTTGCTGAGGGACAGAAACAGGACCAATGAATGACAAGCTATATAGGGGACAATTTAGGCTGGACCTTCAGAGATACTTCCTATAAGAAGTTGTCTGTGTGTGTTTATTCACAATGATATTGGCATTTGATAGAATACTGGACTTGAAGTCAGTGAAGCCCTCAACGTTAGTCAACTAGCATTTATTAAATACCACTATTTTCCAGGCCTTGTACTCAGTTCTGGGATTCAAAGAAAGAAAAAAAAAGTCCCTGCCCTCAAGGATTTGATAGTTTAATGGGGGAGAAAACATGAAAATAACTATGTCAAGAAAATATACTTTGGAGAAATTGGGGATAATCTCAGAGAGAAAACATTAAGATTAAATAGCAAGGGAAATGGTATCTTAAAGAAAGTGGGAAGTCAGGAGAAAGAGATGAGGAGGCATGGGAGACAGCAAAAATGTTTTGAGTAAAAAAAAATAGTGTTGTGTGTGAGGAACAGTAAAGAGGCCCGTGGTACTGTATGATAGTGTATATGGAGAGGTTCAAGGTTTAAGAAGACTGGAAAGGTAGAAAGGTGCTAGGTTATGAAAGGCTTTAAAAGAAAAATATACATTTTCTTTTCATCCTAGAGGTAATAGGGAGATGCTGCAGTTATTAAATACAGGTGTGTGTGTGGAGGTTGTGATATGATCAGATCTGTGTTTGAAGAAGATGAATTTGATAAGTGAGTGGAGGTTGTATCAGAGCAATTCCATGGGTTATGAGTGAAGTAAGAGTAATGGAAATTTTACATTTTACATCATTGCTTCACTTAAAAAAAACAACCACTCTGTAATTTCATCTGTGTGAGTAGTCCACCCAATGAAGCAGATCCCAATCCCTCCATCATGACTTCCTGTGGCTAATATTATTTTAATAGCTAGTTTTCTGATAATAAGCCTCTTGGAACTTAGATAAGTCTGTCCTTGGGTGATACAACAGCTGAGGTTTTTCCATCTTGGAAAGATTTGTAAGAACTTTTATCCCATGGACATAGGCTTATGTCCCCAAGATCATTTCTTTCTGCTACAAGGATGCAAAAATTAACATTGATGTGCCATCTCAAAATATTTCTATTTTGTGCAGTTTGAATATGATGAACAACTTTTTTTGTGAACTTACTACTTTTGTTGCATTTCAGAATATGCCTATCTATGATTAGTCCCCTTGCTGAAAACCTAAGTCTCACTTTGACAGAAATGATTCAGACTGTGGATGAAGTACTATAGCAAGGATCATGAATAAGTGGAATATGGAATAACCAGGATCTAAATTACATCTTAATTGTCTTGAACATTAACAATTCCTGGTGATTATTTTTGAGATGGGATAGGACATGTGACTCTTAAAGGCTTACTGTGTTAATACCACTCACCCACTGGTATTCCCCAGCCGTCTTGGACATTTTCATGTAAATTCCCAAGGATATATTAGAGCACCAAGGCAGGTTACTATGGCATTGATGATGATACCACATGGACATGCATATGAACATACTAATAGCACTACAGTGTAGATGTTCAGTCTAATTGTCATGACTATATTTTCTTCACTAGAATAAAAATCATGGAAAAAGAGGATCTAATATAGACTTATCTATCTATTATAATTCCTTTAAAAGCTTTGGGGTACAGCTTACAAGAATGATTGCTTCTCCAACTCTTGACCTCCAGAAGTCTAGGCTCCTAGGGGCAATCCCTGCCTGGTATAAGCACTAGGAGCACAAAGGCACACAGCACATTAAACTAATAAAAGTGATTGTAAAACACTTTGTAAACATGAAGTGCCATATAGACGCTTATTAATAACCACTTCTAGTTCCATATACATTTATTTCCATTCAAAGATGCCTCTTTAAGAATGCATTATGGCTTATTTTGTATAATGCCCTTGATACAAATTGTATTCAGAACATTTTATGAAGTTAAACACAAGGCCGTTATGTGGCATAAATTATAGAAGGACACTTTGGATGGTAAATGAATTAGTGCATTCAGTCATAAGGCCAGAAAAAATTGATTGTGTAAGCGTCTGGTTTGAAGTATCTAGACTCCCTGGAACCAACACTTTAAATCCCAGTAGGACTGCCTCAAATCTTCATCCTTTGGAGATAAGGGTTTTGTTCAGTTTACTATATGCTGGTCTTTTGAATGATTCCTTGAAACAGTGGTCATGTCTCCTTTGTGTGAACATGCCATAAAGTCAGAACCAAAGAAAATAATGGCATGCAGAAAAATTGAAGCTGAGGTAGCCTTGAGGCACCAGCAAAATATGAGCAATCTTATGATGGTATGAGGTGGGTGTGCCCAGTCTATAGTGAGAACCCACGCTATAGCCTGAGGAGGGAATTCACAGTCTGATTGAAATAGAACAAAATTAACCCTTAGTACACAATTCTCTTTGAAGCTGTTGACCCCTAAGGCTAACTTGAAGTACAAGGAAAATTTACTTAAGTACATTTGCAGACTTTATAATAGTATTAAGTAAGAATACATTGTACATTTGACATCTCAAATTTATCATGATTTTTATTAACCAATAATCAGGAACCATCTAAGGAAATATTTTTAACCCTTGTGAAAACTTAATATTCAAAGTTCAGAGTGTGAGAGACAGAAGAGCAAGGTCATATCATTGACTAGGGAATAATGTGAAATAATTTTAATTATGGTTATATTAGTATTTTGTATGGGGCTTCTGTATGTCATTTTTCAGGCTCCTTAGCTTTTGAAAGTTACAAAGATTGCCAACATTAAATTTAAGAGAAAGTTAAATAAGAAGAAATTAAGACAGGGGTCTCAGGATTTTCTTTATATGCAACTCTTTGAACGTACTGAGATCATCACTAGTTAGTAGGGATGGGGTAGGGTTTGTCAAATGAGTGGTTCAGGATGGTACTTTTAGTCCACATCAGGACAGGGAAGGGACAGGTAGTTATCTAGCTCTGCTCTTTCTTGAAGCTCACCTCTGCACTACATTACTCCTGAGTCCTTTTATCAAAAAATTAAATTATCAATTATCAAATAAGTTAGGTGTCAAAATTGTGATTTCAGCAAACCAACATCATCCCTCCAGGACTATACTTGGACAAAAGAATAGAGAAAAAATGCACAGTTGAGGCATGTAATGCAAAACCATACTTAGTGTGTCTGGCCTGAAAAGAATGGAAACATACTTACTTTTCAAGGCAACCTTTTGTGATGGACTGCTCTGTTAAAAGCCTATGTACTTACACAAAAATCATCTTCAGAGGAGGAAGCCTGGTTCAGTTAAATGGGCAATGTCCATGATATGAGAAGACTGGCATTCAAAGCACGCCACTGACACTTATTAACTACCTGACCTAGGGAATGACTCTTGACTTCTTGGACCCTAGTATGTTTATTGAGAAATTGAACAGATTGAATGAAATGTCCTTAGAGATCCCTTTCAACTCCAGTTTCATGGGCCTATGTATATCCTTTTATAGAAATGGCAGAATCTGAATCAGCACTAAGATTTTGCATATTTAGTTCTTCTGAATAATGTAATTCTACTCATACTTTGTGACCTAACTTTATGAAACAGTGTAATTAAAGAAAAAGAATCCCTCCCCCCTCTAGCTCATACCAGGACAATACCTCTCTGAAAGAGAAATAGAAATGGGTCATGTGAGGCAAATTTTAGGAGACAATTTTTTTTTGTTGTTTTTAAACCAGGCTTGACTCTTATGTCTCTATATTTCTCTGAATACAGATATACCTTGTTTTATTGTGATTTGTTTTATTGTGCTTAGCAGATATTGCACTTTTCACAAATTGAAGGTTTACAACAAATCTATTTAATTTTGTTGAAATCTTTTTTTTTTTGCTTTTTGGAGGATCAATGGTGTTAAGTGACTTGCCCAAGGTCATACGGCTAGCAAGTACTAAGTTCCTGAGACTGGATTTGAACTCAGGTCCTCCTGACTTCAGGGCTGGTGCTCTATTCACTGCACCACCTAGCCATCCCCAGCAAGTCTATTGTTGTGGTTTTTCCAACAGCACATGCTCCTTTTGTGTCTCTGTACCACACATTGGTAATTCTTGTAGTATTTTATACTTCTTGATTTTTATTTTTATATTTGATATGGTGACCTATGACCATAGATCTTAAATTAGTAATTGTTTTGGGGCACCTTGATTCATGCCCGTATAAGATGACAAATGTAATAAATAAATCTTGTGTATATCCTGAGTGCTCCACCAACCAGTTGTTTTCCATCTCTTTCTCTTTTCTAAGGCGTCCCTTTTTGTTGAGATACAGTGATATTGAAATTAGGCCAGTCAACAATTCTATAATGTCCTCTAAGTTTCCAAGTGAAAGAAATAGTCAATCAATATAGCAAATTTCATCATTATGTTGTATTTAGAAATTGCCACAACCACCCTAAACTTTGTCAACAACCATCCTAATCAGCCAGCAGCCATCAACACTGAGGCAAGTCCCTTCATCAGCAAAAAATTACTGCTTGCTGAAGACTCTGGTGAGGTTTAGCATTTTTTAGAAATAAAATATTTTCAAATTAAAGCATGGGCATTTTTATATACAATACTATTCTACACTTAATAGACTACAGCATAGTGTAAATATAACTTTTATGTGCACTGGGAAACGAAAATATTCACCTGACTTGCTATATTCTAATACTCGCTTTATTGTTATGGTCCAGAACTGAACTTGTAATATCTCCAAGGTATACTTACATAATCTAGGTGAAATACTAGGGAGTGATGAGTTAGAGAGGTGGCTTTTAAGGGGGGCATTGATAACCTGGCAAGCATTCAGAATAAAGGAGAACATTGTGCTAATCAGAATGATACAAATCATTCCATAGTAGAGATTCCTCATTCCCGTATTACCTTGTATTTATTTTATCTATACGTGCATGTTTCATAATAAACGTAATATGAGACATAAAACAGTAATATAGAGGAGATCCATTACCAAATTGTGGTTGAAGAGGGATTTCCTGTAAATGGTGAGATCCTCAAGAAACTCTTGTTTGAGGATAACATTGTCTTGATTTCATCCATTTTGCCAAGATACTACAAGAGATGGAAGAAATCAGCAATAAATCAAATGAGTTTTGCTTACACAGGAAAGATCATAAAGATGAAGAATGGTTATTTCCAGATTTTGCATGGGTAAGAATAGATACATATCCTAGGAACTTGTCTAATAGTATGTGTATCTCAAACAGACTATATAGATAGGAAAAGGACTAGACCCAGAGTTTAAGGGGAAAAGTAGGGTGATTTGCTTTCTAGAAAATAAAAGATGTTTTTATTGACCCCAAGTTTCCAATAATAGTAAAGGCCCTTTTTATCAATACATTTTCCCACTTTGAAATATGGTGGATCTGTAATACCACTGACTCATAAGAACTAAAGATGAACATCACAGAAGGAGTAATGAAAAAGGTAAGTATGACATTGTAACCAGCAACCAATGAAAACAAGAAGAAAGCATGCCATCAAGTGATGCTTTTAAATAACTAAGTAAATAAGATTTTCATTGATTAAAGATTAATTGAGAAAATTGTGCTATGCCATAAGAAATGATGAATATGAAGAAATCAGATAAGCATAGGAAAATAAATGAAACTGATGCAAAAAGAAATAAATGGAATTATCACATTATAAATAATCGCTGTTTTAACCTGAAGAAGAGATGAAAAAGATGAAAAGTACAATTCCTACTCTCAAGGGGCCCATAGTATAATGGGAAAAACATGAAAACAACTTTATCCACACAATGTATACAATATAAATTGAAGATAATAAGGATAAATATCTACCACAGTATATACTGTCAGTCACTTGATGTGTTGACTAGATTTGATAAGTTTTGATTGCAAAAGCCTACAAGCTAAGACCAAAGTGGATGGAGAGTTGTTGCATGATTTTCTACTTGTGGATGATTGTGTACTCAATGCAGCCTCTCAAGGTGAGATGCAACGATGCATGGACCAATTCTCTACAGCTTGTAGTAATTTTAGGCTAACAACTCCAAGGAAGTACAAGTACTCCATCAGTCACTACCACACCATCCATATGTGGAACTTTGGTTACCACAAACGGAGAAGTTTTGAATGCTGTGGATAAGTTAACTTATGTTGGTAGAATACTTTCCAGGGATGTACACATTGATAATGATGTTGATGCACACATTGACAGGGCTAGATCAGTTTTTGGAAGGCTCTAAAGGAAAAGTATGAGAGAAAAGAGGTATAAGACTGATTACCAAACTGAAGGTCTACAGAGCCATTGTGGTGACTTAATTATTGCATGCCTATGAAATCAGGATATGCCAGGAAACTGAATTGCTCCCATTTAAAGTGTCTTTGGAAGATTCTGACGATCACCGGCCATGATAAGATATCAGACGTTGAGGTCCTTGCTCAAACAAAATTGCCAAGCATTCAAACTTTACTTCAGAGATCACAACTTCAATGGTCTGGCCAAATGTATGCTTGTCAAAAATACCATTTTATGGAGAACTCTCACAAGGAAAGTGTTCACATGGTAGTGAGAAGGGATAAAAAGGACACTTTCAAGGTCTCCCTTAAGAACTTTGGAATTGATTTTGTGACATGGGAGTCACTGACACAGGACCAGTGAGTGTGGCATGCCCACATCAGGGAAGGTGCTAGGCTCTATGAGCAAAGCAGAATTGAAACAGCCCAAAGGAAGTGCAGGATGCACAAATTTAGACTATACACCTCAAATGTTCACATAGACTATTTCACCCAACCTATGGCAGAGCATTCCAAGCTTGTATTAGTCTGCTCAGTTACAGTTGGACACACTGAAACTTGGCTCTGGCATAATGATGTCATTTTGGTCCTCTTCAAGAATTAAGGACAACAATCAACCAACCAGTGTTGATCAAATGCTTTTTTAAAATTCACTTTATTATTGTTTGTTATGAGCAATGGATCTCTTGGGAAGGAAGATATTTGGAAATGAAAATATTAGAAAAAGCAAATCTATTCAAAATTTGCAAATAAAGATAGTATGAAACAATAATTAAACCCTTCAATTTCATATAATTAAAGGAATCAAATAAAATCACAAACATTGGAAGACAATTTTATCTTTAGATAATAAAGATAATGCCAGATTTCCAGGACCCAAGATGGTGGAGTAAGCAGTAATTTGCTGTAACTCCCCCATATGCACCTCCAAACAATCATACAAAACAAATCCTGAAACAACAGACCCAGCAAAAAGACAAGGCACAACAATCTGTTAGCCCAACAAACTTGAAAAATTAGCAAGAAAGTACTTTCTCACTTTGGTAAAAGAGGAGCACAGTTAAGGACAACGTGATAGGAAACATTCCAACCAGCCAGCAGCAAGCCCCACCTCATCAAACTAGCCAGAGATTCTGAGCCCCAGTATGTGGCACACACAAGAACCAACACCAGAAGCACAGCCAGGGGAAGGGGCAGATTCCAGGTCTGAGAATTACCACATGTGCTCCAACCTAGCCATTCTATTCTGGCCAGAAACTCTGAGGGTCCTCCTCTCACATACTGTTTCTTTTGTGAAGGCA
>CM053594.1:220334828-220364627 GCA_028646575.1 Pseudocheirus occidentalis
AAAAAAAATGTAATTTTTTAAACTTTTGAATATTGATTTACTTCTTTCTCCTATTCTCCTTCTGATTATTCCCTTTAAGTTTCATGGTCCTAGAGTCTTATCTCCTTTCCACTTTCCTTCCCAATGTCTCTCAGACATGCAAGCTATGAAATTTGTGTTTTTTTTTATTAAGCAGTGTCTGGAGTGATGCCCTTGTGAACTGGGGTTCATTCATTATTACTTCAAGAATTACCTTCTCCTGGTATATTTAATTCATGTATGTTTTGCTTCATTTTCATTATTGTCCTTTCTTATTTAAGGTAGTAGAAAGTAGGTAGCTGTGTCCTAGCTAGGGATAGGAAGGATGGACATAAGATCACACTGTCACAATATCTCCACTGTGAAGATGTCCTGTGTAATTACACATGCACAGCCTGTATTGAATTGCTTGTCCTTCCAGTGGGGATGGGTGACAAGGGAGGAACTAAAAGAATCTAGAATTTAAAGCAAGTAGAATATGTGCAACTATAAATTAAGATATACAGGGGCTGAGGTAGGGAGACCCTCCCTGCCCTACCAGAAAGTTAGAGGGGTGTTGGAGGAGGGCACAAAAGAGAACTGATCAGGGGAGGGGCTTTACAGTGAGATCGCTGTTTTGGGGTTCGGGGTAGGGGACAGACAGGGAGAAAATTTGTAACTCAAAAATCTCATGGAAATGAATGACATAAACAAGGAAACAAATAAAAAATCTATATTAAAAAGGAAATGAAGAACATTTAATCTGGATTTCCTTCATTATTAGGGATCTCAGGCATTTTTTGCAAACTTAACCATTTTTTTTTATGATTATATTTTGTTTGTTCAAGAACTTCTCCCTTGTCATTAGGAATTGTATCTTCTTTTCTTTTCCTTTAGTTTATTTATGATATAATCTTTTATATATAGTGCATCCATTTGAAAGGGTAGATCGGTGGCACAGTGGATAGAATGCCAGGCCCAGAGTCTGGAAGATCTGAATTCAAATCTGACCCTAGACCCTTACCAGCTGTGTGGCTCTGGGCTAATCACTTAACCATGTTTGCCTTAGTTTCCTCATCTGTGATCACTTAACCATGTTTACCTTAGTTTCCTCATCTGTAAGATGAGCTAGAGAAGTAAATGGAAAATCATCCAAGTATCTTCACAAAGAAAACTCTAAAAGGGTCCAGAAAAGTCAGGCACGACTGAAATGACTGAACAACAGTATCCATTTGGACCTTACTGAGAGTTATAGTATGAACTATTGATCTAAACCTGATTTGGGCTTTAGTGCTTTTTTTTGTTTTTCTTAGCATTTGTTTTGAATAGTGAATATTGATGTCAGTTGTTGTCATTGGATTTGTACAATATGAAACTACTGCATTAAATTTCTTCTGGAGCTTAAGTACTAATTTATTCTATTGATCACATTTTGAATTTTAGTCACTATTAAATAATTTGAATTGTAACTGCTTTGTCCTATAATTAAAGATCAATTATTGTTAGCAACTCCTCAATTTGTTCCCAATTTTTCCATCATTTCTTTCCCCTGAGATATTTTTTATTTTTTGTTGCTTTGGCAGTTTGATTGGTATGACATCTAATATGTAAACTAATTTAGGTAATATAATAATTTTCATCATATTAGCTTTGTACCCCCATTAAAATTTATATTTAGCTAATTTGTCTTCTTTCAATTTTGTAAGGTGTATTTTTTTCTAATTGTATTATTATAATTACCTTTTGTGTCTCTGTAAGTGGATCCCCGATATTTTATTCATTCTATAGATATCTTTATTTTCAATCAATTTTTTCTTTCTCATAATTTCCCATTTTTTTCTTTCCCATAATCCTGATTCTGTTACCAATATACAAAGATGCTGAATACATATGTGGGGTTTATTTTATATACTAATTTACCAAAATTATTTATTTTCAACTTTAGTTGAATCTATAGATTTCCTAATTAGTGTATGATATAATCTGTAAAAGTTATTCTTTTTCTCCTTCTTTTATATGTTTAATTATCTTTTCACTATAATAAGTAAACCTAAAAGTATTTCAAATAATAGTTGTGAAAATGGACACTATTCTCTGATCTTAATGGTGAGACCTATGGCATTACCTCATTGCATATAATGCTAGCACTTGGTTTTAGAGAGAGAGTACCATATTAAAGAAACATTTTTATTTTTGTTTTTTTAATATTTAGTGAAAAATGTGTTACATTTTGGAAAATAACACTTTTATTCACCTGTCTTGAAGGGTTTTTATAAGTGTCAAATAACAGTATTTGTGAAAAAGAAAATAAATTAACATGGTGCCTGTCACATAGTAGGTGATAGATAAATGTTTATTCTTTTCCCTATCCTTTTCTTCTGTCTTTCAAAAATTCTGTCCTTTGCCATCCTAGTTAACTCTTACAAATAAAAGGCAGTGAAACCTCCTTACTAACTCCTGGAAAAAAAGAATTAAACAGTACAAGATTCTGTTGCTTCCTATAGATGTAGTAACAATATCTACTTAGTCTGTACAAGAGGCTGTAAAGTCAATCATGAGCAGCCTTTCAGGAGAATGCTACTGTGAACAGCTTTTAAGGTTCTGATTACACAGTGCAGTGAACATTCTATTTATTCCATAACAAATTACAGCAAAACATTCACAGTAAATAAAGGTAGGGCACTGACAATGATACAACTTATCACTAATATCTACATACAATTTCCACCACAGTTGTCACAAAGTTTTGAACAAAGAGCAGTCATTTAGTAACTCAGTAATCCAATTATCTCAATCATTCAATCATCCAATGCCTCCTTTAGGGAAACAAAGTACAATAGTCAAAAGTTCTCCACTCATAGGGCACACTGTTATAAATCAATTACTTATTCAGTCATCATTCACTTAGTACAATCATTTAGTCAATCAATCATTTAATCAACTCAATCATTCAAGCATCCTTCATCATTCATTATTTAATCATCATAAAATACATAAGCCCTCCACCCCTAGGTCACTAGTAAATTACAAGTTCTCAATCAGTACACAATATCCAAGTAAAGTCTTCTTTCAGCTTGACGCTGGGTCATCTCTCAGATTCCCTGGATCTCCTTCCATGGTCCCAGCTCCTACTGGATTCACCAAACTGTCACCTGGGTTCAAAGGCAGACAGCTCATAGGTACTTGTCCAGCTCTCCTTGCAGCATCTGTTCCCAGAAAGTCAAGTTAACAAAGCCATCAACAGGTTCACACAAAGTACCAGCATCACAGTCATGCTTACTCAGTCTTTGACAGCTCCCGCTGACCCTTGGAAATCCTTAGCAGCTCTGGCTGGCCCTCAGCTCCAGCTGGACCTCAGAAATCCTCAACAGCCTTAGCAGCTCTGGCTGGTCCTCAGACTCAGCAGAAGTTTCAGCTGGTTCCCAGAATCAAAATCACCTTACCCAGGTTCTCAAAATCAAAATCATTCTCTCCAGCCTGGGGTTGGGGTGGGGATGGAGCAACTTTCTTCTTCAGCTTCCCCAGCAGCATCAGCTTCTGCCTCCATGGACCATGCTCCAAGAAGATCTGACATTCCCAGTCAGGGTCTTTCCTTATATACAGACAGTATCATTAGCTTCCTGTTCCAGACAACCCCTTCCTGTTATTTCAGCAACAGGGATTAATAGCTTCTGTTTCTTCAATGGAGGCTTGATCATTTACTAAGTGCTAAGTACCTGTTACCTTTGCCAATACAAAGGGATCTTCAAATTCAAATTACGTTACTATTACAGAGGCTAATAAAACTCAAAAGTTTTCCATATCAGTCATTTTTATATTAAATATCTCATTTTTAAAATAATTCTAATTTTTCTTTTAATTTTGTTCTAATTAAAATTCTTTTAATTTTGTTCTGATATTTCTTCTTGTTTTGTTGAATCATTGAATTCTGTATACTAAGGGCATCATCTACTTAGGTAAAATTTCCCACCTTTTCTTCTAGGCTATTTCATTTCCTTCCATTTTTTGCCCTCAGTAGCTCTAGTTTAATTTTTTTAATCTTTTGCTTCATTTCTTACATCTGTTTGGGGGGATCTTGTAGCCCCATTAGTTTTTTCTTCAAAAGAAGGGGAGGGGAATAAATATTTTTTTAAAAACCTACTATTTGCTAAGCACTTTACTAATAACTTTACAAATATCTCATTTATTCCTCACCATACCCCTAGGAGAGAAATGCTTTATTATATCTATTTTACAGTTGAGAAAACTGAAGCAGAGGATACCTTCTCTGGTATCACAGGGTCAGGGTCATACAGGAAGTGTATGAGGTATAATTTGAACTCAGGTTGTCCTAAGGCAAACTGTTATAGGCAATAAAGTATAAAAATTTGGATTTATCAGAATTAGGTTTACTATTTCTTCAAAAATACAATGAATAAGAGAGATAGTATAGGTTTAAAGAGTCACATAAACACAGAATCTCAGAGTTAGAAAACACCTTGGAGGAGAAGGGGGCAGTTACCCAGTCCAACACATCCTGGAACAAGATTTTGTTTTATAATTTGAATATCAAGCATCTATATAACCATTGCCTGAAAATTTCCAGCTTCCAACTGAAGCATTTCTTTTTAATTTGGGGCAACTTTATTTCTTCATTTCTTTTTTCTTTGGGGGCAGGGCAATTGGTGTTAAGTGACTTGCCCAAGGACACACAGCTAGATTTGTGTTAAGTGTCTGAGGCCGGATTTGAACTTAGGTCCTCCTGACTCCAGGGACCGTTCTGTATTCACTGTACCCACCTAGCCACTCCGACTTAATTTCTTAAAAAAAAAGTCCTCTCTTCCTGTACCTATGCCCCTTGCTCCTAATTTTTCCCCCTTTTGTTCTCCCTACCAAATATCCTCAGTCCTTTTCATACATACATATATGACTTACTGTCTTCAGTTCTGACAAGTTTTATGCCTTGACAAGACAGACTTTTCTATTGTCTATATAAGTTTAGCAAATATTATGTATCCATCACCAGGTAGTAACTAATCAGTACTCATCAGATTGGGAAAGTAGCAGGATTACAGCAACAGGAATTTTAGATTTGACATCAGAGGACTTGAATTTGCTTGCAAGCTTTACCACGTACAAAGTGATAACCACTCTTTTTCATATTTAAAATTATGAGACAAGGCTAGATGCAATTCAATAATAACATAATCACCTACTTTATGCATGATGTTTTGGCAGGTTTGGGTACCAAAGACAAAACAACAATCGGTCCACATCAATGAACTTGTATTATCATTTGCTTGGAAGGTTCTTTCTATTCTGATTTTATTTATGATCCCATGACTTCTTCTAACTTTGAACATTTTTGGCTGACCACTCTCATGGCATTCTAGTGCGTGGATTTGTAGCCAGTATAGTATTAATGCTTTAAAGCACAAACCTTAGGACCTTGGCACAGCAAGAGTTGGTATGGGGACTTATCTGGCAGCAATTGCACCATTGGACCTGAATTTGGAGGGACCAATAGAATCTAAAAACTGAGATAAGTAGATGTATACCTTACTATATGAAAATAGACTCTGTGTGATTATTAGTGTATGTATGCATGTATGTACATTAATGTGTGTATGTGTGCATATATACACACAGACATGTATGCAAACGTGCATGTATAAACATTTTTGTATATACACTTGCATGCACATGTGTGTTCATAGATATATGGTGTGTGTATACACATACATATACACATGTATGTATGCATATACATATATATATATATTCATATATATGTATGCATTTTATTTGCTGCTACACTGTAAGTTCCTGAAGGGATAGCTTATTTATGTGTGTGTTTCCCTTAGACACCTGACATGGTGACTTGCATGTTGTAGGCACTCTATAAAATAAATGTATATCTAAAGAATTGATACATAGAGCTAATTATTAGCATAATTTCATTTGTAGTAAATATATTTAATCTTCCTCCTTGGGGAGGAAAAATGAATGATGTTTTGCATCTCCTCCTTTTTTGACATAAGTGACTCCATTTTAGGCAGAGAAATCAGTCACATACAATTCTGTCTCCAACACCCCACCCTTTACTGCTTCCTCCTGAGTCCAGCAGTTTGCCCTGTTCCATTTGCAAGGCTGACCACTGAGGAAAACAAGTTGCCCTGTCTTACTTGTAAGGCCAGTTGCAGACAATTTTGAAAATAACAAGTTGTATTTCTTGGGACATAAAAAGCCTGTTATATCCTCAGTTCAGGAGAAATATGCTTTTCACATTCCCCCATAGCTAACTGTTCCTGAACCAAGTACTTCTGATTTGTGGTCTGGGGATATTTTTCCATGAAAAACATTCTATAATCATCCATTCATTGTACTCATATGAATAAACAATGCCAAATATGTCACATTTTATATTAAAATCCACACTTCAGGGCAAAACCTTAGAAGGGGAAAACCTGATTTATTCATTAAATTAACAAAATATAAAGAGTCTGCTATTTACAGAGCAATATTTTAGATCTTGGGAAAGAACAAAATTAAAATAACAGATGATTGCTGCCCTCACTGAGGTTACAATCTACTACTAGGATAAAAATGTAGCAAGAGCTGATGATTGATTTGTGTCACCTAACGGACTTGTATGTAACAACTGCATTTCGTTGTAAGTATTGTATAGTTCAGTAATTTCATTGACTCAAGCTTCTAAATTTTTACGAATTGGGAATATATATGATACAGTAACTCATTTTTCACATGCCAAATGGAACATTTCATTTGAATTTTTTCAAGTAGGGTAATTTATAATGATATATTTGTTGAGATAATTTTATCATGGGAATTTTGAACCAATATTCCATAGATGCATCAATTACTAATCAACAGTCTAATTATCATTGTTGTTTTTTTATGTGCATCATCACTATCTTTGTTACTGATATTAATTATGGAAACCAATGTTTTAACTTGATATTTCTTTTCAGCAATCTCAGTATTTCTGATCCTATGTCTATTAAATAATGATATTTGATTACTAGTAGCCACATATTCTTATTACGTGCATTTTATATATTGCATTTTCATGTAGAAAAGATACTTATTGGATTTTACTGCCAAAATAACTTTTTTGAAATACTAAAACAGCAGGGGAATACTGGCTGAGCTATTAATAAAACACACCAGCTTTTAGCTGGCAAAGCAGCCTTCTTTCCATCAAATATGTCTCAGCCTTTAATAAAGAAACTCAAGTGGAGTAGGTGAAAAATTACTTTTCTCACCCGGTCATCTGTCTGTCATGTATTATTCAGGTCACCAATGTTTGTCCTGAACTGTATCATTCTGTAGTTGTGTCAGGTATGAGATATGTTCGGTGTAATTCCATCAGACTTCACGAAGTTGATTAGAACAGATCACCTTTCGGCATGGGCACAAGTTATCTCAGCAGATTGAGTGAAAAAGACTTATTTATCTTTGCCTTATAATAAAGAAAGAGATGAGCAAATTTATCCATTAACTTGAATAGAGGCACATATTTGGTGTGAAAACAAACTGTAGTCTGTAATTCTATTGAAAATTCTATAGTACATGGATGTTTCTTTGGGGAAAAAAGCTTGCATTGAAGTCTTACGTCTGAACACATAAAATATTAAACCAAAGCACACACATTTTATTATGGTCTTTAAAATGGTAAACATTTTTCCCTCAACTAAAATGATAGGAGGTAATAAAATATGCCATATGTTTGATAGTTTGCATTGATTTTTCCCTGAGAGTTTTTACAAAATAATGCATAGGTCTTGGGAACACATTGAATGATTTTAGGATTGAAAGAATAGTTTCCAAAGAGCATCTAACCTTCTTTCTAAGCTTTTTCCCTTTGTTCTGACCTGATATTTTCAATGATTAATTTTTTTATAAGTATTTTCCTGGATGCTTTTTGAATCTTTCACAAACCAAAATATATCTAGAGACCATATGATAGAGTATTTAAAATCTAGCACTATTAGTCATAAGATATGGGTTCAAATCCTTGTTCTCCATTGATCAAGATAAGTGGTTCTGCTACTTGTAACATAAACTTAAAATTATATAGCACTTTTAAAGTTTCAAGGCATTTTATTCCTTATCATTCTGTGAGGATAAATATTACATATTGGTATCTCTGTAGTATTTTTAGAGATGAGTAAACTGAGGCTCAGGAAAGTTAAATAAATTTCCTAAGGTAACAAGCTTAGGAAATATCAGAGATCAAGTTCACACCAGGACTCTAGATTCCAAATCTAATACATTAGTTTCTCTCTATGATGGCTGAAAAATCTGAGACTTGTAGATGGAAAATTGTTTCCATAAATCTGCTCTAGCACTCAAGTTCTGTGTGGATCTTTGTTTCCACATCTGTAAAATGAAAGGGTGAAGCTTAATAATTTCTAAAGTCCTTTCTAGTTCCATGAGTCTATGAATTACTTAATGTTATGATATTAAGTTGAGAAAATATAGACTACAAAATTGTACAGTACGTAGATATTTCTTTGTGTGGGTGGAGGGGCAATGGAAAGCTTACATTAAAGTTTTGCATTTGAACACACAGAATATTACACCAAAGCACACAGCCTATTAAATGATAGACTAAAATAATATTTATAGATGCATACTAGTAAACTCTCCACAACATTCCCTTTTAATATTTCATCACATCATGCCATTTCTGGGCATGGGTTCTTGTAAACTTTGCAATGGACTATAAGCTCCAAAAGTTTCTATTCTTCTAGAAAGGAAATTTGGCATTTCAAGAAATGCAAATGAGCTGGGAGTGCATTCCAGGCATAGGTGATAGCCAGTGCAAAGACATAGTCATGGCAGACAAAGACCTGTACATGTCAAACAAAGAACAGGTAGTTATATTACTAGTTTCTACAGAATAGTGGGGTAAGGGTTTGGACTTGTTATATTAAAAGCAAATATGGCAGAATCTCTTAGACCAGTTTTTGTTGTCCTTGGACCCTGGTAGGGAAAGAGGTGCTGAGTATACATGCTAGGGATTAGAGGTTAGTCTTTGATGATTTAATTCATTTGTTATAATGCTAGATGTCTTGGTGCCTTGGTCCTTGGAGACAGCTGCAATTAGTTTACTTCTTGCTTATAACTTTTATATTGGTGAATTTGTGGAATTCAAGAGGGTCAGACAAAATGATGTAACTTTCATATTTTTGTCATGTGACTCCCTGCTCTTTTCAATTCAATTTCATAATCATTTATCAAATGCATAGTATATGCGACCTTAAGTATGAAAAGTTAAAAATGAGATAGTTCTTGCCCTCCAGTTGTCTACATTTACTGGAGAAAGTTCCAAAAAACAAGTACTTAATAGAAGAACTTATTCTATGGCAATTTATTAGTGGAGGGTAAGAAGTTGATGAGGCATCTATCCTAGGTAACAAGTATGATTTTTACATAAACTTCTAGATATTAAAACAATACCCACCAAAATCATTCAAATTGTGAAAATGTTAGGCTAACATTTTTTGCTGTGGAATATATTTGGGACCTCAGGATAATTGCTTTCATGCTCATCTTGAATATTCTCTTATTCACTTGTTTGAACTGATCTTTAACCAGTGTATTCTCTGCTACTCCCAAGCACTTTCATCATCTTATGGGTGTACTCTGGCTTGCCGAGATCCCTCTAATATGTTGCCCCCACATCTGAATGCAGTATTACATATACAGAATGAGCAGGGTGTATGTGGTAAAGGGGACCCAAAATCTTCTTTGTTCTTAATATCCTGCTTTTTCTAGATTCAGTATAAGATTACATTAAGGTGTTTTTTACATTCTTTTTTGCTCCTGCCTCACAGAATTGGCTTATTAATTTAATATCTACTAAAACCATTTGCAACTTTTTGCACACCAACCATCGTCTAGGCATAATTCTTACCCTATCTGACCTCTAATATTAGTTGCATGACCCTGATCAAAGAACTTAACTTTGCTAGACCTCACTTTCTTCAAAGGCAAAATGGGGAAAATGTGCCTGCCACAATGGCTTGATGTGAGGATCAAGTGAGATGCTATTTTTAAAGGACTTAACCCAACATCTGGCATATAGTAGGTGTTCAATAGAGGCCTGTTCCCCTCATGTCCACCTTTTCTTTATTCAGAGGATAGAGTAATGCAAAGTAGTTTGAAAATATGATGGAAAAATTAATTGACCCTTGGATTCCTATTTGAGCACTTCGGATTTTATTAATTGAGAAATGGAAACTATTGAAGATTTTTAAGCAGGGTTAAGCAACTAACTAGGGGGTCACACAATAAATCAGAGCTGTGAATGAGATGGATCAGTGTGGCAGGAAAAGTATAAATTGAGAAGTGAAGGCCAGATAAGTAGAGATAGTGGGCTATTGCTATAGACAAAGTTACATATGATAAGTGTTAGAATTGTGGAAGTGGCAAAAGGAAAGGAGAGAGGAGACAGATGCAGGAGATATTTAGGAAATAAAATTTAAGATATGCAATTGATTTCATGTGAGGAGAATGAGAGACAATAGGGAAATTTTGATGCAAGATATTTGGGGAAAGGGTGGTACTGTTAGAACAAATAGGAAATTTGAAAAAAATGAAGGATTTGGAGGAAATGACTATGGATTTTGTTTTTGTATGCTAAATTTACAATATCAATAGAATATCCTGGTGGAGATTCCCAGTAGGAGTTTCTTCACTATATTAACAAGATAAAATTCAACTAACAGAAATCTTCTGGAACTATTCTAAAAGCAGATAATTGGAAAAAATCTTGGCTTGCCTTCATGATAATTTGCATCCTTCAATTGATGAAAAATAGAAAAGGGAGACTGTTATTGTAGACAACAAAACTATAACTAAATAAATTGATTTTGAAGAATAAACTACAGGAATCTTTGGAGGCAAATGAATACTGGATCATAGAGTTCATAATGGAAAAAGTAAAAAGCATAATCTTATGGGCACTCTAGATTTGGGAATAACTAGGTTGCAATAGCCAAATGTTACCTAGGGGAATTTGACACCAGGAATGGGACAATTACAAAAAAAAGTTAGTTCTAAAGAGATTCTTGTTGTTGCTCATCACTCAGTTGTGTACAACTCTTTGTAACTCTGTGCATGCCAGTCCCTTTAACCTTCATGATCTCTCCAAGTCTGTCCAAGTTCATGTTATTTGTTTCTGTGTCCATTCATCTCATTCTCTGACATTCACTTCTCCTTTTGCTTTTAATCTTTCCCTTTCCCAACATCAGGGTTTTTTCAAATACATTCTATTTTCTTATGTGACCAACAGTATTTAAGCTTCGGCTTGAGTAATTAACCTTCCAATGAACAGCCCGGATTTATTTCTTTGACTGGTTGGAACTTCTTGCCATCCAAAGGAATCTCAAAGGTCTTCTCCAACTGCACAATATGAAAGAATCGATTCTGTATTGCTCACCTTCACTTATAGATCATCACTGAAGATATAGGAATAAATAATCTGAATAGGAAAGAAAATGGTGCACTCACTCAAGAGTCTCATATAGCAGCACAGGGAACCCATTAACTAATTTAGACTTTTAAGAACCATGTAGGTAAGATGCATGATGAGGAAAATAAAAGAGCAGAAAATCCTTTTTTTGTCAGGAGTTCTAAAAAGAGGAAATGAGTTGGGACTCATAATAAATGCTAAAGATCTTTTAAAAAAAGCTTTTTTTAAGTTATTTTGGAAAAATAGAGGAGGATGGGACTTGAAGGAGCCTGTTTCTAAGAAGTAGAACCTAGAAGGTGGCAAAATAGAAAGACATGAGATAGAAAGCCAAGTTCAAAGAAGAGAATAAGAGTAGAACCACACTAATTGTGTATGGTACGAATAGGCTGGATGAGATGATGATAATAAAAATGAGAAAGCTGAAGCACTCAGTTGTCATTTTTCTTCTAATGATCTTTGGTCTGGGAAGAACAAAATTATGAATAGTGATTTGAATCAAAACATAAAAAAGGTGAGAGTAAGTCATTCTTACCAAATTATAAGCCCATAAGATTTACAACCTAAAGTAATGAAAGAATTAATGTGATTGCTAATTTTGGAAAGGCGATCATATGAGATAACATTTATAAAGCATTTTGAAGCATTTTGCAAACTCTAAGAACCATATAAATGTGAGTAATTGTGTTTATGGTTGGTTGTTTGGTTGCTGTCCTTCATTCTCAAAGAAGAACAAAATGATGTCACTGTGCTACATACAGTCAAGTTACAGTGTGGCCAATTGTGGCTGATCAGACCAATGTGAGTTATGAATGTTCTACCACAAGTTGAGCACAAACAGTCCATGTAACCCAGAAAATATCAGTCAGCTTTTGTATGAGCACAAGACCCCTTACCTTGCAAATCTCAACTGAAATAGAATCAGCACAAGGTACTTTGCCACATGAAAAGAGCCAAAAGGCATTCAAAACCACTTCTTCAGTTGGAACTTCAGCTAGGAAGGGATTGACTTCAAACTGAGGTAAAGAGTCCATGGTTTTAGCATGGAGAGAACACTGAGTAAGTACTCAGCCTATCCCTCTAAGATCATGTCCTCATCACTAACTAATGTGTCTCCATCAGCACTGAGTAGTTGAGATGCCCCATAGGTTCTTGGCCCATAAATAGCTTCAGGGCATCATAAAAGGTGCCTTCAATTGTTACTATTAGTATAAAACTGGATTTTATCTGCCTTCTTATTGAACCAAGCATCCTGCCTCTCTCTAAGCTTCACATGCATTTTATTTTTTATGGAATTGAATGTTATCTTCTTAGAGATGTGTGAACTATCCCACTAGTAAATCTGGTGGAGTGCTCATTTTTCACTAGCAGCTTCTGAATTTCCCCATAATTTTCATCCAACCAGTCTTGATGTTTGTGAATGTTTTGACCCAGATGACCAAATGTGGTGCTGTACACTAAATCTCTGAAAGCTATCCACTCCTTTCCTGCTTCATTGTTGTCAACTGTGTGTTGGCTCAATTTTACCTCCAAGTTATCAACAAGTTGTTTTGGCTCATAAAAGAACTCTACTCTGTTGACATTAATTCTTCTGGTAGTCATTTTGGGGATGCCATTTTCATTGAATGAGAATGCTTAGTTTGTAGAGGATGTCTATGATCACTCCAGCTCTCTGTGCCACACATTGTTTACTTCACTCTAACATGCTGTCTGTCTCTTTTTGCAATCACTAGTCTATCAAATGATATTTTCTGAGAGGTGACCTTCAGCAAGGTGACCTTGATTTGCCAGCCTTGTTTCACTCAGGGTGGCTCTTTAGATAAGATACCTCCTGAGTTCTCTTGGAATAAAAGCTGTTTGTCTTTCAGGCCTACTGGATTTTGTTTTGTCTTTGGTGTGCACACATTTCATGTACTAATGGTGAGTGGAATTATCTTTGTAGATATTTTGGTACATTGTGTGTGTGTGCATGTTTCTACCATAGGATGGAATCCACCACTTACTGCAGTAATCAAGCCAGAGTTGGGAAAGCAGACAATTTTTAGGTCACCTTTTCTAGCCCCCTTCTCACACTGGGAAGTGAGCAGAACAATCCTTAAAAGACTGATTAGGTATCCAGGGAGGATGCCAAATCCCACTGCTTCTTCCAGTGAAAAGATGACCTCATGGCTGGGGTTGCCTGTGTGCAAGGTTGTGACTACAGTTCCCAGTATATCCACACCTGCTGCGTCATTACTTGCCTGTCACCATAGAGCTTCAAGGTAAGTAAAAATGGTAAAATGATATGGATGATATTTTTTATTCATGTGTAAACTGGATTTCAGTGATGTAGAGTTGGACAAAGTTGTTGACCTCACTCTTTCCTCCAGAGTTGTCATAGTTCAGTGGAAGGACAGAGTCAAGATGGCTGGTGATGACTCAAGATACAGTGGATAACCTTGGTGTCTTTGAAGTCTAACCAAGCTCTAAGGGCTCCACAGTTCCTGCTTCAGCTGCCTTCATGTATATTGGAGCCAATAGTTCTCATCAGTCCATTTCACCAAAGGAAGTCTTCATATGCTTAGGTCACACACACCCTATGGTTTCAGTTAGCCCCTCTGTCAGAACAGTTTACCTGAGTGTGGCCACTTATAATGCCAATGCCACATCCACATCACCCATAGCAGCTATGAATACAGTGGTGTAGTTGTGAATCACAAAATGTAACAGACTCTCCACATGGAGAACAGAATCAAAGCAGTTATTCAAATACCAGAAAGCTGAATCCCCAAACCAGAAAGCCAAATTCATCACAAAGTTGGTACCCATAACCAGTGCAGTGAACATCCACATTCACAAGCCTCCCCTCTATAGGCCTTCAAACAAAACAGGCTCCATAAAAAAAAGAATATCCCTCTCTCATTCACTCTAGCTCAGCGGTTCTCAACCGGTGGGTTGTGACTCCTTTGGGGGTCAAACGACCCTTTCACAGGGGTCACCTAAGACCATCGGAAAACACATATTTCTGATGGTCTTTGGGGGCTCTATTCGTCTCCAGGCAGGTCCGCCAACATGCAGATACATCCACATATAAGTATTAAAGGGTTGCAGCATTAGGAAGGTTGAGGACCACTGTGCTAGCTGCTCAGCCCCCATGGTGCTTGCTCCCAGCATTTCTGACTCTCTCTATGGCTCCTTCCTGCTCCACCCTTCCTGTTCTACCCTTTCAGCAAGCTCCTTCCCCCATGAGCTCCATGGTATTACATTTGGCTTATTAAGGGCAGGGAAGATCTTCAGATCCCTGTTACCATTACACCACTGTGCATACTGCAGTTTCTTAGAGCCACAGGTGAAAGTTAGGTGGAACAGATGGACCTCAAAGGCAGAAAACAGCCCTGAAAAGGGCTCAGCAGCCATCATGCTAGATACAGTACACTTCACTGAACACACCCTATACCCCTACTGTGTTAAGAGGTCTTTGAGAATAGAAGTGCTACTAGATTGGAAAAAAAGTAAATGCTTTACTGATTTTCACATATACACACCCATGCATATGCACATACACATGCATGCTTTCATTCATGCATTCACAAAGATATTAACAAAACCTGTTATCCAAGGCTTCCTGTTTTTAACTTTAACTCTTGACAAAAATTCTAACAAAAATTGTTCAAAAGGTGATTTATTAACACTTAGATGTGAAATAAAATATAAATCACTAAAAGACAACATCACTTCAAGAACAAATTATGATAGTCTATTCTAAATTTATTTATTTGCTAGGTGACTAAATAGAAAAGTAGATGATAGAACATAACTAGATTTTAGCAATATGTGTGACACTCTCTTATGTGATATGTAAGGACAAGTTAGGGACATAATATAAACCAAGACTTCTTAAATTTTTTTCTGTTTGTGATCCCTTCAGTGCTTCTTAAACTGTGGGTCATGACCCCATATGGGGTTGCCACCCATAGTTGAAGAAGTACTGGTAAACAATGGTATGGTTGGGTAGAATTTTCATTTATTGCATGAACTGAATTTAATCAGCAATGCCCCAATGTCAGTTTGGAGGGAAGTATGTAGTAGAACCTCAGATATCTTTGCTTTTATCATTATCTTGATGAAGGTACTAAATTATGTTTGCAAAATTTGTAAATTTCATTGAGTTGGGAGATATGGTTCAAATGTTGGATGGCAGAATCAGCAGCCAAGAGATCAGTAGGCAAGAATCTTCAGGTGAATCTAAGAAGATAAAATTTAATTGGGATAATAATGGCTAAAGAGTTTAAGTGAATTGTCCAAGGAAACACTCAACTAACTCATCCTAACTTCAGTTCTAACACGCTATCCACTTGAACATGTAGCAGGCTAAAAAAGTAAAAGCAAAAAATAAAAATATAACTAAGTTTAAAATAAAAATCACTTCCACTAGGAAAAGATGTACAGACTATAATTTGTGAGGGAAAAAAATGTAGTGGTTCAAGTGCCACAAAATTAGTATGAATGAATAGTGTGACAGCACAATAAAACAAGAGGTTTGGTCTGTTCTTTTTTTTTCCTGTTCTAGGATCCATTAAGAGTGCTTTAGAGTTTAGGACAATGGAAACGATCATTCCAATCTGCCCTGGTGATACCATATCTGCCTTACATGTTTAGTTTTTGGTGCCACATACCATGAGAGACAAAGACAAGATGGAATATATCTAAAACATTTGACCATAGATTTAGAATGGGAAAGAATCTCAGAGGCCATTCTAGTATTGCTTCTTCATTTTACTTTTGAAACTGAGCATTGAAGAAGTTAAGTCACTTATACCAACTCTTTTTCTTCTGAAATTAACTACCTTTACACTGTACATATCTTGTTGGTACATGGAATTCATGTTGTCTCCACCAGTAAAAAATGATCTCCTTGAGGACAAGGGCTGCACATTTACCCTTATTTTGAACGGCCAGAATTCAACACAGTGCCTGGCATAAAGACAGCTCTTAATAAATGTTTACTGACAGACTGACTGACTGGTAGGCAGGATTCAATATTGAAAAGAGTTAAGTGAGTCTAAAAATTGTGAAAAAGTCCAATAATTTGACAATTAAGAGGTCACTGGGACATTTAGAGTGTAGCTTTAGTATCATGGTAGGAAGAGAAAGCATATTGCAAAGATTTGTGTCATATGGGTGCTGAGGGAATGGAGTCAGTAAATAATATCAACTCTATTTTCAAGAAATTTATCAATCAAAAAGAGGACACATTTGGAGGAGTACGTGAGAGGGGTAGTCAGTCAGAGGAAGTTGTTCAAGGACAATGTTGAAGTGGTTATTTTTGTTAGTATATGGAAAAGATCTAATGTAGAAGGAAACAAAAGTATGGGTTTTGAAAATAAAGGATAATTGGGGAAATGTGTGGGAGGTACAGGAAGATGATATCAAGCTGAAACATTTACCTTGGATCTCTACATCTGAATAAAGTATAAAGGAGATATATAATGCTATGATATATCTCTGTGATGGTGAAGAAGAGTTAAAAGAACACATCAGAGTTGACATCAATTGTATCAATATAATAGGAAAGGACAACTGCTGAATTTGGAGGGCATGGTGGGAATATGAATAAGAGAGTTAAAAATATGGAACAGTTAATGTGGGAAGTATAAAAGTAAGTTGATAAGAGAAATTGTTTAAAAAGAGATAAATGGTAGTGCTGACTAAGTTATACTTGCATAGCATTAACATATTGCAAATAAAATTACTATTATCATATGAATCTTTCAATCACTGATCCTAATACAAGAAGAAGTGGTGGAAAAGGACTATAGAGATTACCCCTGAGTGAAGATTTACAAAATATTCATGGGCATCAAGGAGGTAAAAGACCTAAAATGACAGGTTCTCAGTTAAATCTTTATGATCTACATAGACTCGGATGCATTAATTTGTCTCTAGATGTTAGCTGATATTTTGGGGCGAATCTAAACAAATGTGGAATTGGCAAGTTTAATTAATAGCAATAGGAAATTATATTTCTCATCTCATTTCTAGCACTCATAGAATAAGTATGAAATGTTGAATTTCATTTTATTGCTCTTTCTGTTGCCATTATTGTTATCATTATGCACATTTTTTCCAGTTTCTGCTTCCTTCATTCAATATTGGTTCAAATAAATCTTCCAATTCTTTAAATTTATTATATTTATTTTTTCTTAAGGTAGAGTAGTACTAAATTAAATTTGTTGACCCTAATTTATTTAATCATTCATTAATCCATTTAGTCTCTTATTCTCTACTAATGACTTATATGTTCAAATATACTTAGCTGACCATACCTATTTTCCCTTTTTCACAACAATCATTGAACAATAAAATTTGCTATTTTAACTTGATGAGTCTTACCAAGGTTGTAGAATTTTTTAAACTCCTTATCCTCTATAATTGAAATTATTTATTTTTGTTTTTTTGTTTTTGTTTTTTACTTTTTGGAGGACAATTGGGTTTGACTTGCCCAAGGTCACACAGCTAGGTTTTGTGTGTGTGTGTTAAGTGTCTGAGGATGGATTTGAACTCAGGTCCTCCTGACTCCAGGGCTGGTGCTCTACTCACTGCACCACTTAGCCACCCCAGCTGTAATTATTTAAATGATCATCTATTCATATGTCTACTACAACATAAGACGACCAAGTGTCCCATGGAGTTTCATGGTGCTTTTGGTTGCAAAACAAAACCATAATTCTACTGATGCCTATTTGCTTTCCCAGGGATAATCCTGGAGTCATCATTCCATTTTGCTACAAATTATTTTTTCCTTATTTTTACAGTGAAAACATAGATATTGATTTAATTCAGTGGTTGGTTAATTTGTCCACTCAAGTTATCTTCAGCTAATTGCCTCATATTAAAAGTACCATTAGCTATATTAATTTTAATAGACAACTTCAAAACTGATTAATACAATATTTTTCTTCTGTTTCCAAGGCAAAGTATATCAACAAGGGATCAGTCTATGGTTGTTAGAAGGAGTCATATTATCTTTTTCCAAGAAAAAACTCACTTCTCTGTCAGGTGCTGGGTAATATTAGTTCTATGGAGCTATGGATGGTCAGTGCTTTGAGAATCATTCATAAGTATTTCAAACTTACTTTTTATTTACAATTTTGTAGTCAATATATAAATTTTCCCCTTGTTCTGATCATTTTACTCCATAGTATGTTTCTCTGAATCCATTCCATTTGTCATTTCTTATAGCACAATAGTATTCCATTACATTCCTATATAATTTGTTCCTCAATTTCATGGAGTCCTGTTATTTCTAGTTCTTTGCAACAACAAAAATGATACTATAAATATTTTGGTACAAATGGGTCTTTTGTTCTGTGTTTGATATCTTTGGAGGATAAGACTTGAAGAGGTATAACTGGGTCCAAGAGTATTCATCATTTATTGACTGTGCGTAGCTTTAAATTGCTTTCCAGAGTAGCTGCTAGAGCTATACCATTTCAGTTCCACCAATGCTGCATTAGAATACCTGTCCTTCCACAATGCCTTCTATAATTGTCATTTGACATTTTGTGATCCTTGCAAATGGGTATGAGATTGAACTTCAAATTTAGAATTATTTTATTAATAGTAACTTTTTGATATAGTTGTTGATAGCTTGGATTTTGTCCCTTGAGGATTAAATGTTATATCATTTCATAACATATGTTAGAAAATCACTCTAGTACTTATATACATCAGTTCCCTATATATCTTACATGTCAGATTTTATCAGAGAAGCTTGCTTCAAATGTACCTTCCCCTTCTAATTTAATTATTTCTTATCTGATTTTCCCTATGTTGATTTGTCTTTGTAGAAGCTTTGTAGTTTTATATACTCAAAACTGTTTTTTAATCTCTCATGATCCCCTCTCATGATCTATACCTTGTTTACTCAAGAATTCTACTACCACTTTAAGTATTATTTCCTCTTAGAACAATACTATACCACATAACTGCCTAAGTACTGAAATAAGAATTAGAAATTTTGGGAAATTTATAAGCAGTCTGGAAGAATTTAGGTTTAAATCAAATGCTTATACCATATATTACAATATGCTCCAAATAAATAAAAGACTTAGAAATAAAAAGTTATAACATATAAGGAATCAGGGAACTTTTCTCTTTGATGACTATAGGATGTAGTAGAATTCTTGGGGGATCTTTCCAAAATTACCAATTTTGCCTAATTGCCAAATCCAATGGCCTTTTCTCAACCCTCATCCTTTTTAACCTCTGTAGCCTTTAACACTATTACCCTTCTCTTTCTTCTCACAAGGTTTCTGTGACACTACTCTTTTTCTCTATCTGACCACTCTTTTCTAATCTCCTTTTCTGCATCTTCATCCAAATCATGCCTGGTAACTAGAGGCATCCCACAGGGCTCTGCTTTTGGGCGCCCTTCTTTTCTCCTTCTATACTATTTCTCTTGATGATCTCATCAACTTTCATGAATTCATTTATAATCTCTATGTTGATGATTGATAAATTTACTTATCTAGTCCTTTCCTCTCTGCAGACCTGCTGTCTCTTAGACATCTCTAAACTGAATGTCTTGTAGACATCTTAAACTCAATATATCCCAAAATGAACTCATTATCTTTCTTCCACAAACCTTACTGTTCCCAAATATCCATTGTGTTGCCAAGGTCTGTTAATTTTACCTTGATAACATTTCTTGAATACATCCTCTTCTCCACAGACCATCATCTTCTCATACTTAGACTACTCTAATAGCTTGCTGGTTGGTCTGTTTGTCAGAAGCTTCTTCCTACTCTGGGCCATCCCCCACTTAGCTGTCAAATGGATTTTCCTTAGCTGCAGATCTGATCATGACACCTGCCAAGACAATAAACTCCAGTGGCTCCGTCACTTTCAGGATCAAAAGTAAAATCCTGTTTGGTGTCCATAGCCTTTCCTAACTTGGTCTCTTCATATCTCTTGAGTTTCTTACAACTTAACTCTCACTCCCATGTGTTCATCAACCCAGTGATCATGGCATCCTTCAGGAAAAATACTCCCTGTCTCCTGACTCCGGGTATTTTAACTTAACTAACTGTCCCCACATTCATAAATATTCTCCCTCCTCATCTTAGTCTCTTGGCTTCCTGCAAGTCTCTGCTAAAATCTCAACTTCTCCACAATGTCTTTCCCAACCTCTCTTAATTATAGTTCCTTCTTTTAATTGTTGCCTATATATCTTGTCTATAGCTTATTTGCACATATCTGTTTGCTATTTGCCCTCCTCGTGAGAGACTGTATTTTGCCTTTCTTCATATCCTCGGTGCCTGGCACATATCAGATTCTGAATAAATGTTTCTTGCCTGACTGACTTGCCTCGGGTTTCCTTGTTGACCTCTGACTTGGTACCCACAGAATGACTTTTGTGCAGTTCTGGGACTGGTAAGCCAATATTCCACAGTTTCTCTTTGTCTTTTTTTATCATTATTTACATTGATGGCATTTAAAAAATCTTTCCTGAGGAATTTGTATGAGAGCCAGATAATTCTGCTTCTGCTCACACTCCTATCTTCACTAGCAATCAAGCAAAGCCTTGTCAGAATGATGGAATCTGCCAGAGCATGCACTCTGTTCCCATAGTTTTTGAGGACCCACAGTTAGTTCCCTAACAAAACAGGCTATCAGAATACATGTTTGAAAGAATACTATATTTTATTCTTAGTACTCAACTGAACTCTGGATGTGTTCCCAGGGTATCTCTTTTATGTATCAGGTTTGTCCTATTTTCAAATCCATTTAGGAGCTATTCTATTTTATTTTTAAAAAGCCCTCATTCTATTAACATTCAGAACTTCCAATATAGCATTTTAAAAATTCAGCAGAGGATATTAGGTAGATTTTTTTGAAGCAAATATTCGATGATCTTCCTTCCCATTTAGATACTATTCCTTTGCCTGACTAATATAGATTGTAATTTTCGGTTTCAAGTCTAAGAAAATCATTGTTTATGCTTCCTTCACAGCTCAGGCCAAAGAAAAATGTAGTTTGATAGCTTATCTCCTGATTTTTCCCTTCCTTGTAGGATTCATTTTATTTTAGAAGTTCAGTTCTAAGAAACGTTTACTTTGCCTCCTATGTCCCCTCGCCCCATCTTTTCTCAAATAAGATGGGCTCTTTAAGAAATGAGTGTTAGTATTAATAACAATTAGTGTTATGTGTATGGTTATCAAAAATTATACAAAATTGTAGTGTTCTTCCAGGGGAAATGATTAAGTGTTGTGATCTTTTTGGGGAACTATATTTTTCCAAAAAGAAGCATGTCCATTCTTCCAGCACATGCTCTTTTGGAATCCAAGTCCATTTCTTTTTCATTTAAAATTCTGAAGTATGAAATGGAACCTTCTTGATATATAAACACTTCTAGTCAAGCTGCAATATTCATTTGCATATTGAAGCTCTACAAATTAGTGAATATAATTTTAGAATATACTTCCTTAAAATTGGTATTTCCCTTTGTTAGAATACTATGGATTCTACTGAGTTACATTCTGCCCCCCATTTATGATACTTTTGAGCAATCCTCTGGTATAATTCCCTAGAATTTAATATTTAAGATCTTTGCCTATTGTATTTATTCCAGAGACTTCAAAATAGATTCTCTCACTGAATTTTTACTTTGAACCAATTTTTTCAGTGTTCAGAGTTTACATTTTCTTCCAGTCTTTCTGTCTTTTTAGTATGCAATGGTATTTGACCTTTCATTCTTGCTTTTTTCAACTATTCTCTTTTTTCAGAGTAGTGCTGCATTATTTAATTTTTTGAAAAAATGAATCTGTTCTAATCTTTTCATTTCCTTATTTATATTTTAATATTCTTATTCAGGAAATATTTTAAAATTGATCTTTTTCTTTAATCTTTGCAGTTGGACATCTGGACTTTTCTGACAGTTCCTGCTGTTGTTCCATTTCTCTTCTTGGCTTATAATTGCTATCACTGTATTTTTCCTCCCATCTTATGAACACTTCTTTTCTTTCTCCTCATACTTTTTACCTCATTTTTTGAAAGGGAGGGAAGAATTTCTTTAGAGTTTTTCTTCCATCTTTATTTTTATTTCTTTGACTACATGTTTTATTCCTTACCATGCTTTAGGTTTATTCTTTTAAACTATTTCTTAAATGTATTTTTCTTTTGAGGTGATGAAGGGGTTGAAATTGGTGATTTTAGGCATGACCACTCACTCAGCCATTTTCTGGATTAAATGTATTTAGAATTTTATGACTTTCTATTTTTTTAAAAGGATAGAGATAAATCTTTCTAGTATTTACACTGTCATTGTACTTTCTTGTGTGTATTTTAGTCTTTTACAGTGTAGATTCCTATTTCCCTCCTCATTTTCCCTTTCTTGTATTTTCTAGGGCATAATTTATACTAAACTTTTTTGTTCAGTCAATTCAAGTGACTGATTTTCTGAAGGATCACAGAGACTGAAGAATTTCTGGCTGTAACTTAGCTTGTGATATTCAAAGTCATTTCATTTCAACAGTACCAGTTCCCTAGAAGTGAGAGAATACAGAAATGAAAATAATACAATGTAAGCATCAAGGAATATAATGAAAATTACAGACCTGACACTTCCAATGGTCAACTCATTTTTAGTCAATTTATAAGACAAGAATAATTATGAACTAGCCATAACTAAAAATAATCCTTCTCAAGAATTCAAAATTACCGGAAAGATTAATTGCAATATAAATATCTATATCTATCAACACTATTGAATAAAATGAACCTTGATCCAGCTGCCTTGAGATACTAATGCATATTTCTGAACCCTTTTCAAATTCCCTGTCCTCACATACATTCTCACTTACATGTTGGCATCCAAAGTGTCATTTTCTATTTTTGAGATTCTTTGGATTTTTCTGAGGTACATTGTGCCTAGTACTGTAGAGGGTATAGACTTGGTGAGGAGTGAGGCCTTTTCATCATGTGAGATAGGTTTGAAAGAGTAAATGGTTGCAAAAAGCAGCTGAGTAAAAAGATATATGGATAAAAAGGAGCTCATGCGAAATTACCACAGATTTTTCTGCAAAATATAAGAAAATGTTCTTTGCTAAGATGGTGAGAGGAAGGGGAGTCATGATAGGTTTGAGCATGACTTAAAAGGTTTAAGAAAACTGCTATGGAGTATAGGGTAGTGAGTTGAAGAAGAAAAGTATAGAAAGATTGCCTAGCAACAATGAAGTTGAGATTGTGTATCATAAATTTGTAGTGGACCTATTCAGAATGGTTGCAACATTTTCTTCACTTTCATTCAGTGGAACATTGTAGAAACAAAGGAGATGTATGATGAGAGTTATGTAAGGTTAATTCGTGACAGAGAATAATCAGAGAAATGATAAATCATCTAGGAATTCAAGACAAGAAGTGTGGAGAGGAATGGAGTCTCTAAGGGTTCAAGAGAAGGAAAATAAGAGAAAATGACTAATGCAGGGGAAATGGCCTAGAAGAGAATTGAGGGGTCAGGGGATTAGCAGTCATACATAGAAATAGTATGTTTGTGGGCGATGGACAAGATCAAGGTTATTATAATCTTTTTTTGTGTGGCTAAGGCAGGATAGAGAAGTAGACCATGGGAAGTGAATAGGTTGAGGAACTGAGTGGTTAGAGTTTTTGTTTTGGGATCTGTTTCCTGAGGTAATGGTTGGATTCTTTGAATGCCAGTTTTGCCATCTGATTTCAGGACAATATTCCTTGATAATTCCTTGAAAGATGCTGTCCAAGTCCTCCTTTTGAGTATTACTTTCAGGTAGTCCAGTGATTCTGATACTATCTTTCCTGGTTCTATTTTCCAGGTCAATTTTTTTCCTGTGAGATATTTTACTTTTTTTCGTTCTTTTGAAATTGATTGATTCTTGATGTCCCAGAGTTGTACTCTTTAAGGGATATTTTCCTCAGTGGATTTTTGTATCTCCTTTTACATTTGGTCATCTTTACTTTGTAAGTATTTTTCTAACCAGTTAACTCTTTTTTTCATATTTTTCTTGCATCACATTTCTTTTCACCATTTTTCTTCTACATTATATGATTTTAAGCTCTTTTTTTTTAGCTCTTACATAACTTCTTTCTGAGATTGAGATCACTTCCCATTTTTCTTTAGGGTTTTGCCCACAGGTGTTTTGACATTGTTGTCCTCTTCTGAGCTTATGTCTTGTGGTCAAATCCCTTTATTGGATTTTTTTGTTCTTTTTTTTGCCTTTTTACTTTCTTTTAAATTTGAGCTCTGCACGTGGGGTAGATGGAGTCCTGTCTTAGGTTACTTGTGCCAGGGGCTGCAGGACCTGGTTGTTTATCTGGTGCTGTACTAATATGGCCCTAAGGCCTTTCTTGCCAACCTTCCAAGTTTCCTGGGCTAAAAGATTCTTTTACCCCCATCTTTTTTGCTGCTTCTGCTGTTCCAAAATTTGTTTTGAGTCGCTATTTCATAGTCATTTAGAGGTGAATATGGGATGATTAGAGCAGTTTTCTGCTCACTTGACCATGTTGGCTCCTGGGAATTTTTTTGATGGTTAGAATTTTTGAGGGAGAGTCAATATGTATGTTGAAGTTTCCTGGTATGAGGGCAGGATTTTGCAAAGACAGAAACATTTTGAGCAGTGTACTAAACTCATTGAGGAAGAAATAGCAATGACTTGGAAATTAATTGGGTGGTAGTTATGACTAGCATGAACTTGAAAGAAGGAAAGGTTACTGATTGATGGAGGTAGGGGGAAGCAACATGTGAAGGAAAAGCATTCCAATTCTTGCACGTATACCAGTTACCAAAAATGAATGAGTAAAAGTCCAATCAGTACTAGAAACGGTCACAACAAAGACTATCATCATGGTGCAACAGAGCACATTTTAGTAATTTTAGAAGATGGAAGGAATGAAAGAGAAAAAGATTCAGGAAGAAGAGTATCTTTTTTCTGTATTGAAGAAACATTTTGCAGAGCACAGTAGAAGAACTGGGTGACATTTGTTTGAAATTTGGGGGCAGGAAGGCTGAGGGAATAGTAATAAATAATTCGGAGGTGAAGGATGGAGAATGGCATTTGGGAGACCATGAACAGGCTCTTATGATTTAATTACTGTAGCCAATGATGTTTCTTCTTTTTGGATTAGCATATCATTATGAGCATATTTTCAGCTATAATATCCACTAAAATCAATTGTCAAAATAAACTGAATCAGATGTTTAAATCTCTAAATAAGAAAGTGCTTAAGCCAAGATTTTCAAAAAAGTAATGAAGCATATATAATTATACCCTCCCATGAAAATCAAATTCCTTTTACTCAAATCTGATTGTTAATAAGATTTAAATGAGAAGAAAAAGGTTTTTTTGCAATTAACAAAATAAAGCTACTTGTAACAATCAATTCTTTCATCTTCACTTTATCCTTTTAAATTTCTATTTTTATTCATCCTTTATGAAATACATTATCAGTACAATAGTACATGGATATAACAAATAATTAAACATACAGAGATTAAGAAATTAAACAAATGCATATTGAGAAATATAAACATATTGTATGCTCATTTAAAAGAAATTTGCTCAAGGGATAAATGATCAAAAACAGTTTGGAGGCTACTGTTACAGATAAAGACTTCTAAGACAGTTGCTAAGGAATATTGGACAAATGATTTTAAAAAAGGAAGTTATCATAAGACCAATTATTTTAGATGAGATAATATAGCTCCTTGGATTGATGGATTTCCTAACTCTAAAGTCAGATTCTTTCTTTATAAAATAATATGATAGAGTGATAGAGAGAATGGAAAAATACAAATGGATCATTGATGTTAGAAACTGTGACTTCTTTTCTCAGGTAGGTATTTAGCAGTAGCAAGGTAATTAGTTATCCATGTTCCAGGAGTTAAGATGAAGAAATATCCGCAAAAAAACATCATCTTTCAATAAGTCAGTGATTTTGTAGGAAACCTATCTGTTGGCCTGAGTTCATATAACAAGCAGAAGTACAGTTGGGAAGGGAAAAAATACATTCTATAATTCATTCGTAATATGAAGAGAATGAGAGGTCTCAAAATGTTGAGGAACTGGTAAATGTCTTATTTTTTCAAAGAAATATCAATGAAATCTACAATCTGGACATCAATTCACATCAAAGTTTAAAATTTTATAATTAAAAGGATAATTAAGGAACATGCTCAAAAGAAAGAAACAAGAGTTTGTATAGCTTCAAAAAATACCCAACAAGGATATACTAGACTAGCATGATTTTCTTTTATGACAAAATTACTAAATACTTACATTTGTTGAATGATGTAAATATAATTTTCCCAAACGATATAAAAGCTTTGGATTAAGCCATTCAGATTATTTTTGCTAAAAATTTGAAAAGAAGTATATTAGATAATAATGCACTTAGTTGTGGAAATGATTGATTAGCCACACCCAAAGAATAACCGTTAAGTGATTTGATGTTAACTTGAAAGGAGGACTTTAGTTGAACATCCCTGGTACCAGGTGTCTGGTCCTGAGGCATTTAGCATCTTCATCAGTGATTTAGATAAAAGCATAATGATATGTTTAACAAACCATTTTATAGAAAAAAAAACTTAGGGGAAAGCCAATAAAGAAAACAGAAAAAAAAACCTTAAAGATATTAACAGTAAACTGAATTTAAGACCAGAAATTCTACAGGAACAAATGTAAGGACTTATACACGGGCTCAAAAATTCACGTCAGCAAGGAAAAGATATGGAGGAGGATGAAATTGTTAGAAAGCAGTTTACCTTAAAAAATGATTTGAGGATTTCATTGATGTGAAAACTTGATGTAAGCAGTGGGGTACACCAACAAAAGTATTGTTAAAGCAAAATGCTAGGCAGAGAGTCTAGGAATTTGGGGGTTCTTTCTTCTACTCTGTCTTCTGGTCTGTTTCCTACTCTGTACTGGTCAGGCCATATCTGAACCAATGTGCCCAGTTATTAATATTACATTTTATAAAAGTAATTTATAAACAAGATAGTATATAGAGAAATTGAATCAGGAAAGTAAAGGGTCTAAAATGTATGCCATATGATAATTGATTGAAGTATCTTGGGATGATTAACCTAGTTTTCTTCAAGTATTTGAAAACCTTCCTCTTTATTGCATAAATTTCAGAATCCATATTTCACATTAGATGAACATAAATAAAGACAGTATTTTTTAAATTAATATTTGTGTTTCCCTTATGCCTACATCAATGTCTTGCATGAGGAAACATAATATAAATTTCAGTTTGAAGAGCTACCAATGAACATTTAATTCAATCATAATATCTGCACCCCCTAAAAATTCACCACTATACCATAATTGACAAATGCTTATGCAGTCTTATTGCAAGATAGTCTAGTGTTCTTCAGGTTACGTTTTTACCTTAATGCTGATAAAAGGTCTTCCTCAATCCAAAGGCAATAAAGAAAGAATGCCAAACTTCATTTTCATAGTAAAATTCTGATCCCTATAGAACTCCCCACAGGAATTAGGGTCATGGGATCAATTTGAAATTATCTCCCCTCCTTCATGCTTTGTGGAGAGACCAAGACTTTCCTTGTGGCAATTCTTCTATGACACCATTATGTATATAGAATAGTCCAATTTCTGAAGTGTACAAAATAAGTTTACTATCACATGCAAGGTACATCAATTGTTTTGAGGAATCCATTTCATGCATGAAGTCATCCCGCTGCAAGTACAAATATAAATTTCCTCTGAAATTGCATACTATAAGATAATCCAAATTTTCCCAGAATATCCTGCCAATGCAATAGAATGATCTAAATGGAGTTCCTAACCCACCCTTCACTAGGACAAGTAGGCTAACTTAAAGGAAAAATAAACCGCAAAAGGCATAGGGTTCATAAAAGAGAATTTAAAACTTGGGGTTGATTAATTGGGATCTCTATATGAGAAGGCAATGTTTTTACAAACTTTCCCTCAAATGTCAGTCTCTTTAACATTGGCCATAACTGTATTTCAAAAGTTGGAATGCCCCCCAAGTGTATTATAAAATTAATTGAGAAGATAAATTGCCTAAATATGTAAGAACAAGTATTCAGTAGGAGGCCAATTTAATTCTCTTTGCAATTCAGTGTGACCCTTAAGCTTATTGGACTTTGCATGCTCTTTCCAGAAAATAGAGATAATCATAGAGCCCAAAATCACCAAGTTATGATAAGTGGATGCATCATCTCATTACGACTAATATCCTCAATCGTTCACTTTCATCCTGTATAATTCTTATTTTCTCTGTAAATACTTCCTAGAAAATGTGTCCAAAACACTGGAGACCTTGCTGTCTCTTAAAATATTCTACATAGCCCAATTAGGCATTTTGACTTTCTATTTGTCATTCTCAATACATGACAGGTTTACTGCATTTTGCTGATCATACATGACCTTGTCCATGTCCTTTATGCAATTCTATGAATGCATTCTTATTAATGGGCAATTTTACCCTTGTATCAACCCCAAATTTTCTTGATGGAAACATATATCAAAATTTTCAGATTCAATAAACATTAAGTTTCTAAATTATTTAAAGTCTTAAACACAGTTTATTTACAAGTTAATTTTACAGATATAAAACACAATATAAATGTAAAACTCTAAATGTTAATTATTATGCAGAATGAAAAAGACAAATCATGGAGCCAGACAAACCATGGAATTCCTATTGAATATTTAAGATCAATTATAAAAAGAAAGAAAGAAAGAAAGAAAGAAAGAAAGAAAGAAAGAAAGAAAGAAAGAAAGAAAGAGGGTGGGGCCAAGATGGTTGCATAGAAGCAGCAAAGTTTCACAGCTCCCACACAGCCACCTTAAATACAAATAAAAAACTATTCTAAACAAATTTCAGGGCTCCAAAACTTACAAAAATACAGAAAACACATCTGTCACTAAAGGCAGCTCAACGGGTGGGGCTCATTGCAGGAGGCTGGAAGCCAAGACCAGCCAAGCCTGAAACTGTGGCCTGGCACCAGGGTGGTTGGGAGAAGCCTCAGCTGGAGTCTCCAGGAGAGTGGATTGGTGACAACTGAGGCAATTTCCAGATTTATCAACCCGAAACAAATAAGGCTAAGAGAAAGGTCAGTTGATTTTGGCATAATTTAGGGGAGAAAAGTGTCTGGCCCAACTGCCCCTGAGGCAAGGAAGTGGCAGGAAGCAGTGTGAATGCCTGCAAATGGCAACTGCCTCCAATGGGCTGCTTCAGAGCTCCTTGCCTACAGATAGCAAGGGGTGGGGCAAGGTGACTGATCAGGGCCAAGGGCTCTTGTGTTGAGCAGCCTGGATCCAGAC
>CM053594.1:220364727-220380478 GCA_028646575.1 Pseudocheirus occidentalis
GTAAGAACTGCAATAAAACTCTAGAATCCTTTTTTGGGGACAAAAAGGATCAAATCATGGAATGGGAGAATAACAACACAGTCAGAACTCCCACACCAAATGCTTCCAAAAAATATGAAGATTGCCTACAAGCCACAGATCAACTTAAAAAGGACTTTAAAAACCAAATAAGAGAAGTGGAGGAAAAATTGGGAAGAGAAATGAGAATGATGTGAGAAAATCATGAAAAGAGAGTCAACAAACTTACTGAAGAAAACAACACCTTAAAGAACAAGTTAACTGAAATGACAAAAGAGGCCCAAAAAGCCAATGAGGAGAAGAATGCCTTAAAATGTCAAATTTGCCATATGGAAAAAGAATCTCAAAAGCATTCTGAAGACAATAATTATTTCAGAATTAGAGTGGAGCAAATGGAAGCTGACGACTTTATGAGAAACCAAGATACTATTAAACAGTTACAAAAAAGTGAAAAAATAGAAAGCAATGTGAAATATCTCCTTGAAAAAACCACTGACCTGGAAATTAGATGCAGGAGGGACAATTTGAAAATTATTGGTCTACCTGAAACCTGTGACCAGAAAAAGAACTTGGAAAGCATCCTTCAAGAAATCCTCAAGGAAAATTGCCCTGATGTTTAAGAATCAGAGGGCAAAATAGAACTTGAAAGAATTCAACAATCACCTCTGGAAAAAGCTCCCCAGAAGAAAATTAGAAATGTTATAGCCAGGTTCCAGAGTCCCCAGATGAAGGAGAAAATATACAGGCTGCCAAGAGAAAACAATTTGAATACTGTGGAAACACAATTAGGATAACCCAGGATCTGGCAGCTTCTACACTGAAGGATCGAAGGGCCTGGAATATGATATTTTAGAGATCAAGAGAGCTGGGATTAAAACCAAGAATCACCGACCCAGCAAAACTGAGTATAATGTTCCAGGAGAAAATATGGTCGTTCAGTGAGGTGGAGGACTTTCAAGCATTCTTGCTGAAAAAAACAGAACTGAACAGAAAATTTGACATTCAAACACAAGAAGCATGAGAAGGTAAACATGGGAAAGAAATCATAAGGAAAATATCATAGTTGAACTATTTACATGCCAATATGGAAAAAATGATAATAGTCACTTATGAAACTTTTCTTAGTATGAGGATAGGTGAACAGAATACAAATGTATATATACATATATGTGTATTTACATACATATATACCTACACATAGGTCTATATAGGAGGCTATATATGTGTATGAATACACATCTGAACATGTGTGCATATGTGTTCATAGAGGATACACAATCAATTGATTATGAAGGGAAGATACTTTAAAAGGTGAAATTCTGAAGTGGGAGGGGACTAGAATGAGAGGAGACAGGGAGAGACAAAATGGGGCTAATCATCCCATATGGAAGAGGCAAAGGACAACTGTTACTACTTTAGTTTCATTTACTCTCACTAAATTTGGCTTAGGGAAGGAATGACATAAACTCTAAAACGGGTATCATGCCACACAGGAGAGTAGGAGGGATGGGGATGAGAGGTGAGATGACAGAGGGGAGGGCAGGGTGTGGGGAAGGGTTGCTGGAAGCACACATTTCAGTAAAGGGACAGGGTAGAGAATAGAACAAGGGTGGGTGTGGGATAGAAGGGTCATATAATCAACCTCTCACAACCATCTTACTGTGGACATGTCCTGCATCATTACACATAAACAGCCTGTATTGACTTGCTTGTCCTTTCATTGGGGGTGGATTACAAGGGAAGAATCCAAAGAATTTAAAGCTCTACAATCAAATGTTAAAAAAAACAACATATATAAATTTATGTATGTATATGTAAATATATGTATATGATTATAATTATTAACTACATGCAACTGGGAATTAAGATATATAGGGACTGGGGTAGGGAGACCCTCCCTGCCCTACCAGAAATTTAGAGGGGTGTTGGAGGAGGGCATAAAAATAGCAGATTGGGGGGAGGGCTCTACAGTGGGATCACTATTTTGGGGTTGGTGGCAGGAGAAAGATGGGAAGAACATTTGTAACTCAAAATCTTGTGGAAATAAATGATGTAAACAAGAAAATAAATTTTAAAATTCAATTTAAAAAGAAAGAAAGAAAGGAAGGAAGAAACAAACAAATAAATATAAACATATATACATATATATGCATACATATGTATGTGTGTGTATGTGTGTGTACATGTGGGTATGTATGTATGTATGTATGTATTTCTGGTTTAGCCCAAATCTGTTTCCTCTCCAGACTTTTCGTTATTGCATATATTCCACAAAAATGGAGAGATGTGATTAATAATTATTATTATCCCAATTATACATATAAGGAGCTTGGCTGAAAGAGCTTAAATATTATACATTGCTATTAATAGCTAAACTGATCTCAGCTTTTTATACTTCTGTTTTTTTACACCAAGAAGAATGAGCTTCAGACTAAGAAGTATGGAACCAAAATAGTTGGGAAGTAACTTATGTGGAAAATAAAGAAAATATGGTCATGTTATTTTTCCCTCAGTGTGTTTACGAAAATAAATTAAACAAAGTTACAGAATAGTTAAGGAAATTTCAAGTCTGATTTCTGACCCACTGAGGGTGACATTTGAAAAAGTGAGAACTGGATGGTTACCAGTTGAATGGTGATTCATTAATGTTGTCTTGATTGCACAAATTAGACTCCAATTAATGGAAACAAATTATAAAAGATGGTATTAAAGGGACATCCTGTGAAAAAATACAAAGGAAACAATCACTAAAATTTAACATAGGGGCCTCAACTACAGACCTCACTTCCTTTTTCTTTTCTTTTCTTTTTTTTGGACAGGGCAACTACTATTAAATAAGGAGAAGCTACAAATCAGCAAGCATTAATTGGGTTTTTACTATATGCCAGGAACTGCATGAAGCATCTACAGTTAACATTCTAATGTAGGACATAGCATATAATCAACTATGGACACATAGGATATAAATTGGAGGTCAATTGGGGGTAACCTTAGAGGGAAGACACTGGCAGTGTTTATGTGGACAAGGAAGAAAGTGAAGGGGAGGAGAGCCATTAAAGACTTCTTGAAGGAAACCAGGTGTTGGGGAAATGTAATAGTAATGAAATTTGAAGATCCCTTTACATTGCTAAGCTGACAGGTACTTAGCACCTAGTTTCAAATTAAGCCTCTGTTAAAGAAACAGAAGGTATGAACCCCTGTTACTATCATAACAGGAAGGGGATGCAGAGTGAGGAACAATACTGTACATAAGAAAAAACCTCAACTGGGAAAGACAGAATTTCCTGGGAACTCGTGGTGGCAGAGCTTCTTCTGAGGGCCAGCTGGAGCTGCTGAGACTGCTGAGTGTTTCCTGAGGGCCAGTCAGAGCTGCCAGAGAAGGCATAACTGTGGTGTTGGTATTTTGTCTGTTTGTTGCTTTGTTAAGACTTGACTTGTCAAGTACAGAGACTGTGAAGGATTTAAGGTGGCCTGGATACTGTAAGCTTCAGCATGGAATGGGAACTGGATGGAAAGCTGGACAAGGAACTGGAAGCTTCCTGCCTTTTGAACCCAGGTGACAGTTTGGTGAATCCAGGTAGGAGCTGGGACCATTGAAGGGGATCCAGGGAAGCTGAAAGCCTGCTCCAAGTCAAGGGGAAAAGACCTCTCTGTGAATACTGAATAGTGACTGACCCTAATGTGAGGTTTTGCTTTGGGACACACTTTGGGAAGAGTTGTGTGATCTGACCAGATGAGACTCTGAGCCACTGCATCCAGAGCCCCCTCCCCTTCTCCACATCCACCCTCTGCCTCCAGCTTTGAAAACCTGGATATTGGTACTTCACTGTCTGGTAACTAACTAGGTATGGATGTAATTGTCAGTCGTCTAGAAGCCCTGTCTGCTGAATTGTGTTATTTTTTGTTGAGTAGTGAGTGATGGAATTGTAATTTATTCGTGATTGTACTTAGTGATTGAGTTAAGGGCTCTGTGATTGACTAAATGAATGTACTACCTAGGGGTGAATTACTTTGAGTTCTGTCTTTTGTGTCCCTTAAGAAGGCAAGCCTACTTAAGTATGATTGAATGAATGAGTTACTAAATGATTGAGTGACTAAATGAATGTACTTTGTTCAAAACTATGTTACCATTCTGGTGAAAACTATGTGGCTATTTTAGTGATAAGTTGTAACATTGTGAATGCTATATTTTGATTTTTCCATGATAAGTTTTAATATTCAAATGATGTACCTTCACTTTCTATGAATGTTCTGCTCTAATTTATTATTGAATAAATAGAGTGTTCAGTATACTACGTGAGCAGAACCTTGAAAGCTGTTCAAGTGGCAGTCCTCTGAAAAGCTGCTCATGCTTGGTTTTACAGGAAGAGACCATTGTATTCTTGGGAAATGGTCTATGACAAGCACCAAAGCAGGAGACAGTACATGTATATGGCAAGACAGAGTAAGAAGACTAGGAATCTAAAAATGGGAACAAGCTGTGAAGAGTATTGGAAATCACATAGAAGATTTTAAATTTGGTCCTGGTTATAATAGGGTCTATAGGAGTACACTGGAGACTGATGGCAGCATAGTCAGATCTGTATATTAACAAGATTATTTTAGCAGCTAAGTGAAGGATAGAATGAAGAAGAGAGAGATTTCAATGGGAACACCAACCAAAAAGTTATTGCAACATTCTTGGCAATAAGAGGCTCCACCAGAGAGGTAACCATGTCATAAGAGAGAGAGCATATATATGAGAGATGTTAGGAAGGAAGAAATGACAAGATAAGGTAAAAGAGGGAGAGGTAAGTAAAAGTAGACGATGACACATAGGTTGTAAGACTGAGTTACTGGTAGAATGTAAGCTCCCTTAAGGTAGTTCAAATATGTGGAGGGTTTGATCACTCACCTAACATACATGTACTATACCCATATATGTCTATGCATAATGCATTTCACATAAAAACCCAGTGAAGCAAGTATTTGTCCACTTGACAAAGAGGAAAAGCAAACAAAGGGCTTTTTAAGGGGTCATGTGACTTATCCATGGGGATAACACTATAAAATCAACATTCCCCTTCTAATGTTCTTTTCCTTAAAACCAATAGATCTATTAATATTTATTGATCACCAGCTCTTATCTTAGCACTATGCTGGGTGATAGAGACACAATGACAGACAAAAATGTAACCATCCTTTCTCTCAAGGAGTTTGCAGTTTATCTCACTGGTTATCTATGCTGACTTGGATATTTGTAATGGAAATGGGAATCTGAAGACCTTCCCTGCTTTGAAAATATGTTCTGCCCCCTAATAAGCTGAATGTAATCACATGGAACCTGTGGTGGCAGGAGTTTGCTTAAGGCTGGAGCAGAGCCCACAGGAAGCTGGGAGTCAGAACAGCTAGACAATGGAAGGAAGGAGGATGGCAGGCAAGCAGATATTTAGGTTTGTGAGTAAATGCTGGTTTGTGGGAAAACTGAAGGATGGCTCTCTGAGTTGTGACTTATTAACTTCTTTGTTACTATGATGGAATAGGCTTGCTAGTTTGGGGATTTGGTTTTATAGTATCTGAATAAATGTTTTGCTTCTGTTTCCTATATGAAGAATCTGTTATATTTTACTATTGAGCCCCATGTGGGCATACTTATACTGATGGTAGGCACAATGAAGATTGCATTGACACTACAATATCATAAGTTCATTATAACTGATCAGATCTAGTAAGATTCTATTTCTTAGGGATATATGTAAACTTTATTACACTGTGCTTAAGATACTACTTACATAAAAGCATTATACAAATAAACTAAACAAATATTGGATGCCTACAATATTCTTTCCCTGACCAGGATAGTGCCCCTCCTGATCCCTTTTAATTCCTAGCTTCTTTCAAGGTTCAGCTCAGGTGCTTCTTCCTATGCAGAACCCTTTCTCATTTCCCCAAATGTTAGTAACCCTTTCATTCCTCGTATTACTCTATCTTGTATTTATTTCTCTGTTTCTGTGTTGAATCTACAAATATAATGTAAGTGACTTGAGGGCTAGGACTATCATGTTTTTGTCTTTTATACCAGTGACCTAGCATAAGGTAGGTGACACAATGGGTAGAATGACAGGCCTGCATTCAGAAAGACTCTCCCTCAGTTCAAATCTCGCTTCAGACACATATTTTTCTGACCCTGGACAAGTCACTTAACCCTGTTTGCCTTAGTTCCTCATCTGTAAAATGAGTTGGAGAAGGAAATTGCAAACCACTCTTTGGCAAGGTAATCTCAAGTGGCATCACAAAGAGACAGACATGATTGAAAAAGACTGAACAACAACAAATACCTAACACAAGGCCGTGTACATAATAGGTTAGATTAGTATTTATTGACTTCAACTGAATTAAATGAACTTACTGAAACATTAAAACAAATTATGTACACTACCCCCTATGTGCACTTGACACTAGCACACCATGCCTGGGAAAAGACTTCATTGATATGATGATTAGATCTTCTTCTGAGACAGGTAAGTAGTGTGAAGGATAGAGCATTGGTGTTGGAGAGGGAAAGATCCAAATATAGTTCTTGTCTCAGATACTTCCCAGATGACTGATCCTAAGGAACTCACTTATACTTCTCAGACTCTGAGATAGTAATAGCACCTAGCTCACTAGGCCCTTAAGAGGGTTAAAAAAATAATATGTATAAATCAAAGCTTAAAGTATTTGTAGTTGGTAGCTAACTATTTTCTGGCTGTCTGGTGATCTGAGCACACTCCCAGCTATCTTCCTTCCCAATTTTTATTACAACTATGCAGAACATGTAGTAGGCATGCACAAACTTATTAAATGATTGGACAGATGGATAAATGAATAAGGGAGTAAATGTGTGTACTATGTGTGATACTCATCTAAGATTCTTCTTTTTCTTTGTTTTTCTTCTTTTGATATCAGTTTCTATCCCCCCCCCATGACCATCTTTAACATATGCACAGAGGCCTTTGCTATTCCCAGCACAGAATACTCATGCATACATACATTAATACATATATACACATACATACACACATATATAAATATACATACATACAAATATATATACACTCACACTCAGACCTTTATCCTTCCCTCCCATCTTGGAATGTGGTTTGAAAATGCCTAACACACTACCTGGTCAAAATTATCACCACTACCATTATTCCCTGCCCCAGAAATCCAATAGATTATCTTAAATTCCAGCATTTGGATCACTTCTTAGGGGCCTTCTCAAGATATCTACTTTGAAAGGGTAAAGGTATTCAATTTATGTTCAAGCATAGGTGTGGTGATTTGTGGAGAAAAGAAAGAAAGGAAGGAACTGGTGACCCAGCCAACCAACCTAACACAGGAATGTTTAACGTATTTACTGTCACCCATCTACCTACCTGAGATTAGGATTCCGAAGAAATATGTGACAGAAAACATATATTTGGATGGAAGGGGGAATTTGCGAGAGGCCCAGAGTACAATACCACTTGTGTTACAATTTGACACTATTTTGAGGGGTCCCTAGATCTGCAGGAAGCAATTTGAACATACTGGGAGCTTAAGAAGATAGGAAAAAATGGAGGAGGGCAGAGAGTAAGTAGCAACAAGCACATGGTCTTATATACTTCACAAATTGCTTAGGGGCAGCCCCTTGGGGATTTCAATGTCACCCACTGTTTGTTCATTGAGTGATGGAGAGTGTAAAGAGGAAGGAGTTCACTAGAGCCTTGCTCCTGCCAATCCCTTCCTGTAGGAATGACCCCTCTTTAAAGACCTTACACGTCAACCTTTGATTTCTTAATAGCTTAAAGTAGGAGTTTTGAGAATTAAAATACCAGTGCCTATATATCTGCTGACAATGTCACTGGGTTAATCTGTTCCTTTTTCTTTCTCCCATTGCTAAGATAATCTTGCTATTTACTCAATATGAAAAATTATGCCATCTCCTATAACATTATGGCATATAAAAGGAATTGATATTTTGATTCTGGACAATTTTGAAAATTATCTAATATGAATTAAAATGATAAGAGTTAGGTTAGTGTCTGACTCCAGTGTTTAAGAACATAGAATTTTACAACTGGAAGGCGCCTTGGGATCATCCAGTCCCTACCCCGTCATTTTACAGAGGAGAAAGCTAAGGCCCAGGGGAGTTAACTGACTTGGTAAAGTCAGGTAAAAAGCCAGTGTTTAGTTATCAATGCCTTCTGACTCTAAGGAGGCTTTTCTATTATACTCTGTTTCCTTTTATGTAAATGAGGAAATGCTATTCAAGCTTACCAACCACCTTACTCTCAAATTACTGATGATGAAATTAAATTCAATTAACAAAAAACACCCAAACCTTTTGTATGTATGGCACTGCATTAGACTGGCTGAGATAGATAGAAAGAAGATAGATACAGATAGAAAGGATACATGGACAGAAAAGAAACAAACAAAATAATACCCTGTACTCAAGGCACTTATATTCTGCTGGGAAAGGGTTTTTAACCTGGGATCCATGAAGTCATCAGGGTGTGAGAATAAATTTCATGGGATACATGAACTTGAATGGGAAAAGTACCTCTTTATTTTTTCCAGTCTCAAAAATTTAGCATTTGCCTTCAAGTACAAAAAGAAAATCCTGATAAAGAGTTATCAGGCTTTACTTAGGTGTCAAATGGGTTCATGACATAGATGTGTATACACATGCATGCATATATCTATGTATGCACATGTCTATATATAAATATATCACATACATCGTTATATGTACATATACACCTGTGTCTAACAGTGCATATGGGTCTAAATATGTGCACATATGCTTATTTTTATATTGCTTTTTATCATACTGTCTCTTGCCTTTCTTCATTCTAAATTATGTTAACTTTTTATTGTACCAGGCTTTAATCTCATGGGAATTTGACTTTGTATTTAAAAAAAAACAAGAAGAACAAAACTACTGAATATTTCACATAACATTGTGTAGATGATGGTTCTCAAATTTTAGAAGACATTTTGCATAATTTTCTTAAGACAGTTTTCCTATTTCTAGATGTTGTCATCTCATTTCTAAAGTTATAAGCTAATTTGATTAAGAAACGCTCATAAAAGAGAGCAAGGTTTATGTTTGTGCATTGAGAACTCTCTTATAAAGATGAAGAAGGCACACGATGTTGCTTTACTTATCATCATTTACCCTCTTGGTGATATACTATTTTCCCCTTTAAACAACTAAAGAAATGGAATACAAGAAGTAATTTCTCTTGCAAAATTAATAAAATCTTTTATGAAAGATAGTTGAGAATAATAATGGTGTTGGCATAATTCAATTACATGTTACATACAACCCACCTTTTTGAAATTAGTATTTGTTGCTACTGGGCAATCACAATGAGAAAATTATATGTAGAAGAGTTTTGAAAATTGTAAATAGAGAGCAGAATATTTGACATATCAGGTGTGTTGAAATATTCCTTCTTTTCGAATTTATCTCATTGAAAGCTATTTCCATCTTTTTGATATGACATATCCATCGTAATGAATCATATCAGTATTTATTACCAAAAAAGAATAACTGAATTAGAAAACTGTATCTCATTTGTAACGTCTTAAGTGGATCCATTTTTCCCCAACAGTACCTTACTAATATCTTTCAAATTTATAAATAGATGAGAGATTTTAAAAATTCTTCCCTTTCTATAATAATTGTAACAGCAAATATAAAGGTCCTTATGCTGGAAACTTGAAGTAAAAATAAGAATGCCAGGCTTTTATTCATCACCCTTTTATCAAACTTTTTTTGAGGTCATTTTTAACTAATCAAGAATTTTCAAAAAGGTTGGATTGATTAGTAAATCAGTTAAAATATTTTAAACGACTTTAAAAGTGATAACTGAATATTAATAAACAATGAGGTTAATTTGGCTTGTGTCATTGACTATAATAATCACTACCTGAAAATCAGGTAAATATAAATGCAGATGATACTTATTATGGGGTAAAAATAATTTTTAATCAAGAAGAAATATCTGGATTATTTTTCATGTAAATGTGTTCCATAACTAATTAATAATCCATCTCCCCATAATATCTTAAATGTATATAGTTTTTAGGCTGATTAAATTCCTTACTTATAGTATCTTATTGATTCTCCCCATATCTCTGTTAAAGGGTGTAACAGTAATAAGATTTGAAGTTTCTTTTGTATTGCTAAGCTAAGAGGTACTTAGCGCCTAGTTCACATTAAGCCTCTTTTAAAGAAACAGAAGGTACAAACTCCTGTCTCCTGTTGTTTATGTAACAGGAAGGAGCTGAACAGGGAGGGGAAATACTGTATATAAGGAAAAACCAGAGAGGGAGAGTTGGATCTTCTTGGAGCAAGCTCTGTGGAGACAAAAGCTGCTGCCACTGGGGAGGCTGAAGAAAATCCAAGGAGGCTGAAGAGGAACCCCACCCCTGGCCCCCTCCAGCCTAGAGATAATAATTTTGATTTTGAAAGCCTGGGTGGAGTAATTTTGATTCTGGCAACCAGCTGGAACTCCTGCTGAGTCCAAGGGCCAGCCAGAGCTGTTGAGCATTTCTGAGAGCCAGTCAGAGCTGACGGCCAGCCTCAGCTGCTGAGGAGTTGCTGAAGATTTCCAAGGCCCATACAGAGTTGCTGAAGACTGAGGAAGCATGACTGTGATGCTGGTACTTTGTATGAACCTATTAGTGGCTTTGTTAAGCCTTGTCTTCCCAGGAACAGAGACTGTGAAGGATTTGAGATGGACTGGACATTGTAAGCTCCAATATGGAGCAGAAACTGCACAGAGAGCTTGACAAAGACCTGGGAGCTGCCTGCCTTTGAACCCGGATGAAAGTTTAGTGAATCCAGGTAGGATCTGGGGCCATGGAAGGAGATCAAGGAAATCTGAGAAATCACCCCAAGTCAAGCTGAAAGAAGACTTTTCTTGGATAAGGTATACTGCCTCAGAAATTGTAAATTTACTAGTGACATAGGGGTAGAAGGTCTGTGTATTTTCTGATCTTTGAATTGTGAATGATGAAGGATGATTGAGTTGATTGAATGATTGATTGACTAAATGATTGCACTTAGTGACTGATGGCTGAATAAGTGACTGATTGAGCTAACTTAGTGTGCCCAAGAGTGGAGAACTTTGACTATTGTACTTTGTGTTCCTTGAGGAGGCAAACTTCCTTAAGGATGATTGAATGATTGAGTTATTAAGTGATTTTTCTTTGTTGAAAACTTTGTGGCCACTGTGGTGAAAATTCTGTGGCCATTTTCTGTGATAAGTTGTTGGAATGATATATTTTGATTTTCTGTGATAAGTTGTAAATTGTGAATGTTGCACTTTGATTTACTGTTAATGTTTTACTTTGATTTGTTATGGAATAAATAGAGTGTTTACTATACTGTGTAATCAGAACCTTAAACGCTATTCCTAGCAGCCTTCTTCTGAAAAGCTGTTTGTGCTTGGCTTTACAAAGGGTTACTGCTATCCTCTTTTGCAGAGGAGGAAAATGGAGCCCAGAGAGATTGTTACTTGTGGTCACACAGCTAAAACGTATCAGAAGCAGAATCTGAATCCAATTATACCATGTTGCCTCTATACTTTACAGTGTAAATATAGTTATTGATCCATAACTCTCCCAGACAAACCTATTTAACAAATGTTATCTAACAGGATAATTGCTATGGCCAAAGAATTTAAGATCAAATGGTTAGTTATGGACCTCTACCTATCACTGAATCTGGTTCTAGGAAAAACAGAAATGGTCTTTTTCAAGGATTGTATTCAGAGTCATTTCAGGATAGCTGACTCCCAGAAGCTTCTGATAGAACCTTCAAAAACCAGAGTTGCTTCCAACTCATGAGGAGGAACAGTAGTAGGACTTTGCAGAGGTAGAGTCTCAGTGCATCCCATAGACAATTTATGGGAAAATGCAGACAAGAGAGATACACATAGTGGATAAGCATAGATAAGTTGTGATCTACATTATTCAAAGGAACGTTATTGAATGATTTAGAGATCCATTGGAATATTTTAGAACTTGATAGAATAAAGAATAAAGGAATGAAAATGAAATTTTTAAAATCAAATTTGAGAGAATATAGCCTAGACTACTAAAATATTGACTGGGTTGCATCATTATCAGGTAAAGCTTATGTGATCTAGAGAGGCAATTCAGGAAAACCCATATTTGTTCATTTTTTTTTCTCTAGGTCAGGTCAAATTCAACAGAAGAGTGTAAACACCTATGCATGCTTTAATTACATAAACATGATCAAAGACTAGATTTAGCCTTTTTTAATATATAGTATGCCTAAGAGGTGGACATTGAACTTAATTTGATATGAAAAAAATCAGAAGACCTCATTGTTTATTAATATGCAGTTATCACTTTTAAAGTGATCTTCAGGGGTGGCTAGGTGGCACAGAAAATAGAGCAGCAGCCTTGGAATCAGGAGGACCTGAATTCAAATCCAGCCTCAGACACTTAACACAAAAACTAGCCATGTGACCTTGCACAAGTCACTTAACCCCAATTGCCCTCCCTTCCTCCAAAAAGCAAAAATAAATAAATTTAAAAAGTGGTCTTCAGATTTTATTTTATTTGTTTTTATATCAAAATTGTTTTATTCTTTATAGTTCCTCATTCATCTTGATTCAGTCATTAGTGCTGCTTCCATGGGAAGGAACATCCTTCTGTAAGTCTTGCCTTATCTCCAGTAGCCTGACAGAGTACAGTGGAGGATCCAATACAGAGAACCACTGTTTGTGCATGGCTGAAGACAGGGGTGATTTTATAGCACCCCGGGCACTTCACGTCCATGAAATATGAGTTCAGACTCTGCACCAGGCTCTTCTCCTTGGGAGAGGGCTGCAGGAGGTCTTTTGCGACAGGCATGTTGGCAGGGGGAGATCTTCACTGCCGGAAAAACTGTCTTCAGATTTTAAAGTAGCTTTGTCACTCATTACCTGCATGATCTAGGGCACACAACTAAATCTATAAATCTCAGTTTAGTGTTTATAAGCCTTCCAGTATAAATGAGCGTAATTATAGCTGAACTGTCTACCTCAAACTGTCATTGTAAGAATCAAATGGAATAAAATATCAGAAAACCCTGTTTTATAATAATATTTGGGGTTGCTTTTATGTATAAAAGCACTGATAATCAATATGACAAAGAAAGTGTTGGAAAAGTGAAAGACGGCTATCAATATGGTGATGATGACATCAGTAACTTTTTAAGCAAAGTTTTTCTAATATTTCCACTTCAGTTGAATATTGATCTAGGTGCCTTTAGGAGTTATACTAACTTTTCAGGAAGCTAGCTATGGTCCTAGGAGTTTGAATACTGAAGAGTTCATTTAATTTCTCATACACAGTTGTAATTTACAATCAAGAATTACCTTAGGCCCTGGGAGATTCTGGTTCATTATTGCAGATGATATATACTGGGCCTTAATGGCCAAGGTTGTTCAAACATGAGAGCTGTTGTTTCCTGTTTTTCTCAGGAAACTGAGAAGGACTTATTCTCTTCTGAGAATTTAAGAATTGAACATCTTGTTAGGTTAACAGGGTTACCATTCCCAGCCCAACTGTCAATTTCAGTCCTTTGGAACATCAGGCTGGCAGGGTCAACTCTTAGCTTGTTAAACCATCTCTACAGTATATGAGTAGTAGATGTCTTAGTTAGAAATCTTTCAAACCTTTAGGCCATGTCACTTTCATCATATTTTTATCTCTTTTTCTACATTCTCCTTTAGTATCAGTGCCCTATAGTGGCATACATTGCTCTAAGCATGATGAGAAATATCCTTTTCCTTTTCCTTACTACAACCAATTGACCTCCAAATAGCAGCAAGAGACATCTGGAAAATAACCTCTCTCTAAAATCAAAACTCATTGTAAGTCTAAGTTCTTTCTGGAACTGGGAGTCATAGGAAAAGGTCAATGCATTGATAAAGGGAATATTAGTGAACAGTGCTTCATATTAAAACAAAGACCACATTTCTAGATATAAAAAGAAAGCAAAGAGATACCTGAGAAAAATTTCCTGATGTGATACATGAGAGATATGCCTTTTTCAAAAAATGGGCAAAATAGTTATTGAGAAATTTATTTTTGGTTTATTAATCAATTGATAATCTAAGGGTCACAGATAATATACTCAATTCCTTTTTAGTTTCCAAGAAACTAAGAGAATGATTAGTTTTGAATTTAATAAGGCAAAAAAATATCAAGAAAATTTACTGTGATATATCCCTAAAAGCCATAAGTATAAATCCTTAGGAAAGAAAAGTATTCAATTAGTTACGCTTTATATGAAACTATTAGAAATGTTGGGCTGTAATATTAGATACATGCATATAGACATATACATGTATGTGTATATATCTGTGAGTATGTAGTGGTAGATGAGTGGTATTCATTTTTCAAGAAAATTAACATCAAAGTAGTTATTCAGAAATTTATTTTTGGTTTAATTATTAGTTGACAATTCTTGGACCAAAGACAATATTCTTATCCTTGATTCTGTTTTAATTCCCCAGCAACTAATAGAATAATGAACTAAGGGAATATGTGTATATTCATATACACATTTACATATTTGTGTAATAACCATGTGTATATTGTGCATACATGCAAACATACACATATACATACAAGAGTACATCCAAAATATTTTCTGTAAAAAAAAATCTCAATTTTTATACTGCTTTTCTAGCACCAGTTTGATCTTAGAAAGCATTTTTACCCTTACTAAACTATGAACACACCAGAAAATTGAAGAATGACACTGAAGAACCATGAAAAGATCCTTAACCAGTTCTTGCTGCCATGAAATATGAGGGCCATTATATGGAAGCTTGAAGGTGAGAATTTGAAACCTTAAGGATTTGATATTTAGTGAATTATGTAGAAGTTTGGGTGCTTTTCCATCTTTGTTACAGTTGTGTGAACTTTTTCAGTCCTATACAGGGGAATGAAAGTTCAAGTTAGAAAGTACTGCTCTGGCCTTTATTTCTTTTTTCCTGAAACTCTAAGCATAGTCTGAACTACCTCCCCACAACAGACATAATTTTCTAAGGTGAAATTTAGGACATATGGAATAGGAAGTATTTCTGTTCAGTTTTTTTAAAAACATTCATTTGGATGCCATTAAGTAGGAAATATAAACTTCAAACAAATTAAATGCATATCCCAGAGAGAAGAAGCAATGAACGGTAGTGTAGTAGCTATTAGAGCCAGATCAGGAGCTGGGAAGAACTAGGTTAAAGTCCTCCTTTTGAGAAATTTGGGCTCTATATGGGAAAAATCACTTAATCTCCTGGTGCCTCAAGGAACTCTCTAAGACTATCGCTATGGAATGTATTAGATTTTCCTATGGAAGTTTGAAATGAAATCATAGGCCAGGTCCAAAATATGAATACATTATGAAAACATATGAAACACTATGAAAACATACAGGCATACATAAAAGTGTGTAATTGTGTATTGTGTGTATGTGTGCATATGCCTGTATGTTACATAGATTCTAATTACTGCTATGTCATGAATTCATGACATCTTAAATGCTAGAAAGTGTCTTAAAGATAACAGAATTAGTACAAAAGAGTGCTTTGTGGTTGCTCACAGAACAGAGCACAAACCAGGAAGATCATACCACCTTGGAAAAACTGAAAGTTTACAGACCCCTAGAACTAGTTCTGAAAACAGCTGCACAAAAAAAAAA
>CM053594.1:220380978-220401365 GCA_028646575.1 Pseudocheirus occidentalis
TTTTGGAGCTTGAAAATCTGTTTAGCGTCCCATTTTATGAGTTTTTTAGTGTGTTTGTGTGGGAGCTGTGGTCCTTTGCTGCTTCTATGCCGCCATCTTGGCTCCGCCCCCCAATCCACCACACTTGTAACTGCCAAGTGAACTTAATTAGGTGCCCTGCTGCTGCTCCTTGTCACACTAACCCTGGTTCTGTCCCCTGTTGAACAGTCAGAAGACTCAACAACCATAACGACTTGGAGACTGTTGTGACCCAGTTGTGAACTTAGATACTGCTTACTCAAGACCTGATGATTTCACTGTTGTGATCAAGTTTTCATGCTTAAAAATTCTACACCTGTCATAAGCAGGTAAGCCCCTCTTCTTAGGAAGTAGGATTTCACTTGCAAGTAATTTCTCTCACTTGAGATTAAACTTCTGTTTGATTCTTTACTCCCCTGTTTCTAGCTTGCTGTGTTTGGCTCCAACCATCCAGAAGTTAGAGGCCAGTTCAGTCCAGTTGACACAAGAAAACCCCAAATGGGGTCATGAAGAGTTGGATATGACTGAAAATGAATGAACAACAACAAAAGACTAATCTTTGGGATGGTGTTGGTAGGCTGGTCCAATAGACTATTTATAGGAAAACAAATTTTCAAATTTCACTTTTGATATTTTACTTGCTGTGTGAGTTTAAAGAAATGACTTGTCCTAGCCCTTATACAGCTAAGTTTCCAAACTGTCTCAACAGAAGAATTTTCTTACAAGGAGTTTCCTACACCAATGAAATCATAGGTCCAAATAAAATAATCAAAATAATGATTTTAAAAATTACATTTGAAAAGAAACCAATGCAGAGCTACTTTCTTAACTCCCACTTCTAGTGGTGGAGCTAATCCTCACAGGGCAGCTACTATTCACTAGTTTCAGAGTTTAATGGGAAATTCTGAAGAGATATGTTTCTAGTACTTTTTGCTGGTGAGCATTGGTGTGCTCAGTAAAAATCAGCTATATTAATTAGCTTTTTCACCAAAGACATTTTCTAAGATGGCATAGTAGTTATCAAACACTAATTATCAAAACATTTCCTCCAAAAGCTAGAAGAGTGAACAGTCTGCTAATAAATATAGAGATTTTTGAAGAAAGTGGGTAGAAACAAAAGTTTTCTGGAAAAAGAAACTAAAAAGCAATGACACACATATGTTGAGATCATACGTGGCAAAAGAGTATTTCATAACCCCTAGTAAAAGTTTTATTCTCCCTTTGTAGAGTAGTCATAAAGATCACCCTTGGTTGTAACTCTGTGCTAGGTTTTATGGATCAGTTTTCATGCTTAGCATTACTTTCTGCCCAAAAAGAATCATGATTCCTGAAACTGCCTTTCCTCGGGTGTCTGTCCTCTTGAAAGTGTTGCTGAAAATGTTTCCTCTTACTGTTCTTAATTCTTTGATGACAAGGAGAGGGAGACGGAAAAGTGAGATGGAGTTGGAGAGGAAAAAGAGACAAAAGAATGAGAGCAGAGAGAGAAATTCTTTCCCCCCTCCACTTCCCAGAGAACAATTTCTTTTATGAGTCAGGCTCCAAGTCTTCAGCTAAAACACACAAAGCTAGAACTTTTTATCATTAGACTAGTTTGCCCTTACATATATTCATGTATGTGTGTTACATATGTATGTGTGTGTATATACACACACATCTATGAAATATTCAGGCCTTTTGTGATTATAATAATTAGGGTGGGTAGTTAAATAATTAATAAAATATTTTTTCACAATTTTTTTCATCTTTCACTAGCCCAATATAGACATTCAGTTGACAAATTTTATCATTTCTACCTCTACAAGGACTCTCACTCCTTCTCTGTATCCACACAGACACCACTCTAGTTCAGAAGTGAATCACCTTTCATTTGTACTATTGCAATAGCTTCTTAATTGTTCTCCTGAGACTCAAGTCTCTCTCTCTCCAATCTATCTTTCACATACTGCCAAAATGAATTATCCAATATGCAAATTTTACCACATCATGCCTCTATTCAATAAGCAGCACTGGCTCCCTTTTCGTCAAAGATCAAAGACAAACTCCTTACTTTTACATGTAAGGCCCTTTATAACTTTTGTTGGACATATTTTTGTAGCGTAATTAAGTATTACTCTACTTCTGGCTACCTGCAACCTAGCCAAACTGGTCACCTTGGGAATCTTCATAGACTGCACTCTAGCTCCTACCTCTTTGCTTTGAACTAGCTATTCTCTATGCCTAGAAGGCACTCCCTTCTTACCTCCAACTCTCAAAATACCTAGTTTCCCTCATGGCTCAGTTAACAAAACAACAACAAAAACTAAAGCTATTCCTCTAGTTAATAGTGCCTTCCTTATCCCAAATTATCTTATATCTATTTTATATGAGTATAGATTTATGCATACAGTTATCTACCAACCCCATACCCAACCAGATTGTAAACTTCTTAAGGTCATGGACTCCTTTTGAATGCATATTTGTATTTCCAGCACCAAAAACATTACCTATCATGCAGTAGGTGGCCTATAAATGTGTGTAGAATTAATTAATAGTATAATTATTATTAATCTTGTTTGGCATGTGAAGTAATCAAATCTCAAAGAGATTTAATGCTCCCTCCAAGGTCACACAGATGTTAAGTGCTAGAACTAAGAACTGAAATTAACTCTTCTGATTGTTAAATCTTTCCTCTTCAAAATTCCATCCTTCTGACTTGTTTGTGGCAGAGAAAGGGATGAAGAAAGAGAATGTAAAAGACAAACAGAGAGAGGGAGAGAGAGTATTCGAAAGAGACAGACACATACTGAAAGACAGAGACAAAGCACTTGCAACCTTTTGTGGTAAAGTATTGTGGCTATATTATTCTTGACTGCCTTCCTTTCCTGTCTTCTTCTCCTGTATTCTGTGTGTCTTTAGAAAGTTCTTGTGTGATCTGCAATGTTATGAGCTTCCTGAACTCTTGGACATAAAGAAAATTGAAGGATTTGGATGATGATACATATCTCTTTCAAGATCAATCATATCTATATCATTGAGAATTTATTTTGAACCTTCCTTTATTCTCTTTGATGCTCGTGTCGGAGATGAAGGAATTCTGGCAGTCAGAGGACAAGAGGTTCTAAGAACTTCCCCTCTGCATTAGTCTGAAAGTTGCTTCCAAAAGGAAATTTTAGAAAGTGCAAGTATACATTGAATGGACTCATATCCCTGGGATATCATTCTTTTCCAACCACACCACAAACTTCCATATCAAATTACTCAAGCATCTTCTTTCAGGTTGTAGATAGGGCCAAAGGGAGTGACATACTAGACAGGTAAGTTTCACTCTCTTTGGATCAGTCAAATTGGCCTGTTTCTATTCTTTTCTTAGTTCATCTTGCTTCTCTGTGCCTTTAACACTGGTTCTCTGACTCAAACTATATTCACTATCTTAGTACCATAGATTTTAGGTACTTTTGAGATTATTTACTCCAAATCTTAAATTCTCTGGAGCTGAAAAAAAGGTATTGAGTGGTTCAGTGATTTATTCAGGAGTCATAAAGTTAATAGGTGACAGAATTAAGATTTGAACCCAAGCCTTCTAAATCCATATCCTGTATTCTTTTTACTACATCCTATCACATTAGCTCTAATTAGAATCTCCAGGTTCCTGAAAAAGTCTGCTCAAGAACTACCTGTGAAGTGTGTGGTGTTTCTCCTCCCCATCCCCAAATATTGGAATAAGTTTTCCAGGGCTGAGTACCAGGGTCAGTTTGCTTGTATTTGTTTGGGATATACCTTAATATGTCCATATGTATTGTGATATAATTTGTTATAAGCTTCTTGCATATGGAGAGTGTTTCATTTTTCTCCTTGAATCCTTACTGCCTAACAAAGCGCACAGCACATAGTTACTTAAGTAGTGCTATTGATTTATTGAGTTTGAAAAGAGCAATATAATATTTATACTATTATATGTGTGTGTGTGTGTTGCAAAAACAATTTTCAAAGAACTCTGTTCAAATAAATAATCAACCATGATTCCAGAGGAAATCAGGCAGATAAGTGGCACAGGATTGGGTTCAGAGTTTGGAAGATGATAGTTCAAATAAGGCCTTAGACACTTATTAACCGTGCAACCCAGAACAATTCACTTAACCTCTGTTTTCCTCAGTTTTCTCATCTGTAAAATGGGGAAAATAATAGTACTTACTTGGGGTTGTTGTGAGGATCAAATAAGATAATTACTATAAAATGTTTGTATAGCTATTATTAGCTATGATGTTGATTATGATGATAATGGTGCTGCTGCTGCTGCTAAAAGAGCACTCCTCACTTTATTACAGAGAAATGATAGGCTAATATTCATAGTTAAGAGAAGCATTTTTGCTTGTAAGAATTTACTTTGTTTGACAATGCTTATATAAGTTGTTTTCCTTCCTTTCTTCTACCTTCCTTCCTTGGTTGCTTCCTTCTCTCTTTCCCCTTCTCTTTCTCTCCTTTTCTTTTTCTTTATTCTTCTTTCTCTTTTTCCTTCTTTCTTCATTCATTTGTTCATTCCTCACTCCCCCCCTCCCCTTTTCCAGTAGCTCAGGAGTATAGAAGAGAGAAAAGTGTTTGAATAGCTCATAGATAAATAAATGAATGAATGAATTAACGAACACATGAAAGAATGAATGAATGAATGAATGAATGAATGAATGAATGAATGAATAACTAAAAGTTGTATACATATAGGAAATCACTTTGGGGGGGGATGACATTTAGGACATTTATATACTTACTTCAAATTTTCAAGTGAGCTTGTGTCCATCAATCTAGGTGATAGCAGCAATATCTCCATTATAGGCTGACATTAAAATTCCTAAAAATGGACTCCTCAGGTCACTGCTAACTTCTATGAAAGGGGATGAAGGAAAGAAACAGCTGGAGCTTCCACAGAAAAGTCCTTAGAGAGAGCTGTTATGCATTTGTTTTCTTCAACTGATCATTAACTGCTAGAACTTCACCTCTAGGGCCTTTTTCATGTAGATATCCCATGGAATTTTAAGTGCTTACTTGGGGGGAGGGAAGGTTTGAACAGTGATGGCAGTATTTAAACGCCAAAATAAGGAACATCCAGAACTATTGCATTTCTTTAGTGAAAAAAAAATGTTCTTGATAAAATTATTTTGATTAACTAATCTTTCAAAAGAAGAACCTGATCCTTGGCATCTCTGGTAGAATCTATGTTTCCTTCTTTTTTCAAGAGAGACACAACAAAGCAGGAATGATAAGCTTCACAAGAATGTTGGATGAATTAATGAGATAATAACTATAGAATTTCTTGCAAGAAATATGTTCCAGAAAGACATTGCCAACAGGAACACCATGAGAGAAAATAATGAAAGTACTTTCAAATGGCCCTGATAAATAAATAAAATATTCAAGTCAAAGCTGATTGTCTCGTATGCTTTTAAAAACATAAAGCTAGAGACCTATGATTTCTGAAAAAACCCCATATAAATATGAAAAAGATGCTAAATTTTCAATGTTAATGTTAAGCTTAAAGTGCAAGGCCTTGATATATTTATGGCATTGTACATTCTCCCCCTCCCCTAAACACTTTTATCATAATTTTCACTTTTTGATGTTTAAGGCTTTTCTTACAGACCCTTTTCATATGCTGCTTGAAGGAAGTCATTGGAATGAATAGACAAACCTTGCTTTTCTCTAGAACATGCTTTGTGTTTATTGAAGGAAAGTTCATCAAGTTGCATGTTTATAGATTGAAAGAAGGATGTATGAGAATTAGTGATAACATTAGGGACAAGATAAGAATAAAAAGCTGGATGAGTAGAAGATTGTGCGGAATAAAAAGGGTAACAACCAGAGTTCCCCAGAGCTCAGTACTAGAGCCAATCTCATTTACCTTCCATATAAATGACCTTGGAACACGAGCAAACTGTATCATACCTAGATTGGAAAAACAGTGGACAGAGCAGAGTAAGGTATAAAACTACAGGGAAATCTTAACAGAATAAAGATGTGATTGGAAAAGTTACAGGTGAAATTTAATACAGTACAGTCTCATTATAGCATCACTTGGGAAAGGCCAGGGGGATGGAAGAGAAATTTTAAGCATTTGCAAACCAGTACTACAGGTAGTTAAAAGCTTTGTGTAACCTAAATTATTTTCAAGAGAACAACTGGACCCATGGGTAATGAATGGCTAACCTGGGTCCTTCCTTTTCTCCTACTCCCTCTTGTCCACCAATCAAACCCCACAGCTAAAACTACCCCATCCCCACTTTCAGACTTAGTCTGAGTCCCAAGTTTGAATTCAGTTCAGGTCCTGTATAATCTCTGAGACAATTTTCCTCCTGTTAGCTCTGACATGGTATCCTGATTTCAATGAATGAGCTGTTATACTTATTATGCTTACTATAACCAAGACCTTGTCTAAGATGCCTCATCCCCTGCCTGCTACTCTGTCCCTTAAAATCAGTCTCCATGCCTGAATCTATGTCTACCAGACACCCCACTGGTGCCTCATGCTTTACTGTTATGTTGTCAAAAACATAGACACCTGGCCCCTAATCTTTATTGGCAACATGGGAGTCTAGAGGAAACCATCATTCACTTGCTAAGGCTTCCTCCAATTTCTAGATTCTAGGACTTCCCTTCATTGCTTGTTTCACATGGTGAATCCCTCTGTTTTCCAGAATCTTGCTATCCCTCTTGCTATCCATCTGTCATTGACAGGGCCTTGTTCCAGTTTGTGTATCTTTTAGAAGTTTGTCCTCATATTCGTGAAAAGACATGAAATTATAGAGTGGATATAATAAAATAAGGACTCAGCTCTAGTACCCAAAAGTTTAAAAAGTGGTACAGCTCAGAGACATAAAAAACATCATTAAGCCACAGCAAAAGAACATTTGTCTATAACCCTGACATTTCATTCTTTTTGTTTGTTTGTTTCTTTTTTGGACGGGGGAAGACAGAGTAATTGGGGTTAAGTGACTTGCTCAAGGTCACATGGCTAGTAAGTGTTAAATATCTGAGGCCAAATTTGAATTCAGGTCCTCTTTACTCCAGGGCCAGTGCTCTGTTCACTGTGCCACATAGCTGCCCCAATTCCTAAAGTCCTGAAATTTTAAATAGAGATTTTATATACACACACACACACACACTCACACATACATACATACATACATGCATATGTACATACATATATATATATGTATATCAATGAAGGCTGTATGAATTAGGGATGGTGCAAAATATGGAAGCTTCAGTAAGATTATATTTTAGATAATTTGGGATAAAAATGCAATATTATCATTTATATTTTCCCCTCTAATCAATAATCCTTGAAATCATTCTCCTTTTGTTCCTTTATTTGTTGGAATAGTTTCCTTTTGATTCAATTAAAACCTTCTTCTCAATAGGTAGTGTCAATGGGGAAAAACAATTCAGTTCAAGATTGACTTTGAAGTATGTAGTCAAGAGGGTTTTACATTCTGTCCTTAAGTAATTCCATATTTGGAACAGATAACTCCAATTACTACATCATAATACTCATTTAATGTCCATATGCTTGCATAAAATAGAAATATTTATTTGATTTACTTAATTTACATTTTATGTTTTTCATATTTTAAAGAAATTGCATTTCCATAAGCCATGGCAGATGGGGAGCAGGTGAAGGTGAGATGAAATATGAGGGACTTAGTTTCTCTTCCTTAAACACAATTCAAATATTGAGTCTTGTTGAATTAGCAATTGAATTGGCCCTACAAAAAGGGAAACTATGAGTTCTGCCTATTGACCTCCAATATCCTCCTATAAAGCAGAAAAGTTAGAGAGTCACTTTACCCACAGCTCAATGCGCTGGGACTTCAAGCCATATACCTACTGCTAAGTAATAAGTGAACTAGCTTTGAGAACTAGTTAGTCTAATCTTAGGTGTGATGAGTCACAAGGTGGTTCCAGATACTTTACAGTTTCGCCATATTTAAAGGCTGGGCCCCCTTCACCATGTACTTTTCTACATAAACTCTGGGTCCTTCCATAAAATCTTAAAAAATCTGGAAAATATAAGAGCAGGAAGGGCTTTAGGAGATCATCAAATTCAACCCCTTCATTTTACAAATGAGGAACAAATTTCCTTTTAAGAGAAATAAAAACTATTTTTCTTTCAGGACAATTACATTTTTAAGATGATTTATTGTTGCTCAGTCATTTTAGTCATGTCTGACTCTTTATGATACCATTTGGGATTTTCTTGGCAAAGATACAGGAGTGCTTTTCCATTTCCTTCTCCAGCTCATTTTATGGATAAACTGAGGTAAGCAAGGTTAAGTGACTTGCCTAGGGTCATATAGGTAGTAACAGTCTCAGGCCAGATTTGAACACAGGAAGGTGAGTCTTCCTGACTTCATATCTGGCCTTCTATCTACTGTGCCACCTAGCTGTTCATCTAAGATGATTATAGGACCCTTATCTACTTACCTTTAATAGATATTTAGATTTAGAGCAGAAAGAGAGGGTAAAAGCCAATTAGTCCAATTTCCTTATTTAACAGAGGAGGAAACTGAGACCTAAGGACTTCTATTTGCTAAAGGTTACATGGGTAAACAAAGGAACCAAGTTGTTGTTTTTTCCCCTACATACCTGGATGCTGCAGTCACTTTTGTAATAACTTTTTTTTTCTATATAAAGTTATAAGGGAAAATGGAACAAAAGGAAAAGCCCCATAGGGAGGTCATATGGTTGACCTTTTCCACTCTTTGTTACATGTGTATGAGCCCATATCAGCCCACCTAGATCTCCTCACCTGTCATTTTTAAATTCCTTGAGTACATGTCTACCTTTTGTTCTCCATGTATGGGCTAATCCTATATGAGTATCTAGGCACCAGAAAATATCTCCCTCTCCTCTAACATCCATCCCTCATTAGTCCTTTATATCTCAAGTCTTGCTCCATACACAAATATATTCAAGAATCTACCAATTTCAGACATTATTTTGCAAAAGGGAAAATGTAGTTCTTTTATTTAGATATGGACTCATCCTTGTATACTAAGGAATGATAGGACATAGATGAAAGATTATTTACGGAAAGTAATTTTGTCAAAACCTTTAAGATCTCCCTTCCCCCAGTATAGAAACCTGTTAAGAAGGATGGCAAAAGAATAGATGATCGTTGGATCCTGGAGCTTGAAGCCAAGATTTAGAATGGGAACAAAGGCAATTTCCAACCATTCCATAATGGAAACAGCTAAATACTAGAAATAATGGTATTCATAAGGATTAGGGATGATGTCGTACAACCTTTTTATTTGTCAGGTCAGAAATTAAGCCAAAAGGTATTACTAAAGTAGTATGAATAGCAAGTTGCAGAGGAAGGATTTGAATCCTAGCCATCTGCCTCCAGAAACAATGCTCTTCTAATGATACCAGACAGACAGTTGGGGTTTCATCCTGCTTACGTCATTAATTTCTTATTTAATTTTAAATAAGACATTTAAAGGCATCTATAAAAATGAAAAAAAGCATCTTTCTTAATAGCATGCTGCAAAGAGGATACAATTAGAAAACAGATCTGAAAATGATTCGAAAATATCAAGCAACATTATGTTCTTTCAAAGTTAATTAAAATACTTGTACTGTGTGCAAAATAATTTTCCTAGCAACGTAAAGTGGATATATTCGCACATGCACAATGTGAAGTATTTGCACCGGGTACAAATGATGTCATTTACAAAGAAGGTGCATAATGTCATCATTGTCTCAATGAGGTAAGCAAGGGAAAATGGTAAATAAGATTATACCACATTCACAAAATGGGATGCAGAAAAAGTCTTCCAAAGAGTATCCTTTAATTTTTATATCATCTGGCCATATTGACAAACTTGAGAAATCAAGAAAAGCCAGAATGAATATGTGAAGTATGCAAAATTCATTTAATGATTTTTACCACTTCAGACATTCCTGCCTTTCTAATGAATTGAATTAATTGCTATATTTCTCCTTAGAAAGTTAAAATGTAATCACATAGAGGCAGCATGGCATAATACAGAAAGTTATGGAATAACAATTAAGCAACTAGGTATCTAGTCTTGAATTCACTACTGGCTGCCTATATTCTCTACAAATGGGTGTCACTAACTTTGTACTTTAAAATTCAGCTTCTTTTCTCCTTGTAATTTGTGTCTTCCAGGGATCACGCACTCCCTTTTGAGAGAGAAAAATTTGATACAGTTTGCTTATATACCTTCTCGGTAAATCTTTTTTTCTAAAAGTAAATGGAATATAATTACTGGATGATAATAGGAATAATGATACACTGGGACTCATGACCTATAGTCTCAGAAAACAGAACTCTCTAGACTTGTTCCTAGAACTATAAGGGAAGAATAGTAAAAGTCTACCCTCTAGAGCAGTGGTTCTCCACCTTCCTAATGCCACAACGCTTTAATAATTGTATATGGGTGAATCTATATTTGGGTGGGCCTGCCTGGAGATGGATAGAGGAGCAGTGTCTCGGTTCCTGAGACCAGTGGAAATATGTGTTTTCCAATGGTCTCAGGCGACCGTTGTGAAAAGGTTGTTAGACCCCCAAAAGGGTCGTGACCCACTGGTTGAGAACCACTGCTCTAGAGGCTTTTAACTGTGAGGGTGAGCATAAGATGAAGGTGTAGTCCTAGAGGATATGCTATAGATCAAGGAAGGTTGGGAAAAAAATTAGATATTATGATATATCACTTTAGGCTACAAAAATTTAACAGTTACTGTAAAACTAGCAACATATGACCTGTTTGTCATAATTACACATCAGCATACCATGATCTTTCATGAACTGGCAGATTATAAATTACCATCCTACAAATAGAGACCTCAAGATATCTTTGAGAACTTAACAAATGAACTATGCTAGAAAAAAAAGGCATAATTACAGACCAAATTAGCTCTCATGATTATTCAGAAAACACTCATCAATTAAAAAAAAAGGTTCAGTACAATATTTTAATAGATATTACCATATCAAATAATCATGCTCAAAACTGTATGGAACATTAAGCTCTCAAAATATAGAGACTTATAAAAAAAGCAAAAGTCAAAATCATGAGAAAAAGAATAAGGTAAACACTATTCCGGTCATTCTGTTTGCTACTAAGGTTGAATGAGGATAGTTTTGGTGAACCTTAGAAGCTTAGTTTATATCCCAATATTTTTATTTGGAAACAAAAATTAGTTATTTTATCTACTTGGGCAATAATCTGTAGAATGTTAAATATATAAAAAAGAATAATAGGAAAATAGTAGCATTCACAGTTCTCCTCCTGACTCTGGACTTCACATCCACCTCAGCATTCTTTTCACCCTGGAAAAGGGTGCAAAATCTCGCATCCACAGAACCTCCTCTGGAGCAAGTACTCAGACCACTTTTCTCCTTCCTCTCTCTGCCTTTCTTCTCTGGTCCTGTCCACCTTTTCCTCACATGATGATTGCTTTCCCCCTTAACCCCAGGCACACTCATGCATGTAGGGGATTCAAGCTTCTTTTTGTGTTGTCTTCCCCCTCAATGAACGTAATCTCCTTGAGGGCAGGAATTGTCTCTCTTTTTGCGGATATTTGTATTCCCAAAAGTTATACAGGCACAGTGCTAATAAATGCTTTATCTAGCAATTTACCTATTTTATTCCAGGATTTTCTATCTGAGATGCATCAAACTAGATAAGAATGATTTGTTGATATTAACAATAAAACAATAACAAAAGAATTATAGATGGTTTTTATAGTTCCTTATGGTTTATAAAGCACTTTACATGTATTGTTTTATGTGATCTCATTTATAGTTCAAGTGTTGCCACCATTTTACAGAAGGATTATGGCATAGCGATAACAGTGTTAGCCCTGGCATTGAGAAAGAATTGTGGTAAAATCTTACCTATGACTCTGTAAGCTGGGTGAACAAATTACTTAACCATTTTCCTCATCTATAAAATAGAGATGATGGTACTAATCATAGGGTTGTTTTAAAGCTCAGGGAGATAATGTATTGAAAGTTCTTTGCAAACCTTAAAGCACCATATAAATGTCAATTATTATAATCTGAGGCTTACAGAGATTGAGGGACATGCCAAAGGTCACAAAGTACTTTTCCTTATTGAGTTAATGATCAAAATCAAATACAGCAGTAAGACTGGAAATCTCAGGCTCCTCACTCTGGGTTCATTGTTTTTGTTTGTTTGTTTTTGCTTTTGTTTTTGCCACTATAAGACACCAGTACATACTTGCTTTCTTAGCCAACAAAAGCCACACCAAACCCTCAGCTGTTTCCTGTTATCATTTTAAAGTTTAACTTAAATTATGCACATATTCAAGATTGGAAAAAAATATCTACTGAGCATATACAGTGGATATTTTTCATTAAGTTTTTCAAAGTTCTATTCCCATTCATTTGAATACAATTTACCATAGTCACAACAGTGTTGGGGCAGACCAACAGAGATTGGGCTGTGATGTCAAATTGCTATATGAAAACAATTTGGATAAGTCTATGGACACCATATTATAATGACAAATTATAATGACAAAATGGTTTCAATGTTTCCATGGAGACCAAATTACAATGTCAAGTTGATGGCAAAATGAGGTCAATACAAATCTACATAGACCAGACTATGATGTTAAAAGCAGGATAAGAACAAGCCTGTAAAAACTATCTTATGATATCTAGATAATGGGGAAACAATATCATTGGTTATGTCAAAATAGTAACAAAACTGCTGACAAAGGAAATTGTTACAGTTTCTTTCATGATGTCAGTTTTAAAAATAAATTATTAATATAGATTTCCCCAGTAGTTTCGGAAATCTACTGGAACTAAGAGATAGTTATACTTATCTACTAGAGCATTCCTGTTATAAACTATGATTTCATTTTAAGTTCCTGGAAATTCAATGTTTAACCACTGAAATTATAGTGAAACACTAGGCAATGTTAAGAAGTTAGGAGAATTATTTATTGGAAAATATTTTTCAATGTAAATTATTTTCCCCATTATTTGTTACATTGAAGAACCTTTAAGGTAAAAATCTAGTTCATTCATATAAGGTTATGAATAGTTCGGTCATTGAATATGAGGCTGGAAGGAACTGAGCAACATAGTATAGTAGAAGACACAATGAACTGGGCATCAAAAAATTTGAGTTTGATTCTTGGGGCCCCATTTCCAATATGTGTAGCCTTGATCAAGTCACAAAACCTCCCTGAGACTCAGTTTCCCAAGTTACCAAATGGAGATGTTAATATTTTCATAAGTTACATCATACAGGTATTGTAAGTGTTAATTACACACAAACACAAATTCTTACTCAAGTTAACAAATACTTAACTTCATAATTTCATAGATTTGAAGTGGAGAGCCAGAGAAGCCCAATTCACATGCCCAGTGGCATAGCTGAAATTAAAACACAGTTCTTCATGCTGTTGAAAGATTTTTTTTGAAATTTTTTAAACTGAAGTTTCTTTGTAATACCTTTTATTTTGCTATTGTGAAAAATGTTAAAATATTTATCTCTATTTTTTGCATTTTATAAATTATAAAACAAATAATTTAACATTTGTTTAATCCTCCTGCTGAGAGTACTGTGAATTCTAAATATTATCTTCCTGGATGCAGATTCTCTTCATTTGTTCTTAAATAATAAATTATATTGATGCAATTTATCTTGAACAAGTGCAATAAATATTTTAACTTAATGGTAATGCCAATCAGCAGTGAAGTTATATGCAAATGCAACAGAATACATTTATCACGCTTTCTCATCTGCTATCTTGTTTTCCTCCTCTTTCTGGTTTTCACATCAAATCTGATTTCTAGCAAGCAGGGGAAGCCAGGACTGAATATAATATGACCATGACATCCAGTGTGTTCAGGGGCGGGGGGGGGAGGGAAGGAGGAGGGCTCATATGCACTGAGTTCTTGTGGGTTAGTGCTACCTAACCTGATTCAGAAGAAATAGGAAACAGAGAAGCCCTCCTGATTCTGGATATATAGTTTCTGATAAGGGTATGTTCAGTTTATTGATTAAGAAACCCAGGAGTTAAAAGGAGATGGAATTTGCTTGGGGTTTGAGCAATACTCAGTCTGTCAGAGCAGAGGCCAACCACAGTAGTCCTCATACTAGTACCATGAGCAAGAACTTCAGAGTTCATCTATTCAAACCATAGATAATTAAGAATCTCCTTTGCAGCGTGCCCAACAAGTTGTCTAGGCTTAGCTAGACTAGTGGCGGGGATGAGGTAGAGATGTGATGACTTTAGAACTGTAAGATCATAGATCAACATTTGAGTGGACATTAGAGACCAGCTAGTCCCAACCTGTCCTTCTACAGACGAGGATAATGAGACAGGAGGAGGTTAAGGGAGTCATCTTGAGTGACTTGGGCAGCTAGGTGGCATGGTGGATAAAGCACAGAGCTTGGAGTCAGGAGGACTTGACTTCAAATCCGCTCTCAAATATTAGTTTTGTTGCCCTGAGCAAGTCTGTTTATCTGTCTCAGTTTCCCCAACTGCGAAGTGAGCATAATAATAGCATCTACTTCCTAGAATTCCCACATCTCCTCCAAAACATTCCCACATCTCCTCCAAAATTTATCATTTTCTTCTTTTGTCATGTTAGCCAATCTGATAGATGTGATACCTCAGAGTTGTTTTGACTTGGATCTCTTGAATCAAAAGTGATTTAGAGCATTTTTTCATATGACTATAGTTTTAATTTCTTCCTCTGAAAATTGTCTGTTCATATCCTTTGATCATTTAGCAATTGGGGAATGACTTGTAGTCTTATAAACTTGACTCATTTCTCTATGTATTTTAGAAATGAGGCCTTTATCAGAGGTCTTTTTCATATTTGGTGCTTCTCTCATAATCTTGGTTGCACTGGCTTTGTTTTCACAGTAATTATGAGGTTTTGAACCCTACTACAATCCAAAGAGTAAAGCTGTTGATAGCTCTGACATAGATCCATTTTGATGCCCACAGAGGGATACCTCAGAAGAGCATAGGCATCTCTTCTACTCTTGGTGGCCAAGTTACCCTTTACTTAAGCTTATGTGCTTGATCCTTCAATGTAATGTTGAAGGCAAGGAGAAGAGCATGTAGTATTGATTCATACTCCTTTATTATAGGTATGGCTTCATGGTAAGGATACATGTACTAGTTTAGCCATAGTAACAGGAAGCAAGTTAGCAACTTGCATAATATAAAAAAGCAGATTTTCTACTCTATATGAGAGATAGTAATCAATTGACCATCTGACTTAATAGAGATTTTGCCATCTTCCCCTCCACTGGACTCTCTGACAGAGTGTCATCTTGCTAGAATAGTGTTTGAATTTTCCATTGTACCTATTAATTACATTCTTATGTCATCCTAAAATAGGAGTCAGGGTTTGCTTATCTGGCTTCACATAACATCTAGCCTTATCAGGAGCAGGGGGAAGCATATAGGAGATATCATTTTGCCCAATGTTTCTTGTAGTTTCTTGGTTTCTTCTCAAGGCCTCTCTCTCTTTGGGGCAATTTAATTGCAACACACTCATCTTCTTAAAGTTGTTTTGGCCTATATGGCTGAAGTGGGCTTCCTAGGACTGTGGGGTCCTTTATTCTTTAATTTCAATTTTTTTTAAACTAATATGACTTATGTTGAACATCTGTGTACAACAGTCTTAGGCTCACTTTCTCTTCTTCCTTATCTGAATCCCATACTATCTCTACTTCCAAAATACATCAAATTAAATACATTTGACCTACTCTACTTCTGACTCAGATTAGTTTGCTTCTTTCTTCTTAGTTAGTTTGGTGGCTTCCAGCTACCAAAAGACCCTTATATTAGTGCCATGCATAGTATGGATATTTGATCAATTTGAACTTACAGTACTTCAGAATTCCTGAGCTCAAGCAATCTACTTGCCTCTCTTAGTCAGCTGATCTTTCTGGACATGCCTCAGGCAGTAGGGATTGCAGGGATGTGTCACCACACGAGGACATATATTTTAATAACTTATTTTCATAAATAAACTAGGATAGTGGGAAGTGTACTATTTCAAGTCCTGGTTCTACTACTTATTCATTTTATGATTGGAAAAAATACTTAATCCCTCTAAACCTTTGTTTCTTCATCTATAAAACAGGGATATCTTCCCTATTTACTTTATAACTTTATTGTTATAAGCACCAAATAAGAAAAAATCATGTCTTGTATCTGCTCCAGGAAGCACCTTCTAAAACATCACACACAGATTTAACAGTTTGGGATGACTATGACTCTTACAGTTTCTAGGGATACTAAAGTAACTCTACACTCCTAAAAGTACAATTTATGTTTGTTTTCTTTCAGTTATTTCAGGCATATGTGACTCTTTATGACACAATTTGGGATTTTTTTTAACATGACTCAGAAAGTATCTGAGGTCACATTTGAATTCAGCTTACCCCTGACTAGGTCTGGCATTCTATCCACTGTGCCACTTTATGAGCCTTCTGCTATTTGACTTGTTGTTCATTGGTATCAATTATGTGAGACAAAAGCATTTATAAGGAACTCTTATTAGTCAACAACTCTCACATTGGCAATACAAGCCCCACCCCCACCCCCTTAAATGTTCATCCTCTATCTGTGATTGTATAGCTCCGAGTCTCAGATCCCTGCTTAATGCAGTGACCCCTACTGGACAAAGAGGTAGATGGCAAGATGGCTGGCAATGGAACCAACCTTAACTCTTTTCTCATAAATATACTATGTATGTGTCAGGGATTGTGCTAAGTATTAGAGACACAAGAAGATAAAACGGGGGAAAAACAGTCCTTGATCTCAAGGAGCTTGTAGTTTAATACAAAATTTAAATAACTACATTTTTTATATGTAAATTAATATGCACAAACAAAATGTATACAAGATAACTTGGAGATGATCAACAGAGAGAATGCATAAGCATTATGGGGGATTAAGGAGAGTTTCTTGCAGAAAGTGGGACTTTAGAAGCCAGTGAATCTGGAAGCTAGGACTGAAGAAAGAGAAAGTATTAAGCCTGGGAAACAGCTAATGAAAATCTTTAGTCCGGAGATAGAATGTCTTGCAAGGGGCCCATTATTACTGGTTGTCAAAGGGGAAGGGTGGAGCATTGAAGATGTAAGAAGCCTGGGAAGATGGGGAGGGGCCAAAGGGCAGTTCTCATAATTTTCTGAGGATGAACACATTTTGTAAAGGTATCTGTTAAGCACTTACTGTGTGTCATGCATTGTTCTGACCACTAGGTATGACAGACATGCTGCATCATAGAATGTAAGAAGCAAGAAAAGTATACAGAGAATAGAAAGTAGAAGGTTCCAGATTATGAAAAGATTTACATGAGAACAGAAGAGCTAATATTTGATTCTAAAGGCAATAGAGGACCAGATTATGAAGAGTTTGCATTGCACTGGGGGAACATAATATGCACATATAAAAAGTACAAACAAAATATGTGCAAGTTAAATTGAAGGTAATTTTAGGAGGAAGGCACCAGTGACTTGAGAGTGAAATAAGAAACTATTAAATACAAATACAGGAGTCAAGAAAAACATAAATACATTAGAGTGATTAAATGGAATTATATAAAGATGAAATGTTAATATTCTGATGAGAGGAAAAGAAGCAAATGTCATCAGAAATCTAATGTCATCAAGGGATAAAGAGGAAGTAAAATATTAAAGAGAGCCTGGGAATGGTGTTGTTATTTTTTGATGATCATAAAAGTAAAAAGGAAAAAAGAAATAAAACAGAGTAGAAAGGGAGAAGAAATCAGGTAAATTTAGTATCTCACATGATCAGAGTGCACAAGTAGAATACTACACCACCAATAAACATATAGGGTAGAATGCTGGGCATCACATGAAATTCAGTTTCACCCCAATGGTTCAAAGGAGCATAGCACACACACACACACACACACACACACACACACACACACATACACACACACACAGAGCAAACAAGAAACACATTCAACTCGACAGAAAACCAGGAAGAATTTCAGAGTTGAGCAAGAAATGAAAGGTAGGGTAGCTAAGAGGCCTAGTGGATAGCATCTTCCTGAATTCATATCCAGATTTACTTACTTACTTACGTACTAGCTGTGTGACCTTAGACAAGTCATGTAACCCTGTATGCCTTAATTCCTCTTCTATCAAATTAACTGGAAAAAGAAACAGGAAACCATTCCAGAATCTTTGCCAAGAAAACCCCCAATGAAGTCATGAAGGAAATAAGTAAACAACAACAATAGATTCAGGGAAGGATTTGCAAATTTGGAATAAAAGTATAATTTTGTTTTAAAGAGAAGAAAATAAATGACATAATTAGATAGTATTTGGGTTAGTGTACTAGCAGCTGGGGGAATCAGAAAAGGCCTCATGTTGGACATTGTATATATGCTCAGCTACAGATTCTGAGGGTAGGAGGTGGGGAGAGAATGAATACATTTCAATCATGAGGAACCATCCATGGAAAGGTGTAAATAGAAGAGATAGCGCTGAACATTGTGTGTGAGGAAAAGAAAGTAGGGTAATATGACTGGGCCTTAGAGTGTGTGAATGGAAGTAGTGTATAAAAAATTAGAAATAAAAGATAGAGTTATGTTATGAAGGATTCTTAAATTCCCAACATATGGGTTTTATCCCAGAGGCAGTATAGAGCCACCACAGCTTTATGAGCAGTAAAGTAACACAGTCAGACCTTTGTTTCAGGAACATATCATTATTACTTATGCGAAGGATGGATTGGATTAGGACTAAAAGCAGGCTTACCAATTAGGCAACTATTGAAATAGGTTAGGAATTAAAGGATTATAAAAATTAGAAATGACGGTTGAACAATTGAAGGTTAGCATTAGGTTAAATCACTATCAAAAAAGATGCTTTATTTTAAAAATTCCTCAGTTTGTTAATCAGTTGAATTATTCTTTGTCAGAAAGAATCTTCAAGATATTGCCAGCCTCTTCCTCTCCAATCCATCATCCATACAATTACCAGTGAGATATTTCTAAAGTGCACATACCGTATCCCCAACCTCACCCTCTCTTTCTCAATTAATTCTAAATATTTTCTATTATTTCTAGAATCAAATATAAACTCTTTTCTTCAGGCATTAAATATTGCAATTAATGTTTTGTTTTGTTTTGTTTTACAATTTGCTCTTTCCCATCTTTCCAGTTTTCAGAAATACCACTTCCCTTCCTGCATTACTATCAGCCATACTGGCTTACAAGCTGCTCTCACTCAGAACTCTCCATCTCCTACTCCTCCGATTTCATGCTGGGTATTCTCCATTCCTAGAATGTTTAACCTCCTCAGGACACTTGGAATAGGGCACAGGCTTGTATCCTGAGTACTTTGCACAGTGCCTGATGGATAGTAAGTATTTGTTGATTACACAATTTATGGGAAAACATGAATAAGAAGCTACGGGATTATAAGACATATAAGGGATACATTCAGCATAATTGGCATACTGATGAAATAATGTATCTTCTCCACTCTCAAGAATCTTTCCTTTCATTCTGATCATTTTGCTTTCATATATGAAAAACTATAGATGTCATATAAGAAAAATTCATTTCAACTCTGTCCAATTCCATAAATTTGTTCTATTTTTTTTAGTCATGTGGTTATTTAAATACAATAGTCTAGAAAAATACCAGTAGTTTTATGGGAAGGAATTTGGTGTAGAAAATGTTCTCCTAACTACACTTGGAATGCATCCAAAAGTTGATTCATTTTGACAAAGAGTATTTGAGATAATTAATGCACTAAGGAATTTGTTTTAAAAAAGTAAATCAGGTTCACTTAAGTGGTAGATTTAAAATAATTTCTATCTTCTGGGAACTGGAATCAAGTAACAAGGAAAAGTTCATTGATATGGTATCAATAATCAGGAAATTGTATGATCATAAGGTCAACTGAGATGAGCACATTTTAGTAATTATAAAGAGACATTTTATTTATAAACTTTTCCTTTTCAGATGCTGCCTACCTAAATTCTTAGGCATACAGTCAAAATGGCAAAAGACATACACATTGACTATTTTAATTCATGGAGATTACATGAATAGGCTATTAATATTTTAGAACTTTATATTTCTCTATTTACCCAAAATTATTGTTCTGATGTCTCATCCTGTTTTGTAATGAACCTGCATTACCAAAGGTGTGGCATCAGCTTCAGTAGGTCTTACCAGTTTTTTTTAAATTTTAATTTATTTTCTTGGTTACATCATTCATTTCCACAAGGTTTTGAGTTACAAATTTTCTCCCCTTTTTATCCCTACCCCCAGCCCAGAACATTGATCCCACTGTAAGACCCCTCCCACAATCTGTTCC
>CM053594.1:220401865-220425358 GCA_028646575.1 Pseudocheirus occidentalis
CTATTTTCAGACTAGGAAAGAGTCACAACTTATTTTATTTGGCTCACCATAATGCTTAACAGAATCAAGAAAGTCTTTTTGTATTGTAGTGGCAATCAATTCTCTTCCTAGAGAATTTTAAATCTTAACAGGTTGCCTCATCTGTTTTATCTCAAGGTTTTTGAACAGTAAAGCAGAGGTCAAAATCAAACTCTTCAGGTGATCTCTCTGGACAGTGCAGATAATCCTACTCAGCTCCTCGTTTGATAGTTTTCTTCATAGTGCAATCAGAGTTCAGCTAATCAAGCTTATTCTCTAGAACAGCAGTTCTCAACCTGTGGGGCGCGACCCCTTTGGGGGTTGAACAACCCTTTCACAGGGGTCGCCAAAGGACATCAGAAAACACATATTTTGAATGGTCTTAGGAACTGAGACATGGCTGCTCTCTCCATCTCCAGGCAGGTCTGCCCATATGCAGATGTGCCCACATACAAGTATTAAAGGGTCGTGGCATTAGGAAGGTGAAGAACCACTGCTCTAGAAGATCCAGAATTGGTCTTCTCCTTTGTGTCTCTCTCAAATCAAATGTGGAAGTAGAGAGCACAAGTTAACTAAAATTGCATCAACATTCAACTTTTCCAATCATTATACTCCTAAACTTTTCCTTAGTTAATCCGCAAAGGAAAATAACATCTATATTTAATACTCCCTTAGTTTCCAAACAGTTAAAGAATATAACTGAGGTTGAAAAATGTGTATGTTTGAAAGTAGAAATAGATGATACAGATATATTTTAATATACACACATGTATATAGCATATGTACATGTGTATATGTGTGTCCATATATTGCAATAATTTAGGTTAGAAAATAAAAAAATATTCTAGGTTAGAAAATACATAATAAGCAAAACACTCCAGGGGAAAAAGTCAAATGAGAACTTAGAGCCAATTATTTTCCTTATTATTAACTTCATAGCTAAATGTTTATTAGTAGAAGAGGTATTGAAAGAAAGAAAAGCTAGCATGGAAATCATTGGACTAGGAAGAGAATGGAATTTGAAACATGATAAAGTCTACAAAAAACCACTCAGGTTTCAAAGCTTTAAACAGCATCCCTTGGGACTATTGGATAAACCACCTGAACTGTGACATGGGACTCACATATATGAGTAAAGGTTGTAAAGGTTCAGGGTCAATGATATCAAAAGAAGCAGATACAGTGTAAGTAAGAAGTAAGTTACAGTGATTTCAGTACATAGGTCAATGATTAGGGACCATAAAGTCCAGAAATTCTCCATACTGTTCTAAACCCAAACTTGATCCACATAACAAAGAAGTCAGTGAAGTAATGAGTAAATAAATAAATAAAAACCCATGACTTTTATGACATTGTTATTGTTTCACTTAATTAATTCTCTGTCCTTAAAGAGTTGTTCTACTGATACTTTAAACTCTCAGAATGTCTAAGATTGATTTTATTTTCCCTGGAAAGTGGCTCCTCTTCCTGACTTTACTATTTCTGTCAGTTCTGGCACTATTCACTCAGGTAGTGGACATTGTAGATGTTTCTATTATTGTCAAATCTTTCCTATCCCTCACTTTTTCATTTCCATTCAGTTATGTCCTCTTTTTTACCTTTACAATACCCTTTAAATTTCTTCCCTCCATATTCCCAAAGACAAATCCTTTTGTAGACCTTCCCCTATACCACATTCCTAGATTATACCCTTCTAATGGATGTTCTCCTTTGATCATAATACCGCCATAATATCTTTCATAAGCATAGATCTGGTTATATTATACCTATGCTAAAAAAATCACAAGTAGCTACTTATCATCTCCTAAATTAAACATTGCCTGTCATTCAAGACACTACAATTAGTCAAAGACCTTTCCTTTTCAATTTTGTAAAGTTGTATTCCTCTGGATGTTATCTCTGTAACTTTACAGTTAAATGAGACTAACACATGAGCACATGCTGCATACCATCACCTTCATGTCTTTGCTTATACTACTCCTTGTTCCTGAAGTCTCCTCATTTCCCTTCTTTTAAATGGTAAAATCCTACCCATATTTTCAGACCCAACACAAAGGTCACATCCTCCAGGAAGATTTCCCTAATGGCTTTTCCATAAAGGCTTTCCTTTGAACTCCTGTGCATGAGGGAAGACAAGAGTACATGGGAATTCATGTGATATGAAAGGAAAAGACGTCAGATAAAAAAACAAAAACACAACTTAATGACCTTCTCCCTTGGACCTCCTGTAGTAATCTTTTGTGCTTCTACAGTACACTTATAACACGATTCTGAAACAGACACCTCTCCTCCCCTCCCACCTTTTTCCTAGGTTACCTCAATCATTCAATCTACTCCCAAACTGGCAAATTTGGGGTTTACAAAGGAGATTGTTGTTGTTGTTCAGTTGTTTCATTCATCTCTGACTTTTCATGACCTCCTTTTGGGATTTTCTTGGCAAAGATACTGGAGTGGCTTGCCATTTCCTTCTACAGCTAATTTTACAGATGAGGAAACTAAGGCAAGTAGGGTTAAGTGACTTGCCCAGGGTCACACAGGTTAGTAAGAATCTGAGGCTGGATTTGAAATGGGGAAGAAGATGAGTCTTTCTGATTCCAGAACTTGCACTCTATCCACTGTGGCACTTAGCTTCCCTTTACAGAGTGGGGTAAGCCACTGCTGGCTAGAGATTTTGGTAAAGGAGATCACTCTCCTACTGATGCATACTTTAATTCCAGAAAATTCCCAGTGGTATGTTTACAATTTAATAAGTCAATCAAGATGAGTTCCATTAATTCTTAATCAGAAACATTGACCAAACTGGAAGCAAAGCAAAGCAAAAATAACATAACATTCCACAACAGGGAACACATTCTTTCACTGATGCCTAAAGTGTTCCTTGTGTAGAAGCATGCACACAAATTTGCAAAACTATATATACCTCTGTGTGAATTCTATACTTCTGTCTTTACTCTCCTGATGCATTGCATCAGTTCTCTGATGACTGCTTATCACGAACCACTTTTCTCCTGTGCTGCAAAGGTAGTGTTACATTCTTTCAGTAAAAACAGAAGCCCTAATTCTGGGATCTGCAGTGCTTTCCCATGTTTCCTTTCTTGCCTGGTGTCTAATGGTTTACACTGCACATATAGCATATTGGTAGCAAGTAGTGGGAAGTCTTTCTTCTCTAGTCAATTTTATTCCAAGCAGCAAGCACCTATGATTCAAATCTTAGCTAAAATCCAACCCTCTGCAAGAACTTTTTTTTAATTCTCGCTAAATGCTAGTGCCTTCCTTCTGACACCTCTAATCTATTCCTTATTTATCTTGTCTGTTTACATATTGTCTTACCCAATAGACTGTGAGCTCCTTGAGGGCAGGAACTTTTCCTGCCTTCTTTATATGCCCATAACTTAGAGGAGTAACTAGTATATTATTGGTGTTTAATAAATTGTTTTTCACTTAACTTGATTCAGATGAATTTTATTGAGGGGCAAATTTGAAGTCTTATATTTGGACCTAAAATAATGATTTTACAAGTCAAGTTGGTGCGGATATAATTATATGACTAGAACCTAAAACATTTTATGACAAGGGGAGAGTTCTAAGTAGATATGGAGAGTATTTTTTCTAGTCCAGTCACTACACTATTTTATGAGCCCAATTTATTTGTGCGTGAGTGTATAAACACACGTATATGTATATGTATATGTATGTGTATGTGTATGTGTATGTGTATGTGTATGTGTATGTGTATAGGTATGTGTATAGGCATGTGTATGTGTATATGTATATATGTATATGTATATGTGTACGTGTATGTATATGTGTATGTGTATATATATACATATCTATCTGTCTATCTCTTTCATATATATATTTATCATCTATCTATCTATCTATCTATCTATCTATCTATCTATCTATCTATCTATCTATCTACCTACCTATCTAATTATCATCTATTCGACCCAGAATAGTTTTTTTTCTCCCAATGGCTATTATTAAATACTTTCTAAAATTCTATGCCCCACCCCAAAAAAATAAGAGCATGTTTTCTTTACTTCAGAAATATAGAGGGCACTTTTCCTGACCTTAGTGTTAACATCATTAGAAATTCAAATAAGTCTGAATTTGATCACAATTTCCAGTCCCTAAGGTAAGGCTTCTTATCCCCTTGGCTGTTTCACAATGGACTGACATTGTAACACCAAACTTGTATAGGCAAAGGTTTCTTGGCTCGAGCTATCCCCAAACCCATAAAGATTAATGCCCTATCTAAAATTAAGCTGTTGTGTGAGCGGTTTAGGTAAGAAAAGTCTTGAGAAAAGACTATCAGTCAAAATGCTGATGACATCTACGGTATTGAAATAAATGGCTGATGAGGCACACCATGTTGAAATAAACATCCATTTCATCTCAATGTGCTACATCAGCCATTTATTTCAATACTATAGATGAATGTGATATAAATAATAGGGTTTATCAGTGGTAGTTATTAACCACCCTTGTGAAAATGTAAAATATGTGTATGCACACTACATGTGTTAGTTGAAATATATATGTCTTTTTCAGAGATCTCTCAGCCCTCCTCTCCCCCCAACCTCTGTATCCAGGGCTTCAGGCATTCTGATGTGAAGACTCATATTGTTAACTATGAATCAAATGCAACATTGTCACCTATGAATCAAAAAACTCCTTTCAACTCAACATGTTTGGATCTCATTTTCAAACCAATTAACTTATTTAATGCAGGCTCCGGCCACATTTAGCACAGTTTATCTTGTTAACTGTCAGCCTTTGATAGCAAATTTCCACCTTCCCATCCAGGGTTTTTCCCTGCCTCTCCCAAAATGTCCTACTTAAACAGTAAAAGGAATCAAAGGGAAACAGCCACCACGAAGCCAAGAGAAAGATCTCTTCTTGCCATTCTCCCTATAGCCATTAAAGCTAATTAATTTGATTACAGGATCCATTTATGCAAGATAGAGCAGGAAAAGCAATAGTCCTATAGCCTTCCTGCTCCAGAAAGCATTAATAGTATCCTGTCCTGTTCTGGGTGGTGCCCTGTTTTCAAAAAAAGAATATCAACATGTTGAAAAAACACTAGGATGGTAAAGGAACTCAAAACCAGTTAATAATAATAATAATAATAGCATTTATATAGCACCTCCTATGTTTCAGACACTGTGATAAACACTTAACAAATACTTCATCTGATCCTAAAAACAATCTTGGGAGCCAGGTAGTATTATTATTATTATCTCCATTTGAGGAAATTGAGGAAAATAGAAATAAGATAACTTGCCTAAGGTCATGAGGCAAGTATCTGAGGTGGAATTATGAACTCAGGTAGTTCTGATGCCAGGCCCAGTGTGCTATCCATTATACCATACAAAGACTGATCAAAGAAATTAGGGATGTTTAACTAGAAGAAGAAGAAATGATGACCTTTTCATATTTGAAAGACAGTGAAAGATTGTCATGTAGAAGAAGGTTAAAAGTATTCATACTGGCCCTCAAAGCTAAACAAATTCATAGAAATTACATTTAGACAAGTTTCAGCTAAATGTTAGGAAACACTTAACAATTATAGCTATCGTAAAGCAAAAGGGACTGCCAAGGACAGTAAGTTTGCCATCACAGAAGGACATCAAGGAGAAACTGTATCAGATACAAATTTGTAGACAGGCTTCAGGATCTCAAAAGGGTTTGGAAGCGATAACCTCTGAAGGCACTTTTAGCTCTAAGATTCTGAGCCTTGGAGGCCCGTTGTATATTTCTAATACCTATGTGATCTTGAATCTATCATAATCCACATTATGGATTTAAGTTCTCACACCTGAAAATGTGAGATTTGAATAAATGAACTCCAATATCCTTTCTTGGACTAAATAAAATTCTATAGTTGTTTTAATCCCAGAATTTATTTATTTTTAGCTTTCAACATTCATTTCCACAAGATTTTGATTTCCAAATTTTCTCCCCATCACTCCCCTACCCCCCACCCCAAGATGGCAAGCATATTGATTACTCCTTCCCCCAGTCTTCCTTCTCATATATCTCCCCCAATCCCTCCCTTTCACCCTTCCCCTACTTCTTGTAGGAAAATATGGATTTCTATATTCCATTTCCTGGATGTTTTATTTCCCAGTTGCATGCAAAAATAATTTTTTAAACATTTGTTTTTAACACTTAGAGTTTCAGATTCTCTCCCTTCTTCGAAGATCTCCTCACCCACCTCTACTGGGAAGACAAGTAATTCAACATAAGTTATACACGTGTAGTTATGAAAAACATTACCATAGTAGACATGTTGTGAAAGACTATATTTCCCTACATCCTATTCTACCACCATCCTATTTATTCTATTTTCTCCATTAACCCTGTCTCTTTTCAAAAGTGTTTGCTTCTGATTATCCCCTCCCCCAGTCTGCCCTCCCTGCTATCATTCCCTCCTTGTCCTCTCCCCTCCTACTTTTCTGTAGGGTAAGATACCAAACTGAGTGTGTATGTTATTCCCCCCTTAAGCCAAATTCAATGAGAGTAAGGTTGACACATTTTGTTTCACCTCCCTGCTCTTCCCCTCCAATGTAATAGCTTTCTCTTGCCTCTTTTATGTGAGATAATTTACCCTATTCAATCTTTCCCTTTCTCCTTCTTCCAATATGTTCCTCTCTCACCTTTTAATTTTCTTATAGATATCATCCCTTCATATTCAATTCACCCTATGCCCTCTACTTATACATGTACACACATACAATATATAGATATAGATAGATAGATAGATAGATAGATAGATAGATAGATAGACAGATATACATATATATTCCCATCACCTATCCTCATACTGAGAATTTGAAAGTCAAATTTTCTGTTCAGTTCTGGTCTTTTCATCAAGAATGCTTGAAAAATCCTATATTTCATTGAATCTCCATTTTTGCCCCTGAAGGATTATATTCAGTTTTCTGGGTAGGTGATTCTTGGTTTTAATCCTTTGACCTCTGGAATACCTTATTCCAAGTCCTTTGATCCCTTAATGTAGAAGCTGCTAGATCTTGGGTTATCTTGATTATGTGTCCACAATAATTGAATTGCTTCTTTCTGGGGGGTTATAATATTTTCTCCTTGACCTTGGAACCATGGAATTTGGCTATAATATACCTATGAGTTTTCTTTTTTGGGATCTTTTTCAAGAGGGAATTGGTGAATTCTTTAATTTCTATTTTACCATCTGGTTCTATAATATCAGGGCAGTTTAGCTTGATAATTTCTTGAAAGATTATGCCTAGGCTCTTTTTTTCATCATGGAGTTCAGGTAGTCTAATAATTTTTAAATTATCTCTCTTGGATCTATTTTCCAGGTCAGTGGTGTTTCCAATGAGATATTTCACATTCCCTTCTATTTTTTTATTCTTTTGGATCTATATTATAATGTCATTATTTCTCATAAAGTCATTAGCTTCTAATTGCTCCCATCTAATTTTGAAGTAATTATTTCCTTCACCGAGTTTTTGAAGTTTCTTTTCCATCTAACTAATTTTGCTTTTAAAGGCATTCTTCTCCTCATTGGCTTTTTTGGACCTCCTTTGTCACATGAGTTAGTCTATTGTTTAAGGTGCCATGTTCATCAGTATTTTGGGGGGGGTCTCCTTTAGCAAGTTGCTGATTTGTTTTTTATGATTTTCTTGCAACATTCTCATTTCTCTTTCTAATTTTTCCTCTATTTATCTTACTTTATTTTCAAAATCCTTCTTGAGTTCCTCCATGGCCTGCAAACAATTCATATTTTTCTTGGAGGCTTTTGATGTAGGAATTTTGCCTTTGTTGTCTTCTTTTGGTTCTGTGTTTTGATCCTCTTTGTCCCCCAAAAAAGAATTCTATACTCTAATTTTTCTCTCTCTTGTCAGTCAATTACCTGATGTTTGAGCTATTTGCCATGGTAGAACTATTTCCAGAGTGGAGAGGTCTATATCCCAAATTTCTGGGGTTTAGGGCAGCTGTTGTCTGAGCTTCTTCTAGATTCCTTCCTCAGAACTGTGATGAGGGTTGCCTCTCCACAGCCTCAAAAAACTCTGCCATACCAGCACTCCTTCTCACCTCAAGACTGCAAACCAGATCCAAGCAAGGCAAAGCAAGAGAATCCTGCCTCAATGCCAGCAAAGAGATTCCATCAATTGCCCTCTGGTCAGTCACTGCATTCTCCCATGATCTGTGGTCCTGGAGCTCTGAAAGCAGCCACCATGGGAGCAGCTGCAGCCATCACCACCACTTCTGCTGCCTCTGAGGGCAGGGGCCAGAGCATGCTCTTCTCTGACACAGTTCCAACAGAGCTGACCTTTTACATTCTTTTACTTTCAGTGACCATTTACTTTCTTTTGGTATTTATGGGTTGAGAAGTCTGGAAACCACCATGGCTGCCAGTGATGTGATCCACTGAAGTCTATCCCAGCCATTCTGTGCTACTATTCTGGGCCTATACTTTACTTCCAGCCCAGTATGATAGACCTTTCTTGTAGGCTTGCCAGTTGCCTTCAGTGGAAGATTTATTTCTCTCTATCACTTTGTGCGTTCTATACCTCTAAAATTTGAGTAGAGTCATTTGTATAGGTATTTGAGGTAATTGGGGATGAGCTCAAGTAAGTTCCTGCTGTTACTCCATCTTGACCCTGCCCCCCTATAATTTTTTTTTCTCATTTATCCCTTAATATCCAATCCTGATAAAACTCTTTTTTTCATATTTTATAGGTTTGGAAATGAACTATAGTCACTCTCTCTTTCAAGTTCCTTGAAAATCAAAGTTTGATGAATTAGCTTTTGCATCCACACTATTTCCTGGACATCTCTACATATCACTTTCCATAACTCCTCCCAATCCCCATAGGATTTTCCACCTCTCCTTTATCTGTAGTATTCTCCCCATTCAAATGCAACTTCTTAGGGGCAAGGACAATTTTAATTACTTGTGTTTGTATCTCAGTGCTTTGCAAAGTATCCAGAAGAGATAGTAAACACTTGATAAATGCACTATCTATCTACCATGTATCTATCAATCCTTTTACTCCGGCAGAAAAGATTAGAATGAAAAGCCCACAATGAAAATTAGAATGTTGACAGTGACACAATTGTTATTGTTGTTTAGTTGTATATGATTCTTCATGACCCCTTTGGAGTTTTCTTGGCAAAGATACTGGAGTAGTTTTTCATATCCTCTCTGGCTCATTTTATAGATGAGGAAACTGAGGCAAATTAGGTTAAGTGACTTCCCAATGGTTGCGCAACTAGTAAATATCTGAGGCTAGATTTTCACTAAAGATTAGTCTTCCTGACCTAGGGCCAACACTCTATCACTGCGCCACTATAATTATGACAATAAAATTCCTACCACCGTCATGATGATGACAGTAATAGCTTGCAGTACAGTACCTACTCTTAATATATTTAGCAATGTTGAAAGAAGATTAAATGTTCTTAGTATGCATCTCCCCATACTTAAGTTCTTGAACTTAATTCAATCCTCATCACCTGTGACCTGAACTATTAAAATGGCTTTCTAATTGGCCCTCCTGTACCTCATATCTCCTCTCTTCATCCCATCATCCAAATAGCTACAAAGATAATTATTAATAATCCAAATGGTACATAATTCACATTGTGGATGTTTTTAAATGCCCGTCTATAGAACAACTAGGTACAAAGTAGATAGTGTACTGAAGCCTGAAAGACTCATCTTCCTGAGTTCAAATCTGGCCTCAGAAACTTACTAGCTGTGTGAACCTGGGCAAGTCACTTAACCATGCTCGCCTCAGTTTGCTTATCTGTAAAATGAACTAGAGAAGGAAATAGCAAATTCCTCCAGTATCTTTGCCAACCAAACACCAAATAGCGTCATGGAGACTTAGACACAACTGAAAACTGACAACAATGATTAAACCAGTGGTTCTCAACCTTTCTAATGCTGTGACCCTTTAATACTCGTATGTGGGCAGACCCACCTGGAGACAGATAGAGGAGTGGTGCCTCGGTTCCTAAGACCATTGGAAATATGTGTTTTCTGATGGTCTAAGGCGACCCCTGGGAAAGAGTCGTTCAACCCCCAAAGGGGTCGCAGCCCACAGGTTGAGAACCACTGGACTAAACAGCAATAAATTAAAAGCTCCTTAGACTGGGATTCATGGTCTTCCATAATGTAACACCAGCCTTATTGGTGTTTTCACATAAAGTGATTAGTTCATCTTTAAAATTGTCTTCTTGGGGCGCCTAGGTGGCGCACTGAGTAGAGCACCGGCCCTAGAGTCAGGAGTACCTGAGTTCAAATCCGGCCTCAGGCACTTAACACAAAAACTAGCCATGTGACCTTGGGCAAGTCACTTAACCCCAACTGCCCAGCAAAAACAAAAACAAAAAAAAATTGTCTTCTTCTATTTCCATTTATTCCCACCACCACACTCCCATTCCCATGCTACAATATACTTCCCCCATATCTCCACCTGTTGGGCCTTTTTTCTCTTCATTATAGACCAGATGTGATGCTGCCTCTTCAGTCATGACTTCTCTGATGCCGCAATGTGGAAGTGATCTCTCCTTCCTCACATTTTCCAATGCACATTACCAAGACCTCTTCTTTATTTCTTTATATTCTATTGCAAATCATACTGCATATGTCATCTTCCCCTCTATACATTTGTAAAATCCTGTTGAGCAGGGTCTGCATAAGTTTTTCTTTCTATCTCCAGCACTTAGCACAATTCTATGAACATAGAGAGCATTTAAAAAACAAAAACCTCTTTAGCATCATGGAAAGCATACTGATTTTATAATCAGAACATCATTTATTAACTGTGCAACTGTGGGTAAATAATTTAATGTCTCTCAATCTCAGTCTTCTTTTCTGCAAGAAAGAGGCATTATTATCCTGTCTACAATTTCTTAAATATGCTAAAAAGAAAGAACTTTGTAAACTTTAAGTGTTAGAAAAATATGAGTTACTCATTAAATATTTAACTATTTCAAAAGCCAATCATGGAAAGACATGCCAACTCACTGAAAAATACCACTACTAATAATAATGTGCCATCTTTAGTACATACAAAGATGCTGCTACTGACCTTTCTTCAGTAGGACTTGAGTTGCAGTATGTGGTTATGCAAGAGAATAAAGTTAACTGGCCCACATGGGTACTGAACTCCTGACCTTGGCCTCATTAGCACCGAGCAGCTAAAGAAACCAGCAGCTTTCATCAGCTGTAAATTCACAAATGTTCATCCCTATGTATACATCTATTCCTAGATTGTAATTTGGGGTCTTTTTGCTTTGTTTTGATCAGTTTCCACCACTTTTTCTATATCGTCATCATCATCATTTTCAAAATCATCATTTTTATGTTAAAGCCTTAAGAAAATCAATCCTAGAACATATGTTATACTATCTCATTTGGTAACAGTACTATACTTCTAGAAAATGATACTACTTGCCAGGAATGCTATCACAGCAGCCCTGAAGGCAAGTGCACTATGTGAGAAGGTTTATGTTTCCTTGCCTTGTAGAAAAGGTGAGAGGTAGCAGGGATAGAGTGGCTAGCAAATAAGCCTCAAAGGTAGGAAGACCTGGGCTCTATTTCTCCCTCTTAAACCTAATGTCTATGTGCCCCAGGGGGTCACTTACCCTGTCAGTCCTCCAGGCAATTCCTTAAGACTCTAAGTTAAAGAGAAACTGCTAACCTGCTTTGGTAGAGGGGATTTGCTTAACTGGGAGTTACCTAAACCGGTAAAATCAAAAGTTTACTATCTATTCTCTTTTGAAAATGTGTTTCCATATAATTTGTACATTTACTTGACAGATGAATTTTGTTATGTTTATCATAAAATCTACACGATCACAGAAATAAAATTAAAAAATCAAATGCAAAAAATCAAATGAGCACATTTGTAGGGGATGCATACTAGTTGAAAGACAGTACTAACCACTGGAGAATAGAAATCTCCCCCTCCCTGTCCCTACTGAACTGAAAATGATTATTTTTTAAATTCTTTTTTTAATTGAGGTTTGACCCAATTGTGTCTATGTTTTGAGCTACTACTTCACCAATTAATAAAGGAGGACTTCTTAAGTACTTAAAGTTTATTAATCCCCTCACTCCCCCCAATCCCAAAAAAGCAGCACATACTTACAAGACACAAGACTAGGGTTATGGTGATCTCTTTAATGTAGAAACCAAGTTTTTTGGGTAAAGGTAATTATGGTCTATAAAGTTATTGAACACACAACCTTGACCATTTTTTCTAACATTTTAAACCAATAGTCATAGCTATATATTGAACCCCAGCCCTTAAAGACACTAAGTATTTAGTAAGCAGTCGTATATGTACTACACAACAGAAAAAAAAATTAAATCCAAAAGCAAAAAATTAAACTTTGAACAATGCATCCTTTTTTTGTTGTTGTTAGCTATCCACTTATCTAAATATCTTCAGATCTACATCCCCACAGCCAGAAAATGTTTTTTTCATCATCCAAGTAGGGCAATCACTGTGAATCACAACATCTGGCATTCAGTGTTTTAATGAGTGACTTTTTAAAAGAAATGTCTGTCTCCCTGAGGTCTGCAATGCAATTAAACACATTAGCACTTTCTCATTTATTTGGTGGTATATTTCATGAGAAAATGTGACTGGTGCAAGCTGTAAAGTGCTTACACCTTTGGCCGATTAGCCAGAATACATTTGTATTCTGACTCTATTATAAATGCTTTGATTGAATGACTTCTCTAGGTAGCATTTGCGCATTTATAAACATTTCTCAGTGTCTCCTTGAAAGATTTAAAGCTGTGCTCTTCATGGAAGCAAGTTGCCTATACTAGTTTATAAAGTCAAAGACTCCATTTGTCAAAAATGAACTTTTCAGACACTACATTAGAAAATAGGTTTGTGATTAATGTCAGTGATAGTCTTGAACTGTCCATATCATTTTCTGGATGTTTTAATATTAAAATAAACATAAAAGGAATTTGAATAAATTGTGAAAGCAGTTTAACGCCCTTAAAGTTTATGCGCTGTTTGGTAATCAGATTAGGTAATTTGTTAATCACCTTGAATTGGTAATGACTTTTTCACATCAATCACATGAGTTTTTTTTCTCTGAAAGCAGGTACTGTCATACAGCTCAAGACAGTCCAACTTAAAAAATTAACATGAGCAAAGATCCAAAAAACAAGTCCTTCTTTAACAAAAATAAATGACAATCGCTCTTTTCTATATTTTTAGAGTTTAAAAAATGTGAGCATTTATACCTTTCATAAAATGTCTCCTGAATATTTAGCATCAACACACCAGAATTGTTTAGGTAAAAATGGAATTTAAATTTTTGTTGATAAAACCTAGTCTCCTCCATAGGTTTAAAACATGCATTAACTCATAATGTGTTGCTTCAGAAATCTGTCCTTGATAAGATGTGACATGTTTTATTTGCATGAAGACTTTGGCATATAAAAATATGATTAGTAATGATATGAAAGTTACTAACTTACTTTTTTATAAACTTATCTTAACCTAGTTGGAATTCTTTCTTTTCTAAGATGTTCAACATAGCACCTTAAAATAAACTCAACTGTGCAAAGCAGTTAATTGGGAATTCCAAGTACTTCTCATCAGGAAGATTTTCTAAAGTAGTAGGATTGACTCTCATTGAAACACTGAACTTCATATGCCTTTTCTCCTCCCAACCATCTTTTGTTTTGCCACGATGCAGGATTACACACACAGACACACACACACACACACAGACACCCACACACACACACACTGCGTATATACATACATGCATACACATATAGATATATACATATATGTATATGTGTGTAGAGAGAGATGGATAATTTCTGCTGATTTAGGTATCATGTCAGGGCAGTAAGTATGTAATTAGCTTAAGTTTAAGTGATAGCAACATGCTATAAATAAGATTCTTAATTGTGTTTGCAAGATTAAAATTCGGCCTCATTGTTTGTTCCCCTTATTTCTTTGGTGGCATTATGGTACATTCGCATTGCTACCTCTAAATGAATGTCAACTTGTTTTACCTCGACTGCAGCCGATCGATACTTCATTAGGCTGAATTGTCTTGTGCCCATGCAACCTTGAAGCTGTGGCTTAATTACCACCCGTATTATGCAGTGGCTCAGAGAGCTGTGCTCAGCTGTGTCAGTTTTGAAAAAAAAAAAAAAAGTCATGCCGTTGCCTATATTTAGGAAAAATAGACCCTTGAACTAAAGAGCTGTAATATTTGATAAGTTAACCATCAAGGATTTTTAAAAGCCTCTTTTTTGAATACGCAAATGAACTTGAGTGGTTTCCTGTTTTGAAGCTCTGTTGTATCACTAAACTCTTAAAAAACAACAATCTTTGATTTTCATGATCACCCTGTTGTGAATTTAGTATAATTTTAAATTACTCACAAAGTAACATTAATCTGAAAGAGAAGAGAGGGGAAAAGTGCAGTCAAATGGCAATCATGACAAATGACATCCCTTGTCCAAGAGTCATTTTTCCTCACTAGACTGATTTGTCATCCTCACTTTTGACATTTTTCATCCTGATATGAAATCACATTGACAGAATAAGATATTTCTACACTTAACAGCAGGCCACAGAAGATGGTCTCAGACCTCCATTTATTTTTTGGTTGGCTGTTTCAATTTTGATTTTTCAAGCTGCTAAACCCTGGCACGTACAAAACTTATCCCTGGCCAAGAGTTATCAGTGAGGCACCATCCCTGAAAGAAGGCTGCTATTGTATATGCAAGAACATATTTTTCACTTTGAAAATGGTTCTGTCTGTTACTCACATTTCTACTTGAGGGCATACTGATCCATTCAAACTTTAGTCACCAAGGTAATGACATGGATTTGGCAAAAGTGCTGTTGAAACTTCTATTCTTTACCTTGATTTAAGTGAATAGTGAATGTCCTGAGCCTGAGACTGTACTAACAATGATCAAGAACATAAGATTCAACAAAACTATCATAAACTGCTGTATTAGGAAGGAAAATACTCTGAATCAACAATTTGGTCCAGAAATGAGTGCAATGTTTCAAGGTAGTAAAATAGCAGCATGACTTAGTTCAAAGTCTAAAGTTCTTAGGTTATTTAAAATCTTATAGAACATTAAGGTTAATTGAATGAATGAATGGAAGGATGGATGGATGAATGAAAAACATTTATTAAACATTAACTATCTTCTCAAGAACATGCTAAATTCTGGGGATAAATATATACAAAAAGAGAATTAGTTCCTGCTTTCAAGGACACCATACTCTAAATGGAATCTATCACTAGAAGAGCTCATTCAAAAAAGCTCTGGATTTCGGGTCAGGATTCAGCTCAAACTTTGTCATTACAATTTTTGACTTGTGTGATGCTGGGCAAGATGTTTAATTTGTCTGGACTTTTGTTTCCTGAATAGTAAAATAAAGCTGAATCATTCACGGTAGTACAAAATTATTGGTCATCTTTGGGGCTCAAGGTGAGGTCAGTCAATCAATGAATCCTTATGAAGGATCTCCATGTCAGGTATTTCATACTTTGCTTGGTAGTTCTAATATAAAAGTAAAATCCTGTCAGCCATATTTTGGTTTTAATGAATGGTTACAGGATAATTTTTCAAAATAGCCCAATAATCAAATATATCTATTTCTATTGTTCATTTGTTAATTTATGTTTTATTCCAATGTATGAAGAGTAGAATTTAATATATTAATGGATTATGTGCAATGCTACTCTCTGTGTCTATTCAGTTGTTTTCTATGATGGACAATTGCTTTTTATTTTCATACAAATTTTCACCATCTAAATATAGACTATGGTACCTTGAAAAACAAGTTAAATACTTTGTCACTTTGAAGTCTCTAATCAGAGACTAGAAGACCACTTGTATGGGATGTTGTAAATAATAATTATGATTTGAATGGGACATCAGATGTCTTCTGAGAAACCTTTCATTTCCAAGTCTAAGATATTATTTCATTAGGTGGAAAGAAGCTTAATTAAAGTAAGAACTTAGGAAAAGAGTCCTTTGTGAGATAGAGCATGAAGAAGATGAGAACATTTGAGTATTTTGATATTTACCAAATGACCATGGTATGAAGGGCAATAAAATTTTCAAACTTTCACTATTTCATACATACTTTGTTACCATTCTCTCAAAGAAAGTAACTTATATAGGGCAGAAATGGGGAAGAGTAAAAGAAATATCAGTCATTGTTGTGAGAGTATAGAGTGTGCCACTGTACTATCATTACATGTGCAAGAAGACAGAAGTTTTATAAAACTATTTTGCCTTTATTTCCTTAGTTTTCTCAAATGGAAATTTATTAGTGCTGTTATCCAACATGAAAAGTTGGGAACTCGCCTATTTCTTACAGATATCCATAGGTACTACATAGAGGTTAAGGTGAGAACTGGGAAGAAAAAGATTAGTAGTAGATGGAAGATTCATTATTCACATTCAAAAATCATATACTGGAAGTATTCCCCAAGGTAAGAACAGACTCCTCATTTCTCCATCAGAGAATCATCTTTTTTTTTTCAGAATTCAATTCAGCTTCTACTTTTTTAAAAAATGAAATCTTTTCCAGCTGTCCCCATATTAATGCACTTTTATCTCAAATTTTATTGTATTTCACCTACATTTTAAGCTACTGGAGGGCAGGGTATCTACTGGGGCAAAGAGGTGGCACAGTCCATAAAGCACAAAATATGGAATCAGGAAGATCCAAGTTTAAATTATCTCTCACACACTTAAAAACTCTGCGACCCTGAGCAAGTCACTTAACTTCTCTGTGCCTTAGTTTCTTCATCTGCAAAAATATGGTGAAAAATAGCACTACTTCACCTAATTACCTGTTGTGAGGATCAAATGATTCATCATTAGTAAAATATTTTGCAAAACTTTAAGTTCTATATGAATATTAGCTAATATCTTTGCATCCTCATGAATGCCTTGCATATAGTTGGTACATACTTAAAGTTTATTAAATTGATTTGAAGGAAAAATGATGGAAATATATTGATAGTGAGAAAGAGAAAATATAGGAATGAAAACCTAAATTTAGATCATAAAATTTTGTCAGTAGAATCACTCAGGAGATTATCAGTCAGGCTTAAGGCTAATTAGGATTCCATTATTTAAATAGACTCCATTACTTGAAGTATTGTTCCCATTCAGGGAATATGCTCTATATCAATGAGTATACTAAGCTAGTTCATCAGAAATTTAATAACTTGGGGTGTTAGAAAGTACTTTCTCAAAGTTCTCAGTAACAGTGTCATTGGTAAAGGCTGGGTTTGGATTTAGAAGTTTTTTTTTTTTAATCAAGAATTCATTAATGAAATTTCCTGTCCCATTAGTGTAAAAAATCTATTCTACTGAGAGTGCTAAAATACTTTTTCATGGTGTTGTACCCTGAACATTATTCTACATATAGAACAAGTAGTAGATACACAGAAAGATATTTTTCACGTTGCATATAATTCATTTCAGAGTATCATTTTCCTTGTAAGACATAACAATATGTTTAAATCTTAAATTTGTGGTTGTAGATACTATTTTAATACTGTATATATGGCATTTTACTCAGGATAATTAGTTTTTTATTTTCTAAACATAACTATATAGCAAAATATAAATTCTATTAACAATTTGTTACATGAACATATTCCTTATGTTTTGCCTGTACTCTTTTATAAAAGATACTCTTAATTAAGGCTTTGTGCTTTATGAAACTGTCAATTCTTTTAGTACATACTTATGGATTATTTGCTATAATACTAAAATACTTTGTTACAAAATTTTCTGATCCATGGAATTTGTGTGATTCTACAAAGCTAATTTCAGACTGATTGCCTCATTTGGAGCCAGAGATAAAGTTCAAAGCATCACAATGTCACCAATAAGGTCCTTTTGTTTCAATATTTTGTTTATCTGTGTTTGAGACAGACACAGAAACTGAAAGAACATATGACCTTATTTAACAAAAAAAAGGGATAATAATTTATAGCAATATAAAAAATTCACACGTGTTCATTTTTGAAAAGATGTTAAACATTTCAAAATTCTGACAGCAAGCCTATTTAATGGGTAGTGTGATGATAGGAAGAGCTTAATTTGATATGTCCCTGAACATGATGGTGAATAGAAGGATGCTTACCAAAGAGGAGAGTTGTTTCATCATTTTTGTAGTTGTTGTAGTATAGTTACTTCTGTATGTGCCCATCCCCCACTCTCTATCACCTTTTCCAACTAGATTCTATGCTGTCTGAGGTCAAGAACTATGTAGTTTTTGTTTTTGTTTTAACTATGTCTTTCCTAGTATAGGGTCTTGCATTTAGCTGACACTAAATGCTGATGGAATTGATTTCCTTTCTGATCCCCGTCCTCCTTTCTTATATTATATCTCTCCAGTGGCAGATTATATGTTGGTAAATAACAATGTAGCATGTTTTGATATAGAAGCTCACCTTAGTGGGAAAAAGCATTCACCCACTTTTGACTACTCATTTTCAACTGATTCTTATTCTCGATTTGACGTTTAATGAAGAAGAAACACCTGTATAATTCACAATGATTAGAAAAAAACGAAGATTTTAATTAGGAAATGACTTAATTGTGGAATATTTAAAATGAAATAAATTTTAACACTTTAGAATAAAACAATGACTCCATATCTTACTAAGGAGAATATCTTGTGGACATTCTTAAATGGTTAGACTAAACTTACTTACTTGGATTTATCAAATACTTTGTGTAAATATCTTAATATACTTGTGCTAAGATTTTGAACCATTCCCACTGCAATTCATTTACATTACAATAGAGTCTCAAGAACTTCTCTCTAAAGAGTTTCCGTCTCCTTCCTCTTAGTTGTGATGACCTTTTATTAAGATCCTTTAGGGTTGTTATAATGTTTTCCCCTTAAATGGAGTCTAAGAAGGACCTATGTTAACTCAAATTATGTAGTAGTTTTCAATCTAATGACTTTCCTAACCACAGCCTCCTTCCTAGAATCTCAGAATTAATAGGAACCTTGAGTCTCTTTAGTCCAAACCATACCTAAAAGTTATCCTTATCTACAATGTATATAAGTATTCATCTAGCTTTGACTTGAAGACTTCTGGTTAGCGGACAATAATACTTTGAGATAGCTCTGGTTTTAGGATGTTTGTTTCTTAAGTGAAATTTGTTTCTATAAATCTTTTCATGGTTATTAGTGATTTTTTTCAGAGACTAAATAGAACAAGTTTTCTATTTCTTCTTTCATATTTCTTCTATGTGATGACTCTTCAGAAATGTGAAGAAATCTATTATGCCCCCTCTACATACACACACACACACACACACACACACACACACACACACCTTCTTGAGGTTAAATTGCTTCAGTCAGTCCTCATACAATATGATCTCAAGTCCCTTTAGAATCATAGTTGCCATTCTCTGAATGGTCTCCATTTATCAATGTTCTCCATAAAATGTATTACCCAGAACCAAACAAAATAATTCAGAGTTTGCCTTGCCAGAGTTGTGTACATGTGCCCATCATCTCATTTTTCTTGAACTCTATACCTTCTTTGATGCATTAACTTTTTTGGCTCTTTCCTCAAATAGATCTTGCTATACTCAAAAGCCCTTGACTGGTTTTTTAGGGGAAAAAATACTATCTAGACATGTCTGGCTAATTTTTATATGTTTTTTGAACTCATGTATAATTGTGACGATTGTTATATTGCTAAGCTCTAGGTGTCAGAAATTATGCCATGTTTTATCACTGATTAGCTTACCCATATACTAGGAAATTCCTATGTACTGGTTTAGAGAAGAAATTCAAGCCTCAGACCATAATCATTTTGGCAAAATTCTTCTAATCCAGATATGTGATTGTAGCCCCAATGCAATATTTACAGTGCCCATGATTAGGATAAAGACCATGACTATAAGTATTGCATGAAGTTTGATCACAAAATATACCAGATTCTCCAGATAGAGGATAGAACTGAATGATTTATTTAGACACCAGAAAACCAAATCCCAAAACCAGTAAGCAGATTCCGTCATAGTAACAAAGATATTCAGAAACCATAATAATTCTGAGAGCCACAGCATTCTTCAGCGTTCCCACGAACCAACACAAGATCAATATTTACTCACAAAACTCTCTCTCTCTCCTTGCCTGAGCTCTGCTGTCCCCCACTCTCTGGCTAGTTCTGAACCAACTTCCTGGGGCTCTGCTTCTCTTCAGCAAACTCCTCCCACCACAGGCTCCATGTGACAACATTCAGACTATCAGGGGGCAGAATTTACTTTCAAAGCAGGGGAGATCTTCAAACTCCCCCCTAGGTCTATTAAGGGGCAGGGAAGATCTTCAATTTCCCATTCCCATTACAGTGAGGTTAGTAAACTTCCTAATCAATGCCCTTATGATTAATAATGGGAGATGCAGGTCCATAATTGTAAAGCCAGGCATGAGCAGCTTTCCAGAGGACTGCTGTTGTGAACAGCTTTCAAGGTTCTGATTACATAGTATAGTGAACTCTCTATTCATTCAGTAACAAATGAGAGTAAACATTCATAGAAAATCAAGGTACAGCATTCACCATGTCAGAACTCAACAATTTATCACTAAAATGGACACATAGTTTTCACCAAAGGGGTCATATAGTTTTAAACAAAATAAAATCATTTAGCAACTCAATCATTCAATTATGCATTCTTAAGGGACACAACATACAAAAGTCAAAGTTCTCCACCCATGGGGTGCAATTAAGTTACAACTTCAACAGTCACTACTCAGTACCCTCTTAAGGGGTAGTGGAAAGTACAAAAGCCAGCCACCCCTACATCACAAGTAAATTACAATTTCATCAGTCACTACTCCATATCTTATTTCATCAGTCACTACTCAGACAATTTCATCAGTCACTACCCAGTACCCATGAGGAGGTCCTTTCATCCTGACTTTGGGCAGGCTTTCAGCTTCCATGGTTCCTCTTCTACAGTCCCAGGTCCCGCCCAAATCTAACTAACTGCCACCTGAATTAAAAGGCAAACAGCTCTGTAACAGCAATCAGTTTATCAGACTTAGGGCTAAGTATGGAAGGTGTGAGCTCTGTATGGAAGGTGTGAGCTCTGTATGGAAGATGTGAGCCCTATCTGGAAGGTGTGAGCACTATCCACTGTTCAGAAGGTGTGAACTCTCCTGTTGGTGGAAGAAGGTTATTGGATGAGACAGGATGCCAGTGCTATATATAAAGAATTCTAGAGACAGACAGACAGAATTGGAATTTTCCAACAGGAGGAAGCAGGATTGTCTCAGCATCTTGAAGCTGAAAAAGTGAGTTGGAGTTTGAGAGTGAGAGAGAGAAAGAGAGAGAGAGAGACAGAGAGAGAGAGAGAGAGAGAGAGAGAGAGAGAGAGACAGAGAGAGAGACAGAGAGAGACAGAGAAAGAGAGAGAGAGAGAGAGAGAGAGAGAGAGAGAGAGAGAGAGAGAGACAGAGAGAGAGAGAGAGAGTTTCTCTCCCAGCATCTGGAAGTTGACTGAGACCTTAGATGGAATTTTCCTGAGACCAGAATCTGGTGAAGGCCGCCCAGAAGACTGATATTCCTTCTGGGTCCTAGGGCCAGCTGCACTGCTGGAGGACTGAAGAAGCATGACTGGGATAAGACTTTGTGTATGGCCTGGCTGATCCTTGAGTTCCAGGCAAGAGAAGTGGTGAAGGGTTTGAGATGTGCTGGACCCTGTGAACTTCAGTGTGTGCCAGGGACTGCCTTGAGGACTGGACAGGGATCTGGTAGCTGTCTACTTCTTAGGACTGGACAAGAACCTGGCAGCTGTCTGCTTCTGAATCCAGGTGACTGTTTGGTGGATTCAGGAGGGAGCTGGGACCATGGAAGGGGATCCAGGGAATCAGAGAGACCACCCAGAGTCAAAATGAAGAAAAGGCCTCCCCTTGGTGGAAACTGAGGTCTGCTGGATACCAAGGGGTGAAGGATCTGTGTGGTTTTCTAATGACTGTATTTAGTGATTGATTGAGTATATGTATGGTTGCCGCATGAGTGGAAGATTGATGTATGGTTGCCCCATGAGTGGAAGTTTGATTACTGTATTGTGAATAGATTGAATGATTAAATATTGATTCGCCCCATGATTGAAAGATTAATTATTGTATTGTGAATTCATTGAATGTTTGCCTTGATTTGTAATGGAACAAACAAAGCATTCACTATTATTGTGTAATCTGAACCTTAAAAGCTGCTCATGGTAGCATTCTTTTGGGAATTTGCTGGTTCATGGTGTTACAAGCTCCCACCTCCTTGTCCAGTTCTCCATGCAGTTCCTGTTCCATATTGAAGCTCACAGTGTCCAGTCCACCTCAAATATCTCACAGTCTCTGTTCCTGGGTAGACAAGGCTTAACAAAGACACAGTAACATTCATTCATATTAACAAAGTCACAACAGCATTTGTATAAAGCACCATTATCATAGCCATGCTTCCTCAGTCTTTTGCAGCTCTGCCTGGGCCTTGGAAGACTTGCCACCATAAGTCTGAGTTCTGTTTCAGTTCTCAGTTCTCATTTCTCTTCTCAGTTCTTGTAAATTCTCAGTTCAATCTTAGATCCAGCAGTAGTAGCCCAGCCTCCAGATGCTCAATGAAAGAAATTCTCTCTGTCTCTCTCTGTCTCTCTCCCCCTCTCTCCCTCTCTGTCTGTCTCTCTGTATCTTTCTCTCTTTCCTTCTCTGTCTGTCTGTCTGTCTCCCTGGCAATAGCAACCCTGCCTCCATGATGCTTATCCCAAGAAGTTCTGTCTGTCCAGCTTGTGCTCTTCCTCATATAGGTACTAGCTCTTCCCTGTTCAGCCCCTTCCTGTTATGTCAGATACAGGGGTTCATACCTCCTGTTTCTTTACGGAGGCTTAATTTGAAACTAGGTGCTAAGTACTTGTCAGCATGGCAATACAAAAAGATCTTCAAATTTCTTAACTATTACAATAATCCAGATCACCCAATGACTGACTCCCCCTAAAATATATAAACTATAATAATCCCTTCTACAATGTGTCCAATAAGTAGTCTTCCAGCCTTTGTTTGAAGTTATTTTAGAGAGGGGTAACTAATTATATCTGAGGGCAGCCCATTCAACCTTTCACTATCACTAAGTTATAGATTTTTCCTGCTTGACAACAGTATTATTTTCTCTTTGCAATCTCTATTCATCATTCCTGGTTCTTGTACAAAAACACAGTTATCTAATTTTCAATTTGAATTTCCTCATCTTTAGGATAAATATTTGTAATGGTAATTAAATTGTTTGATCAGATGTTAAGTAGATCCTAGTAACCTAGTGTTAAGCATAGAACTCTGTCCATTGGTGAAAAGGTGTGAATTCTCCTGGTAAAAAGGTGTGAATTTCCCTGTTGACTTGGAAGAATGCCATTGGCTGAGACAC
>CM053594.1:220425858-220473674 GCA_028646575.1 Pseudocheirus occidentalis
AGAGCTGCCTAAATTTGAATTTCTTTGTCTATTTAAATTAGGGCTCCAAATAATTCCTTCTCAAGGGTAAACTTTATGGGAAGAAGAGCACCTCCAACTTGATTTCTAACTCCTTTCCTGAAGAGATAAAAGTCTACCTTTCCAACTGAATTCTGCCCTGTAATTCTCTTCTTCCATTTAAACTCCATTTCTTTATGTTCATAGAGGGAATCAATGATTTGCAGTCATTGTGTATCTTGTGAAAAATCTAAGTAGAGAATGAGCTTAAATCACTAACATGGGAGAAAACCAGAACTCCCAAAAATAGAGCCTGATGCAAAAATGTGAATTTTATTAGTGCTGACTTGTAGTCTTGAATAATGAGCATTAATTATTTAGGATCTCTGATTATGATTTAAATTTATATAAACTGTTTTAATTATTCTAAATAAATATTCTAAATTATTTCTAAATTCATATTACCTTCTTTTAAGTCAAAAATGTGACTTATTTTTAAGTGTTGGTATGGGCTGGGGAAGAGGTCATGCATTTAGTTCTGACAGTTTATTTTGCAAATTATCAAAAACGACCAAAAACTGAAAAAGCGAATGTTGGATGAGCTATTGTAAAAAGGGCCCATTAAATGTATTATTGAGTTAATTCAACCATTCCAGAAAGTAATTTAGAATTATGCTGAAACAGTAACTAAACTGAGTGTATTCTTCAAACCAGAGATTATATTGGTAGACACATCATCCTAGAAATTTTTTTTTAAAAAATTAAGAAAGGCTACCATGTACATGAAAATCTTCATAACAGCACATTTTATGAAGATTTTCATGTATATGGATGCAATGCCATGCATGAGCAGCTTTCCAGAAAAATGCTACTGTGAACAGCTTTTAACGTTCTGATTACACAGTATAGTGAACACTCTATTTATTCCATAACAAATCCAAGTAAAACATTCACAGAAAATCAAGGTGCATCATTTATAATATTAAGTATTCATAACAGCTTATCATGAAAATGGCCACATAGTTTCAACCATAGTGGCCACAATGATTTGAACAAAGAACAATTGTTTAGTAACTCAGTTATTCAATCATCCTTCAGTCATTCAATCATTTAATAATACAGTAGTCAAAGACTTCCACTCATAGCACACTAAGTTAACTCAATCAGTCACTTATTCAGTAATCAATTACTAAGTACAGTCATTTACTCATTCATTCATCCATCATCCTGCATTATTCACTCATCAGAAAATATACAGACCCTCCATTCCTAGGTCACTAGTAAACTACAATTTCATCACTACTCAGTACCCATGGAGAGGTACGTTCATCTTTAAAAAAAAACAAATTAATTTATTTACTTTCTTGTTTATATCATTCATTTCTAAGAGATTTAGAGTTACAAATTTTCTCTCCCTCTTTCCCCTACCCAACACCTCAAAACCCTCCCCCAATCTGGTTTCTTCTATGTCCTCCCCCTCACTCCTTTGACTTTCCAGTAGGGCAGAATGGCTCTCCCTACCACAGAGCCTGTATATCTTAATTCCCAGTTGGATGGAGATAATAATAATAATAATAATAATAATAATAATAATAATAATAATAAGTCTCTGTGTGTATATATATGTCAAATATATTATATATATATATATATATATATATATATATGTATGTATATTTGACATTTGATTATAGAACTTTAAATTCTAGATTCTTTCCCTTCCTCCCTCATTACCCACCCTCACTGGAAGGAGAAGCAATTCAATGCAGGCTGTACATGTTAATTACACAGAACATCTCCACAGTGGGCATATTGTGAGAGACTGATTATATGACCCTCATTCATATCCCACCCCCAATTATTCTGTTCTCTACCCTGTACCTGTCCCTATCCCTTTATAAAAGTGTGTACTACCAGCAACCCTCCACCCCTACCTGCCCTCACTTCCAGCATCTTGCCTCTCATCCCCATCCCCTCTACTCTCCTGTGTGGCAAGATACCCAGTTTAGAGTTTATGTCATTCCTTCCCTAAGCCAAATTCAATGAGAGTAAGGTTGACCGTTTCCCTTTTTCCTTCCTTTTCTTCCCCTCCATTGTAACAATTATCCCTTGACTCTTCTATATGAGATGATTAACCCCATTTTGTCTCTCCCTGCCTCCTCTCATTCTAATCCTCTCCAACCTCAGAATTTCACCTTTTAGAGTATTGCCCCTTCCTATGCAATTGATCCTGTGCCCTCTATGTACTCGTACATACACATACTCAGATATGTGTTCATACACATGTATAAATCCTCCTATATAAACATATGTGTAAGTATATGTTTGTATTCCCTTCACCTATTGTCATACTGAGAAAAGTTTCATAAGTTACAGTTCTTGTTTTTTACATGTTGTCATGTAAGTAGCTCAACTTTGATAAGTTCCTTGTAATTTCTTTTCTATGTTTACCTTCTCATGCTTCTTGTATTTGAGTGTCAAATTTTCTTTTCAGTTCTGGTATTGTCAGCAAGAATATTTGAAAGTCCTCCACCTCACTGAATTACCATATTTTCTCCTGGAACATTATACTCAATTTTGTTGGGTAAGTGATTCTTCATTTTAATCCTAGCTCCCTTGATCTCTGGAATATCATATTCTAGGCCCTTTGATTCCCTCAACGTAGAAGCTGCCAGATCCTGGGTTACCCTAATTGTGTTTCCACAGTATTCAAATTGTTTCTTCTTGGCAGCCTGTAATATTTTATCCTTGACCTGGGGACTCCAGAACCTGGCTATAGTATTCTTAAGGGTTTTCTTTTGGGGATCTTTTTCAAGAGGTGATTGGTGAATTCTCTCAATTTCAATCTTGGCCTCTGGTTAAAAATATCAGAGCAATTTTCCTTGAGAATTTCTTGAAGGATGCTTTCTAAGTTCTTTTTTTGATCATGGCTTTCAAATAGTCCAATAATTTTTAAATTGTCTCTCCTGGATCTATTTTCCAGGTCAGTGGTTAGTTCAAGGAGATATTTCACATTGCCCTCTATTTTTTCATTTGTTTGGATCTGTTCAATAGTATCTTGCTTTCTCATAAAGTCATTTGCATCCATTTGCTCCACTCTAATTCTTAAGGAATTATTCTCCTCAGCTTTTGAGATTCTTTTTCTATCTGGCAAATTCGACTTTTTAAGGCATTTTTTCCTCATTGGCCTTTTGGGCCTCTTTTGCCATTTGAGTTAATCTATTTTTAAGGTGTTATTTTCTTCAGTTAGGTTGTTGACTCTCTTTTCTTGATTTTCTTGCATCATTCTCATTTCTCTTCCCAATTTTTCCTCCACTTCTCTTATTTGGTTTTTAAAATACTTCTTAAGCTCTTCGATGGCTTTTAAGCAGTCTTCATGTTTCTTGGAAACTTTTGGTGTAGGAGTTCTGACTGCATTGTCTTCCTCCCATTCCATGCTTTGAACTTTTTGTCCCAAAAAAGGAATCTAAAGATTGGTTGCTGTTCATACTTTGCTTCCTTTGCCTGCTCATGTTGCTAGTGAATTGCTTGATTTTTTTAGCTCTGTGGAACTCTGCTTCCAGAGTGTAAAACTCTGTCCCAAATTGCTGGGGTTTTAACAGCTGCCAGAGCTATTGGGAGGCCACCATGTTTTTTGCCACCCCCACCAGCTTTGACTCACTGAAAATTCACCCCAGGACCACCATCCAAGATCATGATCCAGATCCAGGCTGCTCAAGACAAGAGCAATTAGCCTCTGAAGGATTTCTTTGCCCCTCTGAAGGTTGCAGGCTGGGAGTTCTGAAGCAGGCACATGGAGGCAGCTGCAGGGTCAACACTTCTGCTGCTTCCTTGCCTTGGAGGCAGTTTGGCCAGACAGGTTTTCTCCCTCAAATTTAGCTGGGTTCCACTGACCTTTCACTTTGTCCTTGATTCTTATGGCTTGATAATTCTGGAAACTGCCACAGCTGCCACTGATCCAGTCTCCTTTAGGCTCCAGCTGTGACTTGTCTTGGCCGCCTCTGATGCCAAGCCATGGTTTCAGGCTGGGCTGGCCTTGGCTCCCAGCACTGCCATGAGGCCTTCCTGCTAAGCTGCCTTGAGCAGGAGATGTGTTTTTCTGATTTTTGTGTGTTTTGGAGCCCTAAATTTTTTTTAGTCAGATTTTATGGGTATTTGAGGTGGCTATGTGGGAGATGCAGAACCTTATTGCTTCTATACTGGCATCTTGGCTCTGCCCCCTGAGATTCTTTCATCTTGACTTGCAGCACACAGTTCCTACGTGAATCCACCAAACAGTCACCTGGATTCAAAGGCAGGTCGCTCCAGTTATTTGTCCAGCTCTCCATGTAGGTCTTGTTCCACACTGAAGTTGACAGGATCCACTCCATCTCAAATCCTTCATAATTTCTGTTTCCTGGAATTCAAGGCTCAACCATCCTGGTCATGCTTCCTCAGTCTTCTGCAGCTCATTCAAAAAAAAATCAGAAGCACCTTATCCAGCCTGTGGCAGGGGGTTGGGGTGGGGGGGGGGTGGCTGCTGTGCTCCTGGGCTCCTTGTCTCCTCCTCAGCCTCCACTGGGCTTGCTCCAAGGTCTGACTCATTTTTCAACTCTCAATCCTTACTAGCAACTATTCCACCTTTACATTCATGTCCCAAGAAATTCTGACATTTCTTCTCTAGGGCTTTTCCTTACATACACACAGCATTAGCTACTTCCTGTTTCAGACAACCCTCTCCTATTACGTCAGGAACAGGGGTTCATACCTTCTGTTTCTTTCAGAGAGGTTTAAATAGTTACTAAGTGCTAAGTACCTGCTTACTTGCCAATACAAAAAGGGCTCTTCAAATTATATTACCATTACAATGGGGCCCTTTCTTTATACATACATATGTATGTATGTGTGTGTGTATACATATGTTTGTGTGTGTATGTATGTATGTATTTGCATTTTTTTAATTTCTAGGAAGATATATCTACCAGTAGAACCTCTGGTTTGATGAACACACTCCATTTAGTTACTTTTTCAGCATAATTCTAAATTACTTTCTGGAATCTTTGGATTAATACAACAAACTTAATGGGATATTAAAATAAATAGGAATAATTCAAAGTAATAGGATAAAGCTTACATGAACTACTGTAGAGTGGAGTAAGAACTTAAACAATGAAATATATGTTGACATAAATCATAACATGATATAATGTCCAAGTCTAATCATAGATGAGATATAAGAAAATAGATCTCCCTCCTTTCAGTGGAGACATGAATGGATAATGGGTATGGAATGCTGCATATGCTCAAAGATGTGAATGATGTGTCAGTTTATTCTATTAAGCTTAAAGAAAAATCCTTCTTATACTGGAATGAGAAGGGAACTGAACAGGTATTGTGTAGAGTATATTCAGAAACAAATGTAATATATAAATAAAATGCATCAGTAAAAAAAAATTAAGAATGTTACCAAAAAAAGAAATCTAAAAGATATGTCCCTTCTTTCTGTTAACAATCAAACTTTATTTTTGATCCAAAATGGTTATGTGAACAATTATGATTAAGTTCAGCTCCCATAAGAAATGTCCCTATAAAGAAAAGCATGTGCTGGATAAAATTATGATCAATCAAATCAAAGCTGAACACTTTTAAGCACTTGCTTTCAGTTGAGGACTACATAAGGAGATACCCAGAAAAGTCTGTAGATAGTTTGGTTGGAGCCCCACCAAAGATGCCTAAAGCTAGCACAGTCTCCACTATAATGGTTCCTGAAATCATCAGGGCCATGCTCTGACTTAATACAAGACAACAACAACAAAAAAGAGTATACTGTCAGGTCTACTTCCAAAATATTGGCTAGTTCTCAAGCAAAGGACAAAGTCAGCTTCTGGTAGGTAAATGCCTAGGGAGATAGAGACAGCACTGAGGCATTAAGGTAGTCTATACTCTGTGGTGTGTGTGTGTGTGTGTGTGTGTATGTGTGTAAGAGACAGAGAAAGAGAGAGGGGGTGGGAGGGAGGGAGAGAGAGAGATGCAATATATGGTAAGTCTACCAAAGGGAATCAAGAATATAGAGATAAAGGAGAGGCACAGCAAGGCATAAAAATGACATAATGTCTAATACTCAGTAGGAGATTTTGGGACTGTAGCAAGAAACAAAGCAATCTATCACTTGGTGATTTTATAAAAAGGACATAGGGAGGTGTTGCCAGTACCCATGCTGGGACATGAAGAAAAAAAATCTAAGACCTGAGACAGATAGCAGGATCTAGTCCCACCTTCTTATATAAGGGTTGCAGAATAAAGGGTGGAAATATACTGGGATTCCATCAGTCAACTGGTTTGTATAGGGGACAAGAGCAGGGTCAAGCAACCCTATTTAAGCATTCAAGAGGTGGCAGAACATGGCTCTATCACAAATCCCAATTCATGAACTGTTCCTAGAAATATGAGTAGAAAAGAGAAAACTCCAAATGCAACCAAGAAACTTAAGGGGTTATGAGAATTGTAAGAGGTAAACAAAACAAAAATAACTCCACTATGGTACAAGTAGAGTCACAGATAAAAATAATTCCTTGAGCACAAGGACTACAAAAGTAAATCAAAGAAATATAGTAAAAGATGGCAAATACAATTACAAATCTTGAGGAAAGGAATATAAAGAAGAATAAATATCTGATAATAAAACATGAACAACAAAACCAAAGTAGTGGACACAGACAAAATTGAATGAAAAAAAAAAGAATTCAGCATTTAAGTGACTCAACAACAAAGGTTAGAATAAAGTGAAAAATGAAGAATAAGAACATGTGAGATTTTTGCAATGATAAATAATTTGCTCAAAAAACAAGTTAAGGAGAAATAATTTAAAAATCACCAAATTCTTTAAAACCTCCCATGATCCAAGGAAAGAACAAGGAAAATTGAAGTAGAAAGAATCCATTGATCACCTCTTTAATGTAATTGCAAATTAAATGTAATCAAATTTGAAAGCTTCTAAGTCACTTAGAATGTTTTGCAAGCAGCCAAAAAGTACTTAAAATACTCAGAAACTTCAGGAAGTGTCACCCAAGACTATTCTGTGACTGTGACAAAGAAGATGATATCTTGGAATATGATATCCCAAAATCCAAAATGGCAATATATAAATTGTTATAATCAATAATAAATTATTCTGCAAGTGTAAATATAAACCTCCAGGAGGGAGGACACGGATCTTTGATAGAACAAAGGATTTTCAAGAACCATGGATAAGAAGACCAGAGCTAGATAGAATCCTAGAAACATACAAATAAAAAAGGAACCTTAGGAAATTTAATACATTTGAGCAATTAGGAAATAAGAGATGATGAAGTATTTAAATTCAAATAGACAAAGGAGACAAATGTCCTTTCAGAATACCACTTTCCTCAAGAACCAAAAATAGAACAAAGGAAGTCAAATGTGGGACTGAATATTCAAATTTCAACTACAGAAATAAATTAATGAAGAGGGAACCAAAGGAGAAAAACAAAAGGGTGAGAACCAGTAATAGTGGTCTGGACTGGGTGAAGAAGATGATGAAAGAAATATAAGCATAGACCTCTGGAGGAAACTGGATGGGAATAAAAAAGGAGTATGCCTTTTTCTCAGCTCCATATGGTACCTTCACAAAACCTACCATGTATTAGGGTATAGAAAACCTCACAACCAAATGCAGAAAAGTAACAAGATTAAATGCACCCTTTTTGAACCATAATGAAATAAAATTACATTTACCAAAGATCCAGGGAAGCATAGATTACAAGCTAAATGGACATCAAATAATCCAGTCCTAAAGAAAAAGAGGGTCAAAGAACAAATCACAGAAATAATTGATAATTTCATTAAAGATAATGACAACAATGAGACAATATTCAAAAATTTGTGGAATATATCCAAAGTAGTCCTTAGGCGAACATTTATATTTCAAAATGTGTACAGTTATAAAAGAGAGAAAGAACAGATGAATTAAAAGGGTGTGCATTTACAAAAAGTAGAAAAAGAACAAATTAAAAATCCCTAATTAAACACCAATTTGGAAATTGTGAAAATCAAAGGAGAGAATAATAAAATCGAAAGTTAAAAAAATAATTGAAATAATAAATGAAACCATAAGCTTTTTTGTACAAAACAACATATAAAAAGTAAAATCGATAAACCAGTGGTGAAAAAAATAGGTAAAGAAGGAGACTTAAGGAATTCATTTTATAATATGAATTTAGTTTTGATACAAAAAGGATAAATGTTGGAGAGGATGTGGAAAAGTTGGGACACTATTGTACTCTTGGTAGAGTTCTGAATTGGTCCAACCACTCTGGAAAACATTTTGTAACAATGACCAAATGGTTATAAACTTGTGCATCCCCTTTAACCCATAAATACCAATACTATGTATGTATCCCAAAGGGGGCAAAGAAAAGTGGAAATTATTTGTACAAAAATATTCATAGAAATCCTTTCTGTGGTGGCAAAAATGAGAAATCAGAGAGATTGCCATCAATTGGGGAACAGCTGAACAAGTTCTGGCATATAATTGTGATAGAATATTATTGTGCTACAAAAATGACAGACAGGATGGTTTCAGAAACAAATATCCTGGGAAAACTTATATGAACTTATACAAAATAAAGTGAGTAGAATCAGGAGAATACTATACAGAGTAATAGCATTATTGAAAGGATGATAAGCTATGAAAGACTTAGTTACTCTGATCAAGACAATGATCCAAGATAATTCTAAAGGGCACATGATGAAAAATGATATCCACTCCCAGAGAGAGAGAGAGAGAGAGAGAGAGAGAGAGAGAGAGACAGACAGACAGACAGACAGACAGACAGAGAAAGAGAGAGAGAGAGAGAGACAAACTGATGGCCTCTGAATGCAGACAAACATTTTAAACTTTATTTTTTTTGCTTTAGTTTAGTTCTGTCTTATTTGATACAAGAGAGAATTACTATTGAGGGTTGATGAGAATGTATATGAATGTATATTATGTATATAAATGTATATAATATATGTATATATAAATGTATACAAAAAGAAAATGATACAGCAAAAAAGAAAAAGAAGAAAAGAAAGAAAATATGGATGAAACATTTAAATATACACAAGAGAAAGAGAAAGAACATTCAAAATCAACTAAAACAATTACACTAATTTTATTACTCCATAAATATTTTGATATGTAATTTTAAAAACTATCTATATTATAAATTCTTTAATATCCCTTCTTTATTTTCTCTTTCATGTATATAAGCATGTAGTCTTTAATATTTGTTAATTTCAGTGAAAAACAACTTAAAATACAAACAACTAATAATCTAAACATTTTACATAGAGATAGAAGACAAAAATGTTTTTGCAGAAATTTTTTTTAAACCTGCTTATATCTTCTTATGAGGGTGAAGAATTAAAAAAAACTATGGGGAAATTAGAAATGGTGACATCAAGAAAGGTCTCAGGAAGATTGATTTAAACAGAAAGAAAATAAACAAGGTGCCTCAGGAAAAAAATGAGTAAAGTAAATTCAAAGATAAAACAAATTAGTCCTTTAGACTACGGTTCTTGAGAATAAGAATTTTCTTTTAGATTTTTTTGTAGATATGGTCCAAAGATGATATATTCATTCATGTGGCTTGGGAAGAAGGTTTCTGTGTACTGTTAAATCCCTGATGCTAGTCAGCCTTGAAAAAATGATGAACTATCAGAACTCAGGGCAGCCACTTTCTGACTCATTGCATGGGAAGAAGCAGTATATCTCCCATCCAACCCCTGCTTTATAGCTCCCCTTTACATGTAATCTTCCCCCAGCAGAATGTAAGCTCTTTGAGGATAGGTACTATTTTGCTTGTCTTCATTTTTTATCCCTAACATGGCCCTTGTTGGGGGCCAAGACTTTCTGGGGTCCTGGCACACTAGCTCCCCATTTCTACAAGGTCATTAGGCAGATATGCAAGGAAAGTATAATCTTGTTGGGTGGATGCTCTCATTGGTTTCCTGAATATCTAAAGAATGTACAGAGAGTTAATTTGCAAATCCTGATTAGGACTCCCAGTCCATTGTGCTCCCCCCCCTCAGGTAGTTTTAGGATAAAGATCTTAATGACTGATTAGCCTTGGGCTAGGTTGGGAGAAAGACAAGACCCAAGTCACATAATCGCCCCTGAAATAAGGAATATAAGCTCTATGATTTCCTTGTATCTTTGGCTCTGTATGGAATAGCTCTGCAATAAACAGACTATGAAATACATCCCCATCTCCCCGTCTCTCTGTCTCTTTCCTTTAATCTACTGTAAGCTTTTCTCACTCTCTCTTTATTTTCCTCAACTGGTAGCTTGGCCTAGACTGTGCTGGCTGCAGCAGTACCTGGAAATTTCTCATATATATATATATATATATATATATATATATATATATAAAACGTATTTCAGTTTTGAAGCATTTCCACATTTTGGCTTCATGGAACTTTGACATTGAACTTTTATTTTCAGCTCTTATTCTGATTTCAGACCAAAATACCTAGTTCCTGAAAAATACACTTGGCAAAGATATTGTAACTTTGGAAGCTTACTTTTAATCCTCTTTCATCTGTCATTTCTATCTGTACATTCATCCTCTCAAGTTAAAATTGATTTTATTCAATAAGGAGTCTCAAATAAAGAGTTACAGGAAATTAAGAAAACATGTTATAACATCAGATATGCCAGTGCAATTTCATTATTAAAAAGCATGTAGTATACTATGAAACTTCTATTAGGTGAAATTAAAGTGTGGTTAAGGCAGAATAGATATGATGTGCAAAAATCTTCTCAGCAAATTTGTTATAGTAATTTTGTTCTTCCTTGAGCAGATTTTTCCTTTATCTTGAATATCTATGATAATTCAAGTGTTCTAAGGTCCATTATAATTAAGAAATCACAAATTTTTATTGGACCATCACAAACTTTTTAAAAATTTTCTTATTATGAAGAATTTTAGTGGGAACACATTTTGACTATAAGTTAGACTACTGAGGTCTCTTCCAATTCTGAAATTGTAGTATACTATGAATTGATCACAGAGAAGGGAAAATCCAGAGATGGTTTGGCATGAATCCTATATGTTATAGCACAAATTTTAGAGAATAGAATTTTGAGAAAGAAGGTCTAAGATTTCATGCAATACACAGGAGAGATTAAAGATGGAAAGTTCTAAAAAAATGAAATTTTAAGGTAGTGCATTTATATTTATCCCCCACAGGGAAATGTGAATGCACAGAGGATCCCATAAGCTTACCTAAAGTTTAAAAGTGTGGTTAGAAAGTAGAAATAAAGGAAGAAAACTAAATATGATTTATAAAGAAAAAGGCCTGGGATGGTACTGTAAGAATATGAGCAGTGCTAAAGCTTAGACTGAATGGTAAATACTAATGAAAGCTAAATACCAATATAATATTTTTTTTCTTATTCACTCAGCAAGCATTTGTCAAGTATTTACCATAGATCAGGTTCTATATTAGGCCATGGGATTTTAAAGATAAAGTTAAAACAAAATATTCCCTGTCCTGGAGCTGATTTTCTCTCTTCTTGCCTCCTTTGTCTTCTGTACCATTTCATCTTCTGCCTCTTCCTGTCTCCTGGTTTCTTCCCTATCATGCTTCCCTATGCATGACTATACCCCTACCCTGACCCCGAATTCCAACAAACCTCACTTGACCTATCTATTCCAATTAGCTATCATCCCATGTATTCTCTTCTTTTTGTGGTTATAATCCTTGAGAAAGCTGCCTATAATTAGTGTCTTCATTTTCTTTCTTATCATTTTCTTCTTAACTCTATGCTGTGTGGCTTCCCAGGTATCATTCAAATGGTATCAATGGTATCAATGGTATCAAAACTGTTCCCTCCAAGGTTACTAAAGATTTCTTAATCACCAAATCTAATGGCTTTTTCTCAGTCCTCATCCTTATTGAAGTATCCACAACCTCTGACACTAAATAACCCTCTTTGATATTCTCCTCTCTAGATTTTCACAACACTGCTTTCTCCTAGTTCTCCTCCTACATGTCTGATTGTTCCTTCTCAGTCTCCTTTACAGGATCTTCATCTAGGTCAGGCCTGCTACCCTTGTGTGTCTGATGGAGTGGTATTCTGAATTCTCTTATCTTCTCTGTTTATACTGTTTTATTTGGTAAACTCATCAGTTCTTATGGATTAAATTACCATCTATATGCTGATGATTCTCAAATCTACTTTGCCAGCCCTAATCTCTATGTTGACCTCTATTCTTGTATTTCCAACAGCCTTTGTAAAAGGCATTTTGAAGTAGATGCCCTGTAGATACTTAAACTCTACGTATCCCAAACCGAACTCTTATCTTTTCTCCAAAACCCATTTCTCTTCCTAACTTTCCTGTTACCGTTGAGGATACCACTATCCTCCCAGTTATCCAAGTTCACATGTAAGCATCATTTTCAACTCATCACTCCCTTATATCCGAACAGTTTCCAAGGTCTGTCAATTTTAGTTTGATAACATCTCTTATATAACATCCCCTTCTCTCCTGTAATGTTACTCCAAGTCTAGTATAGGTCCCCATCAACTTGCCTCTAGACTGTTGCAATATGTCTCTCTGGCCTATCATCAACTTAGGTGTCAAAATAATCTTCCTAAACTCAAGTCTGATTATATAGCTCATTTCCCCCTACTCAATAAACTCCAATGGCTCCCTATCACCCTGAGAATAAAACATAAAATCAAGTGTTTAGAATTCAAAACCTTCTTAATGTGCCTCCCCCTGAACTTTCTCCTTATACTTTACATCCCCAACCCCCATGTATTGTACGATCTAGTAACAATGGCTTCTTTGCTGTTACTGGGGAAAAAAAGCCATTCCTTTTCTTGGTTCCAGGCAATTTCACAGTGTCCCAGATGTCTTGAATACTGTCTACTTCCCTTACTAGAATGTTTTCCCTCCTCATCTCTGCCTCCTGGCCCAGCTAAAATTCTACCTTCTCTAAGGGGTGAAGTGATGAGGCCTATTCTGTACTACAAGAAACCTTTCCTGATCTCTTTTAATTCTAGTACCTTCCCTTTTTTGATTACTTCGAATTTATTTTCTGTGTATCCAGATTGTAAATAGTCATTTGCATGTTGTCTGCTCTATAAGATTGTGAGTTCCTTGAGGAGAGGGACTGTCCTTTGCATTTCTTTGGATTCTCAACTCTTAGCATAGTGCCTGTCACATAGGAGCTACTTAATTGTTTATAGGCTAACATTTGAGTTGGTCCTTGAAGGAAGGTAAGGATGCTAAGATATGGAGGTAAGAGGGAATATATTCCATTTAAGGGGCACAAACTGTATAATGGCATAGTAATGGAATGTTGTATTTAGGGGTATAGTAATTAGGCCAGTTTTGCTGGAAGAGAGAGTCTGTGAAACAGAGTAATGCACATTAATTCAGAAACAATATTTTGTTCCAGAGGCAATAGAGAAGTACTGGAGTTTTACAAGTCAGGGTGTAACACAGTCAGACCTGTGATTTTGGAATTTTAATTTGCTAACTGTGTAAATCCTATATTGGAGAGAGGAAAAATGATAGAGGGACAAAAATTAGTAAGTTATTGCTAGTCAGGGGTAGAGGTGATAGGGACCTACACTAGGGTATTGTTTGTGAGGATGGAAAGAAGGGGATGAATTTGAGATATTGAGGATCAGCAAAACTTCATATCTAATTGAGGAGTTAGGGAGAAAGATCATAATAGGATCAAAGAAGGGCTAGTATTACTGCTCAGAGTGGAAAGGATTATGAAAATAGATGATGAAGAGATGGTAGAACTTCTTAACTTTTCTCAGGCAAGATGGACAATCTTAGAACTAGAAAGGATAAAACAAAACAGCTAATAGAAAGCTGACATCCAATATATAAAGGAATATCGTAAGAGAACACTGAGCTGCCATTGATGACTCAAGTCACCAGATCCAGACAAACTACATCCCAGGGTATTGAAAGAACTGGGTGATATTGCTGAGCCACTGGAAGCAATCTTTGAATGATTGAGAAGAAGGAGAGACGTACTATAGAACTGAAATAAGGAAAATGTTGGTTGGATTTTCAAGAGACAGATAATGCAGCAAGTTTGAGTGTTTGACTTGGGGTCAGGAAGATGCAAATTCAGACACTTTCTACTTGTGAGTATTTGAGCAAGTCATTTAAATATTTTTAGCCACTGTGTTTTTTTTGGGGGGTGGGGTGGGGCAATACTAGCAACTACCACATAACGTTGATATGAAAAGCAAAAAAGATATCTCTATAAAATGCTTGAAAACTCCTACTCATTACAATACACTGTTTAATATAATTATCCTTAGAATCATTATTAGCTATTACTACTCTTAAGAAGAAGCTGTGGGGCAACTAATTAGTGCAGTGAATAGAGCACCAGCCATGAAGTCAGGAGGGTCTGAATTCAAATTTGACCTGAGATACTTAACACTTAATAGCCATGTGACCTTGGGCAAGTCACTTAACCCCAATTACCCTGCCTTCCTGCCTCCAAAAAGCCAAAAAAAAGAGTTTGAAAACATTAGAGTGAGGTAGATTGTAAATTATTTGGAAAATTCAAAAGCTTATTATTAAAAGGATGGTAAATTAGAACTTAATAATAGAACTTTTAATTACAGAAAGCTACCATCTCAACATCAAGAATAGGCCATGACAATTGAATCCCTTTTATTTTTTTAATAGGGTTCCTAAAATGAATATGTTATTGATGCTATTTTCTTGATTATAGTAGAACATTATAGTGTTATTTTTAATGAAAGAGATGGAGAGATATCAGCAGGATGATAATTGTAGTTAAGTATTTTCAGAACTTGTCTGAACTGTCAGACCCAAAGTACAACCATAAAGTGCTTGATCATAAAGGGCTTAATCATAAAGGTCTATTTAGAAGCACCAAGGTCACTAGGGAAGTGCTCTAGGGATCTAGAATTAGAGCCACACTATTTAACAACGATTTAAATAAAGGCACAGACAGCATGCTTGTTATGCTTTCATAAGACACAAAGTTGATTAGTATCACTAATACAATGACTAAATCAGAATTAAACAAACTCATACTAGGCTAGAATATCAGATCAAGTGTAGTGGAATTAAGGAGGGATAAATGTAGAGCATTATTCTTAAAAGAAAATGAACTTTTTAAGGTACAAGATAGGGTGAGTAAGGCTAGGGACAAGTTTGTTTAACAAGGACATGGGGATTTTGTCAGGTTGCAAACTGAATGATTTCACTGTACATTAGGGCAGCTAAACAAGCTACACTGAGAGACATAGTGTCTGTAGGTAAATGAAAATTCTATTTTGTTCTACCCTGAGTAGTGTGGCCATTTATGATTGCCACACTTTATAAAGGATGTTAATAAGTTTGAGAGTGTCCAGATAGTGATATCCAGGATGGTGAAGGGCTTCAGGATAATGCCATACATCTAGACTAATAATGGGAATAATGAATGCTATGAAGTCATCCCATTACTTCCATTGGATTGGAACCAATGACCACATCTTACATAATCATAACTCAGAATAGTGTGAATTCTAATACATGCAACAACTTTAACACAAATTATTATCTTGATATTTTAAAAAATATTTTATGTTCTATAGCCTTTTATGAAGGAGAAAAAATAAATGGTTTTTAAAATTTAAATAAATATGTTAGGAAGTAAGAACAACTTCTGGAGCCTCATTCAAAGCATAATTGATACGACTCTACTAGTATAAAAACCAACAAGGATTATATGCACCTCATCTTCTTTCCACCTATTTCAAAAGTTGTTCTTTAGCATTTTAATGGATCAATATTATGTATTAGTGATTATGAGAAACAGTTCATTCTTTGAAAATAGTTCAGTTGACAGTCAGTCTGAGGCAAGCTAACATAGTAGCTGGTGCAAGGCACTAGTAAGGTGTTACCCATGGACTCCAACACAAAAGCCTTAAAATTATGCCTGCTCCAATTCAGCAGTAAAGTGCAAGTTTAACATAAAGTGAAAAGTCACAAAATAGACTGGAAAATGGGCAAAAAACAGAACTTAATCATAGAAAGTTACTATAGTGACAGAGAGGATGGAGGAATAAACTTATAAGAGGACAGCAATGTTAAAACAATTACCTGTGAAGACTCAACTAAAAAATTCAATTGGTTTCAGGCACAAAAAAAGAAGAACTCATAGAAGAGCTCAAAAATGATTTTAAAGCTCAAATAACAGAAGTAGAAAAAGTGTGAAAAGAAATGAGAGTAATGCAAGAAAATTATTTTAAAAGAGTAAACAGCTTGGCAAGGAAACCATAAAAAATGGAAAAATATATACAAAAATTGACCAAATAAAACAAATCCTTAAAAAAATAGAATTAGCCAGATGGAAGAAGAGGCACAAAAACTCACTGAAGAGTACAATTCCTTAAACAGTAGAACTGGCCAAATGGAAAAGGAGATACAATTGTTCAATGAGGAAATTAATTCCTCAAAAATTAGAATTGAACAAGTGGAAGCTAAGGACTCCATGAAACATTGTAAAACAATAAAACGAAATTACAACAATGAAAAATTTGAAGAAAATGTGAAGTTTCTCATTGGAAAAGCAAATTACTTGGAAAACAGATTCAGAAAGAGATAATTAAAGAATTATTGGACTACTTGATATATATGATAAAAAAGAGCTTGGACATCATATTTCAAGATGTTATACAAGAAATATGTCCTGGTATCCTAGAACCAGAGGGTCAAATAGAAATGGAAAGAATCCAACACTTACCTGCTGAACATGATCCCAAAATGAAAATTCCCAGGAATATTATAGCCAAATTCAAGAACTCCCAGGCCAAGGAGAAACTACTGTAAACATCCAGAAAGAAACAATTCAAATATCATAGAGCCATAGAAAGGATTACACAGGATTTATCAGCTTCCACATTAAAGGACCAGAGGTCTTGGAATATGATATTCTGAAAAGCAAAGGATCTAGATTATAACCACAAATCACCTACCCAGAAAAACTGAGTATAATCCAGAAGGGTAAATAATGGATATTTAATGAAATAAATGCTTTCAAGCATTCCTAATGAAAAGACCAGAGCTGGACACAAAAAAGAAAAATGGCTTTCAAATATAAGGCTCAAGGGAAGCATATAAAGGTAAACAGGAAAGAAAACATAACAGATTCAATAAAGTTAAACTGTTTATACTCCTACATGGGAAGATGACACTTGTAACTTTTTTTTTTGCTTTTTTTTTTTTGGAGGGGTGAAGGCAGGGCAATGGGGGTTATGTGATTTGCCCAATGTCACATGGCTAGTAAGTATTAAGTTTCTGAGATCGGATTTGAACTCAGGTTCTCTTGATTCCAGGACAGGTGCCGTATTCACTGTACCACCTAGCCACCCCTGACACTTGTACCTTTTAAGATCTTTATCGCTATTAGAGCAATTAGAAGAAATGTAAATAGACAGAGGCTGTGAAAGTAATTTCACTGTGATGGAGTGATAATAAAAAAATTAAAAGGTTAGAAAGAAGATTGCACTGGGAGAAGGAGAAAGGGAAAGATGGAGTTCAGTAAACAAACAGAAAAACAGTCACATAAGAGCTATTATAGTTGAGGGGGAGATGGAGAAGGAGTGGTAGGCAACACTGGAACCTTACTTTCATAGGAACTAGCTCAAAGAGGGAATAACATACATACTCAGTTGGATATAGAGATCAATTTTACCCTAGAGGGAAGCAAAAAGGGATGAGGATAAGGGAAAGGTGGGTAGGGACTGATAGAAGTGAGGGTTAACTGGTGGAGGCAGTGGTCAAAAGTAAACACTTGTGGGGAGGGACAGGGTGAAAGATGTGAGAGAGAGAAAAAAAGATAAAAGAGGAAAAATAGAGTGTAGAGAAAGACATGGTTAGTTATCATAAGCACAAATGTGAATGGAATGAATTACCTAAAAAACAGAAGTGAATAACAGAATAGATTAAAAACAAGAATCCTACAATATACTGTTTTCAATAAAGCTCACCAACAGAAATACAGAAAGAAAAGTCTCATTTAAAATAACTTTACTCAATATAAAATACTTGGGAGTCTGTGCAACAAGACAAATCCAGAAATTATATGAACATAATTACAAGACAGTTTTCACACAAAGTCACATCTAAACAATTGAAACTACATAAATTGCTCATGGGAAGTCTGAGCCAATATAATGAAAATGACAATTCTACCTAAATTAATCTGCTTATTCAGAATCAAACCATTCAAACTACAAAAAAATAGAGAGCTAGAAAAAATGATAAAATTCATCTAAAAGAGTAAAAAGTCAAGATTAATCTCTTATTAAGGGAATGTATGAAAAATGTGAAGGAAGGTGGTTTAGTAATACTACATCTCAAATTGTATTATGAAATGATTATCACCAAAATAATATGGTAATGGCTAAGAAATAGAGTGGCGAATCAGTAGAATAGATTAGGTACATAAAACACAGTAGCAAATGATTGTATAAACTTACAAATAACTGAAAATTGAGAGATAACTAGTAGATAACATTCAGGATCTAAAACTACCTTACCTTAGGCTGAATCTAATAAAATGAAATTCAATAGGGCTGAATTTAATGTTTCACACTTCGGTAAAAAAGAAATCAACCTCACAAGTACCAGATGGAGGGTATATGATTGGGCAACAGTTCTGCCACAAAAAAGACATGAGGGTTTATAGTGGCCTATAAGCTCAATGTGAGTCAGAGATATGGTGTAGTAACCAAAAACAAAAATAAACAAACTATATATAAAAACTATACATAACCTGGGAATGGATAAACAGGAACATAATGTTTATTAATTAAGGGATGATAACCCCTCTTATCACACTGTATCTTAAACATGGTGTTCAGCTCTGAGTACCACCATTTAAGGACACAGATATGCTTGAGAACTTCTAAAGGAGGAGACCAAAGTGGAGGTGAATCTTGAGTTCCAGGATATAGGAGGACCAATTGAAACAAGAATGGATATTAACCTTGGAGAAGAAAAGTCTAAGAGGAGAATAGATAGCTAACCTTAAGTATTTTAAGGGCTGCAAGACAGTAGACAGATTAGATCTGTTCTCTTTACCCTCCAGAGAGCAAAAACAGAAACAATGGATGAAAACTGGAAAGAGGTAAATTTATGTTTAATAATAGGGAAAAAATCCTAGTAATTAGAAAGTAGAAATTGCCTTGAGAGGTGAAGCGTTCATCCTCTTTGGACATCTTCAAGCAGATACTGGATAAAATATTAATAGTAAGAATAACAACACCCACAATAATGGCTATCATTTATATAGTGCTTACTGTGTGCCAGGCATTGTACTAAATGCTTTGCAAACAGCATCTCATTTTTGTCCTCACAACCCCAGGGGGTAGGTTCTTTTATCATCTTCATTTTATAGTTGAAGAAACAGGCCAAATTGCCCAAGGTCAAAGTTAGTAAGTATATGGGGCCATATTTGAATTTAGGTCTTCCTAACTCTGGGCTCAACACTCTCTCCAATGAGCAAACTAGCTCCCTTCTGAAGTACAACTTCTATATTATATTGAAGTACAACAACTATATTATATTGGAAGTTTCTGTGGAGTATAAGTTGGCCTCAATAATTTCTTAGGTCTCCTTAAACTTTAGAATTCTGTGATTTTTTCTCTTTGGTATTCCCCTGATTTATTAGAAGAATAATCCTGGTTTGTTTTTGGTTTTTTTTTTTTTGGAAGGAATTAGGTTAAAATAATCATGACCAGTTATTGAGGAAGTCACATTGACTCTTTGTGATCAACTGTTGTTTTTTCTATATATTTACTAAGTATTCCTTTAATAATGCATTCTAGATTTTCTCCTAGGAATCTTAAGTTTAGCTTATTGGCGTATAGTTTGTAAAATCCAATCAGTATCTCCTCTCTCCTAATCACTCTTTTTTTTTTAATTGGGATACATTTCTCTTTTCCAATCACACGGTAACTTTCCTATTCTCTACAATCTTTCAAACACCACTGATAATGATTCAAGGATCACATCTGTGAGCTCTTTCAGTATCCAAGGTATAAGTAATTTGGGGGGGAAATATGGCAAATTTTTTTTGGTTGCAAGCAAAGCTATAATTTACAAGATTACAACATGTATATGATACTTTTTGAAGGGCTTAATTATGTTAATATTTTACATATTTATGTTCTGGTTCAGTATCATTCCCTTTCAAGATGGTTACAAGGAACATTTGACTGAGCTGGCAATGTTGTTCCTCAGCCGCAGGAAAGGGTAGCTTAGACAAGACATGACTTAACCCTTCCCCTGGAGACTGTACACCTTACCTCCGCAAGACATTAAGCTCCCGCCAATTTCTATTTTCTCTTCTCCAAGATTGCAAACCTCATCTCCCCAGGGTTTTTGATCCCTACCAGCCTGTAAACCAGCGGGTATAAATTCAACTTCTAATTTGTAATTACTAGGACTACATCATAACAAGATAGATCAAGCATTATTAGGTCTACCTTTATTTAATTAGAGAACACATGCATCTCTGGAACTATAAGTACTATAGCAAAAAAAATCGTCTCACAATGCTTTAAAGTTGCTCTAAAAATTAGTCCATTTTCGGGGGGAGAGGGAAGGGAGAGGTTTCTTTCACATACGTATAGATAATGCATGGCAGCTCATTATTACTAGCATTAATAATGTTCAGAGCTCTGCATATTTTTCAAAAAATTTGTTGTTGCTAGAGAAAACAAGGGTAGCACCTTACAGAATTGAAGCCGACAGTTTGCTCTTGAATCCTTACTTCTTCCCTGTGCATACTCCCTATTATTAATGTATATTATTACTTCAAGTATGTCAGAAAAAGAGACAAACAGTCAGAGGCAGAAATTTCTCCCTAATTCACTCTGCCTAGCCAGCAAAATGTAACACAAAATTATTCAGGGGAAAAATACAATTTTCTGTCATCTCTGTCATACACTGATAACAAAGCTACAGGCTAATATGTTTTGATATTTTTGTCACTCGTTTATCATGTGACCTTTCATGCTATCATTAATACAGCTGAGGGACAGAGGAGATACACTGAATAAGGGTGTGGAGAAGTCAGATTGCTTCTCTAACAACTAACGGTCAGTCACAGAAATTTATGCTTTTCGTCAGTATAGCACTGACTGAAGAAGAGAAATTGTTATTAAAATTTGATATTACTGTCTAGGCTCTGCCATCTAGAATTTGCAACTTTTAGCAATGATGGGAATACTGGAGGGTTAATAAATTTCCTTTTGAATTATGATATTAATACAATACAACATGCTTGTTCAGATATTCAGGGTATATGTATGAAAAAATGTATTCTAGATATTGCAGCATTGCATATTAGTCATACTTGTGACTTGCTAAATCCAAGAAGCATATTAAAATGTGTTTGAAATTGCTCTGCATGGGTTCATCTAAAACTGTTGATTTTTTAAAAGTACAAATGAACCAAAATACTATGCAGTATTTGGACTATGTTAAGAACAAAGGAAGTTTAATATATTTTGTGTTTTTTCTTCAATGATAAATGATACCTGGTTTAAATTTGCATTCAGCCTTCCACCATTCCTGACAATGGTCTAGATTTTTATGTTGCCTACAGAGGCTGGACTGTTAAAATTCCAATATAAAACTAATTTATATTTGACATTAATGAGTTAAGAAATATTTTATACAGTACATTAGGGCAGAAAAAGAACTTTACAGGGTCTTACTAAAAGCATATTACTTGTGAGGATGACTATTATGTAAAAAAATAGAAAAAAAATTCTTTCATTAACCACACTGTTCACTTTTTCAAAATCCTGTGATTATTAATGTTTAAATTAAGAAAACCATTTTACTATTTTAAATTGTAGAAAAAAATTACTATTTTAAGTATATGTATATAAAGAATTAGCTTTTTCCCCCCAAAGAATGCACCTCTATAAAAACGGTTATAGATAAAACTATTAGCTTTAGGTATATTCTACAAAATAATTTTAATACTATAAAAATCATCTTATATGGAATTATGTTTTATGTGATTGTATGTCTTTGAAGATTATATTTTAAATACAAATGAATTAGAAATGACCTTTCTGTATTAAAGAAAGAGAACAAAAAATAAGAATGTGTTTTGTATAGAATTAAGTAGGTCCCAGAGAGACCATGAGCATGTATAGTAAATTTTTCAATCTTATTATAATATGTATTATGCAAGTTACAAAAGCAAATTTTTGGACTTAGAAACAGCTTCTGTTTAGTATTGGATAAAATCTATTTGAAATGGGGTGGTAATTTGAGCAATATTTGAGTTTCTTTATTATGTTACAGATTTATTGCTTATTTTCTAGCTGTCCTTATGTGGTAAGATGATATTATGGTTTTCTAAATGGAGAAAACCACAGTAAAGTCATCTAAGCTTTATACTTATAAACCAGCTTTACTTACTAAATATAGGGGGAAAATCACCTAGGAGTAGTTTTCATATGATTAAAAAGCCCATTTGTAATTTTGATCTCAATTTTGTTAAATTTATATTTGCATTTTCAATTCAGAAATGAGAAACTTATCTGTGGAAGTACATATGTGAAAATATCTTGCAAAATATACATTATATATTAGAAGTTTTAATAACAGAATGTAAACATATTGTTGTAGCAATTAACAAAGAATAATCATGAAAGTGTCAGTTATAATAATTATCTAGTAATTGATTTCACTTTTATGGTTTCTAAGTGTATTGCTGATGAACCTCATTAACAAATACAAACTGTATAATATGAATATATAAAATAAATTAGCACAATATGGCATAGTTGAAGAGGTCACAGGAATAAATTTAAATAAAAACTCTGATCAAACTGTATCTTTTCATTATACTCTACTTATGCAAGGATTTGGTAAAGTGAACTTCTGTATACCCCTCTATCAGTCACAATAACTCTGATCTGAGAAAGAAGCTCCAATGTGAGGATGAGAGTGAATTCTATGTGTGCTCGTTTCATCCTCTGAATCCCTCCAACAGATTACTCATTGAGCTGAATTATACCAAATTTATTTTTTTTTCAGTTTTAGATTGAGAGGAGGAAAAGTTCATTCCAAGGAGAATCTAGGGATAGTCCAGAGAAGAAAAAATGAATAATAAAAGTCTCTACCATGTAAGAACCAGAAATCTAACACATCGAATTGAGAATGTACCAAATCATTTCATATTGGTTCATTGGCTATCCAAACAGAGAACTCTAAATACCTTCAACTTTGAGTCACATAGATTCTGTGCATAAATATTTTCGCAATAATCATTTTAAAAGGCAATTTATGAGGTATTTTGTAATTAGCACCCTTTAAGAAAATTCAATATTAATTTTATCTCTATAAAATCTAGTTACTAAATATAGTGTTATACTTTGGTTTTCTCCCATATAAATATTTAGACCATTTAAAGGTCTTCTTTCATTGTAATGAGATTTTTTTTTGGTGGGGCTTTAGGGGTGCAGGGAGGAGAGTGAGAAAAAAGGGAGAGCAAAGATAAATAGAACAACAAAATCCTAACTTGAGCCAAGGGTTCTCTCTACAGCTGTCATAGAAGTATGTTTTACTTTAATTCTGGTAGAAATGTGATTATAAAATTATAAAATTAAAGCTTTGTTTCCAACCTAAACATATTATGTTTAGTAGGAAACAGTGATTTTAAGTCTCAGATTCATGTTTGCATGTAAATAAAGCGAGAGCCACAAACAAAGCCAGCAATCTCACATACTTGCCTTCAGTGGTAAAGGATGGAAAGCCTGCCTGCTACCAATCAGCAAGTGGTTGCTATGGTTACAAGGTCAGGAAATATGCCTTTTCCCCAGTTGTCCAAGGCTTGCACATGTCACTTCTGAAACTATGAATTTTATATACAGGTCAGGAGATGCATACCAAAGAAATAAACAGTGAACTGGACCATAATGACAGCTAACGTTCAAATGTCCTTGAATTTTAAAAAATATCTATCCAAACACATTTTGTCATTTTGAATAGGTTAGGTTGCTTTTTTATACATATATAAAATTGGAGCAATTTTTTTTCCATAATGAAATTTTGCAAAGTGGGTACAAACTATACCTCGTTATTATAAGCATACATCAATAATTTGTTTCAAGGGTAAAACAATCTTGTTTTCCCTTATAAAACTCTTAAACGACAGCACAGTCATATTTAAAAATATAATTTCATGTAACTTGTGAATACTTTATAATACGTACTTTCTGAGAATAAAAGAATTAATATTGCTATATCTACAGCAGACAAGATGGTGGTTAAGCTGTTAATGAAGTGCAGATGGTCCTATTTTAAACTACAAATGTTTTTTGGTCCTTTATGTCATCTTGGTAAAATATTTTAAGGTCCTATGAAAAGGCTGAAAAATCATAGAGCATTTGATAAATCACTGAATTATGAGAGAAACCTTGATTGTTTTTGTGTCAATGAAGAATTTTCTGGGTAAATTAGGTAGAGGCCTCTCAAGGGACTTAGCATTTTGCAGTAGATAAGATAGGTCAGGGGAATTTAGTGATGGTTATTTAAGGGTTGGCATTATTTAGTTGGTTTCCCTTCCATGGTGATCTGTTATTAAGTCTTTTATTTTGTTGAAATTAATTTCAATGACAGGGTTTTAGTATTCATTTGTAAGAACTATGATTATTTTTTTGATCTTTAAACTCTGTGCCAATTAACGAGTGGCTCAAGAAAAATGTAGGAAAAATATTTCAAGTGAGAGATAACTACAATATTATTTGACACTAACCAGGTAGTGGTGTCTTAACCCAAGTGGGGGTAGCAAACAAATGCTTTACCTATATAAATATACATTAGTATGCCTCCTTCCATGGAAGCTGAGGAGAATGTTATCTACTTGAAGGATACATACTACATTAAAACTAAACACTAAAGTCTTATTCATCAAAGATCCATCTAGCCACTTTAAATTACTCTTTTTTCAGATACATTATATGTGAATTAAATATTGTAATGAGGATTGAATAACATTTAAAAATAATTTTTCTTATTATGATAATAAATTCTTGACGCCATATGTCTTGTTTTTAATGTCCTTTTTTCTCTTCAACTTGAAGTGGATCTTAAATTTCATTCATCAATGTTAGAAGTCTGAAATAGATTGAAATGGTCATAAAATACAATGGGGAAGATATTGGTTCCCATTCTGGATTGATGCTTTTGTTCAAATGAACATTTTTCCTTTGTTTTTTTTTTCTTTTTGGTCAAGAAAGATTAGTCCTCACCTTGATAACAATCCTTTTTTTTTCACCCAAGAAAGCAGCATTCAAATGAGAAACTAAATACATTTCTTTTCAACAGGCAATTTACCCCATGATGAGATATGCTTTCACTTATTTTTCTTTGACATTCTAGCATCTAGCAGCACAGCAGGTATCTAGAGGTTAGGCTTCAAATAAAGGATAACTACATTCTTACATTAATAGATGCCATTGTATGACTATGTCATATTATTGCAGCATTTAGTTCCTTTAATTGTGCTTTTAAAATTATACATGATAAAGCTGATCCAGGCAAAGCCAGAAAAAGATCAAAATCTTTTCTTTTATCATTATTGCCCTTCTTATACACATCTGTTCATATATAATATGTAATGCATATAAGAATTGGTGAAGGTTGGGAATCTATACCCTACTACATGTATGTATATATTACAAAAGAGAAATAGCATTTTCATATATGTTTGATACCCTTGGAATTAAAAATGAAGCAATTTTTTAGACTGATTAAGAGAATATTTCAATGAACAGTTTAATATTTTCACAAAATTGATAATCTATGTGTGCTGCTTATGATATTAAGAAAAGAATAATTTAAAAATCTTAAATGTAAGAAGGGTTACTGAAATACTAAAGAGATTTGGGTTTCATCCTTTGCAATAAAAATATGTATAGATTTATTCACCAAAAAGACTGTTTGAAGTGTATATAGTTTAAAAAGGAAGGATAATACCATTTTTTCCTTCTTCTTATATAGCTCTGCCATGAGACTGTATCATGTCGTCTTATGGCTTTATTCCCTCTTTCTCAGTGACCTTTCTGTATGGCCAAATGAGTCTAGGTTATATGTCTTGTGGCCTGTGCGCAACCTTGCCCATTAGCCAGTCCCCAAACCTTTGATGTGAACCATCAGCCCTCCAATTTCTGTGGTTCATTCATTTTTGTGGTTCTCTAACGATCTCTGCCCCAGCTCTGAATCCTGCCTTTATTGTAGACAGAGCTGACAACAGGCAGCCTTGTCTTTCATTTCCTTGATGTACTTTGTACTGCAGTATGGCTTTTGTTAGTATTGATGCAAACATTACCATAAACCACCACCTAGGGACTAGAAACAATTGACTAACTGTTTTCAAATCCAATACACTTAAGTTGATCAGACACAAAGTTTAAGTACAGTTAGCTATAACAGCACCAATGCTGTGTGGTCTCAGCCTCTGTAGACTGCAAAATAAAGGTCAGTGGGATGTGGATGCTTATGTCAAGACAGACTGTGATGAAATTTATTCAAGAAGTGAATATTGGACCAAGAACTCATTCCTTTACTTCTTCAACATGAGAAATATCAAGTTTATTGCCAGGCCTATTTTAATTTTGTTTCCTTTTTATCTAATTTCAAAGTGCATTCTTAGCAAAAGAAACAGGATATAAATTTATACTGTGTTTGCATATATGTGTATGTATATGCATATATATACTATATATATGAAACAATAATTTTATAAACAACTTCAGATTTCAATGACTATTTAAAATTGGCTAATGTTAAATTTTCTCGTTTGAATTTTTTAAAAGTGAGCTCATAAGCAGTGAACTCATTATAACTGAATATTCCACAGCATATCGAAGAATTACAAAGTTAGCTGTATTGTAAATGCAAAACTGTCTGACCCTTTTTGTGTAAGGAGCAGTGGAAGGGTCATTTGCTTTTTTTGAGGCTTGTTAGATCCCAGATTCAAGCCTTTGTAAAAGGCCTATTCAGATTCCATTGCCACATGATGCTTCAGAGATGTCAGCTGCATCTTTGAAGTTTCTTCCTAAATTAATCAGTCAAGATCTTGAGAAACTGAAACTAAAAGATTTGGAAAATGAAGTGGACTAGAGGTTACCAGATCCCTCAAATCAATTAAATGCTTTATGTTAAGTATACAATAACACTTTCATCAACTTTCTGATTATCTTATTTAAAATGCTAACCTCAAAAAGGAACAACATAGGGAATTAAAAAAAACTTTTAAAAACAAGATGAACTTTAAAAATATATTTCAGAGGGAAATTAGTATAAATTATCTGATGTAATTTACATAAAGTAATGCAGTCCTAGTGATCTACTATAAATAAAATTCACTACTATTAGAATAATAGTATAATTTCCTCATATAAATTATTATTAAATAATCATCACAAAGTCATTGTGAGTCTTAATGCAGTCCTTATTTCACAATTAACATCTAGAGTTTTAATTTGGGAGAAGCTTATCAGCTATCTTCAGATGATTGTCTACAATTTGAAAAACTATTCCAAGAAATGATCCTTCAAAGTGAATTTATCATGTTGACTTCCTTTTGTTTTTCTAAACAGAATTTAATTTTCTGAGAGCAATATGAATTTGAAGAATACTATTTTGTAAATAATATTAAAAGTATCTCTCAAAGCTTGCAGTTTGAACAGCAAGGCTAATTAGATTATAATACTGTACCTGACATTTTTTCAAGTTGTGTCAGGAGGATTACTGTGCTATGGATTCATTAAATTTAAAGTGTTATATATCTCAGTAATACTGAATCAACTTTGCAAGTTATGTCTGATTAATATTCTTAGACATGAAGATTACATAGATGTCATAAAATTAAATTATAGAAGACAAACTTTGCTTATTATATAAAACTATATGAATTGTATTTATAATAAAAATAATTGTTGGTTACAGATGACTCAGTGAAACAGTGGGAGTCAGTTTGCCAAGTTCAATTCATACTGCAGAGATGCAAGAGAGCCAAAGTGATTTAAGTCTTGAGTTCACTGTGTCATACCCTTTCTGACATCACTTTATTTTTTAACCATCTTCCAATGGACCGTAGAAGATATATAGGAGTTGATGGTTTTGGTGGCTGAATTTATGTACAGAATCTCTTACCGAATTGGCCAATAATTGAATTAGAAAATAGATCTTCTCAGTTAATGTAATTGATGATAATAAAATGAAAATGTTTATATATTACCCCTCCAATGTGCATAGGTATATGATTGAGTGTGCTTAATTATATATGTATATGTATGAACATATGTATGTATAATCTAGCATCATGAAACTTAAAACCATCTAACTACAATAACACTGTTTATACATATATTTCAATATCTTAAATGATAATAATGAATTCCTTTTTTGTTGCTGTTGATTATGATAGCAGCAGTAAAGTATGTTGATTTAAAAACTGAATCAAGGTAAAATCATTTTTAGTTAAAGTTTGTATATATCCTACTTGTTTAATTTATAATTAGTAAGTAATTACATAAGGAGGAAGATTCACTTACTGGGTAGTTATGCAATTATGTATAACCTGTACCATATAAAGAACAGCCTATTTATTATGAGATGCAAAATTTAAGGAACTTGAAATATGCATAAATGTTTATATAATTTATTTTCTTTATAAATTTTTTTTGAGAATTAGTATAGGCAGGCTTTTTTCCCCACTACATATTCTTGACATGTTTACAACTTAGAAAATAGGACATCTTTGTTGTTTTGCTAAACGTATATATTCTCTGTAATATAGAGACACTACAATCCCTGTGAACATTCCTAAGAAAGCAAAGCATCATGAATTTGCAGCTATACCCAGCTGTAAAGATCTGTTTCAAAATAAATTCCCTTAAAGCATCACCATATACAATATCATCATACTGTATCAAAGGGTTAACAAATAAAATATACTGCACAGATATGTCCATTCTGATATTATTTATATGTCTGAACTCTCAAATGATTCCTAGCCATCTTTCATACTGACTGCTCAAAAGTTATACAAGGTTGGGGATCTGCTACTCAAAGGAAATTGTAAGAAGTGTGTTGGTTTTATTTTCTCAGTTGCACCAAAGATTGCCTCATCAGAATTCTGAACCACAACCTTAGGAGGAAACATTGGAGAAGAGTACCTAGGAACATGAGAAGAGGAGTTAAAAGAAGATCAATGGAAGGGAAAAATGGTTCTTAAGTGTGAAGTGGACACATAAACTCTCATTCAAACTACCTAATGTCAAGTAACTACCATGGGTCAAGTTCTCCAGTTCCACAGAAAGTGGAATCGGTAGACAAGCATCAAATGGGAGAAAGTAGGTACAATATCATAGTTTGTGTTTAAACAGCAGTCAAAAAATTCCCTTTTTAACTTTCCTATAGTATTGAACTAGTCAATATTTGGATGTAAAACACAGAGAAAGAACTAAGTTCCCCATTTGGCATAGATTAGCCTTACTGTTGTATCGGTTCAAAATCTTCAAAACTTGTGGTTAGGATGATCAGTTCAATCTCTTATCTAAAGGTATTTGCATTTTTCTCTTCTCTTTATGAGGCTGAAATATCAACCCATATCTATTTGAGGATATGCCTCCAACTACAATTCTAACATCAACAGAGCTGAATAACTTTGAGAGAAAAAATGAATGGCAACCTAGCCATGCACAAAACCAGCACTTGCCTCTGTATATTTCACATTGAATAAGCACAAAACACCACTTACATTTCCTTTTGACCTACTGCTAGAGTACAAATGGAGCTGAATTTGGTTCCAATTTCCTTCTCAATTTGTATGGGAATATAATGGGAGTTTACAGAATTAAAGGTAAAGTTCATTAAGCAGTCACGCTTTCTTTTGGAAACATGATATTCCGATGATGCAAATGGACTTTTAAAGAAGACATTGGGGGAAAAAAAATCACATGTGAGTCTAAAGGTTGGCACCTATTCATGGCAAAGAAATATACTCATGCTCATTTTAGTGGTATTGTACATACTCTGCTCTTTAAAAATACATTTTTAAATCCTCCTATGGATTTGTTTCTGTGTGCATAGCAGTTATTCCTTAGAAATATGTGAATTTTTTCCCCATCAAGCCAGTATCTCACTCCAACAATAATATGAAGGAAACTGCAATTCAATATCTACCACCCCCAGACCTTAGAGTTAGTGTTAGAAATGTCATTTAAAAATCCAATATGATAGAATTTTTTTCTTTAAAATAATTCAAATAAACAAATATTAACTGGCCATAAAGGCATTGAGAGAAATTTCAAGGGAAGCTCACTATTATGGAAACATAACTTCTCCATTCTCAGTCAACAAGTAACAAAGAAGGCAAAATCATAGTTATTTTAGCTGCCTTGACAATTGATATTTATTTCTGTGGCTAAATTGATCATGCAGGCATCTCTATCAACCAATATAATCAAAATGATTGGGTGAGCCATAACTTCATAGTTCAATGCACATAAAATTTATTTTAAAATTGCAAAGATATGCCAGAAAAGGTAAGTGAAAAGGCTTTTAGGATCTCAAACTTATTTTAAAATATTTGAGTGATAACATACATTTTTTAGGATTAGCCAGAGTAATATGACTACATGTAGTATATTATATTGGCATAATAATTATATAATATAACAATAATTTTCATAAAAGAGTGCTTATACTACCAATATGCTTTCAATGTGAACTGCCTCTGTGATGAAGGCAGGTAGTAAAAGCTTGGAGAAAGCATCTTCAGGTTATATGTATTGGAATATTTACTTAAATTGAAATGCTATAACATAGTCTATTCAAAAAGGAATATTCCAATTTCCCAGACTAAATACCTGAGGAAACACAATGCACTTCTTAATTCTCTATCAAAGGAACATGTGATGCTAACTTGGAGCTTAAGTAAAGGGAATAAAGCAACTCATTTATTATATACCAATTATAGACAGGCACTAAGGAAGATACACATATAAATAATGCAAAGTGTCTGCCCTCTAAGATCTAAGAGTCTGATAGGGGAGATATGAAACATATTTTTAAAAAGCTATATAATTAAATAGAAAATAGTAATTCAATTGAACATTTATTAAGCATATACTAAGGCCAAAAAAAAGTCTGACACAACAAATAGAGTGCTCAGTTCTAAAAGACTAAAGAAAATTTGTGTCCAGATCCTACCTCTGACATGTACTAGCTATAAGACTCTAGGCAAGTCTCTGAACTTCTAAATGTGCCTCAGGCAACTCCTTAGGATTTATTTACTAAGTCATTGATGGTTCACAATCTTTCTTTGTAGAGGATGATTTCACATCAGGAGTTCCCCCTGCTTATGAAATCAGGTTTTGGGTGTATTCAAACATATGCAATACTAAACATTGGGAATACAAAGATGAAAGTGGGCAGATCTTACCTTCAAGAAGCTTACAATATTGTAAATAAGTAACTATATTACAAATGAACATGGGATAAGTCTATCAAAATGATTCATCCAGAGTGATATAAGAGAATTAGAAAGTTAAAAAGCCCTTCTATCTAACAATATTTGGGACTGTTTCTTAGAAATGAAAGAAGAATTGTATATTTATAGACTCCCGCAGATGAAGTTGTATGGAACCATTCCACTTCAAGTAGGAAATGGCATAAATAAAAATATATACAGTACAATAAACCTATAATTATAAGATACAGAGCTTGGAAGAGGTCAAAGAGATCAAATTCAAGCCCCTCATTTTCTATATGAGGAAACGGAAGTCCAAAGAGATGAAGGTACCTGTTCAAGGTGGCATAGATTGTAAAGAAGAATCCTTATTCAAACCCAGAACTTCTGATCTGAAATGCGGTAAGCATTTTACTCTGCAAAACTACTCCGCCTATTCTTGTTGATGAGAAGTTGGCTTGGAATATAAAGTATGAGAGGAGAAACATTGTGAGAATTATCAGAAGTTAACAAAAAAACTACAAAAGTTCTTGAATTTTAGACCAATGAGTTGGAACTGTATTTAATAGGTAACAGGACTCCATTTAAGAATTATAAGAACTGAAGTGATAGTCACACGTCTGCAAACTTAAAATTAAGTTGGAAGAAGTGACAAGAGAGCAAACCTGTCATATTGAAACAAAGTCCCATTATTCACTTAAAACACAATTGTGCTAAGGTAAAAGAACATTCAGATTAAAAGCAAAAATAATTTTTAAAAAGGAAAGCTCTCATCAAAAATCATGGCACAGAAAAGGAGAAAGATTATCTGAAGAATTGTTTAAGGGGGAAGTAATTATTCAAAACCTCAATTCAGTGTAGTAAAACAGTCAGATTGCTGCTTTTGGAGTCAGAAGATTTGGGTTCAAATCCCACCTCTTACTATCTATATGATGCTGGGCAAGTCATACACCTTTGAATCTCAGTTTCCTTATCTGTAAAATGAAAGGTTTTTTTTTTCTACACCTATATTGCTGTGATACTTTCACCAATCTGGTTTTTCTCTTCAGTTTGCTCTCCAGCTTAATAGCTCTCTCGTTCTATGGTGCCTAGAACTTAATAGTTGAGATGACATCTGATGAGAGCAGAGTACAAAGAGATTATCTTCTCCCTATTTCTGGAAGCTGCCTTAATAAAACCCAAGATCACATTAATTATTTTTGGTTTTCACAAAATACTGGTGATTCATATGGAGCTTTCCGTCTACTAAAACAGCAACAACAAAACAGATGTTTATCAGAAAAATAGCTTTCTATCCACATCTCCCACATGCTGTACCCGTTAAGCTGATTTTTGTGCTTATTTGCAAGACAATATTTATGCTGATTAAATTTTATATTATTAAATTCTGCACAATATTCTAGCCTGTTGAGATCTTTTCAGAGCATAGCTTAACTGTCCAGCATTAGTCATCTACAAATATGATGAGCAAGATATCCATGTTTTTATCCAAGTCATTAACAAAAATGTAAAATAACACAAGGTTAAATACAAATTCATGAGATACTCCAATGGGAACCTCCTGCCACATTGACTTTAAACCACTGATGACTATTCTTTTGAGTGTGGCTATTCAATCAGATCCTAATCCATCTAATAGTGATGACGTTTAGGTCACATTTCTACACAGGAATGGGATAAAAGAATTTATGAATTTTTTTTTACTAAAATCTAGGCAAATGATATCCATAGTATTCCTTTTATGCTTAAAAAGTACTTTACTAACGATATCAGGAATGGTAGTTTGTCATAATCTCTTGTTGATGAAGTCACATTGACTTCTCATGATGATTGCTTCCTTTTTTAGATGCTGACCAATTATATCTTCATAGATTCATTATGGAATTTTTCAAGAATATAAGTCATTCTCACTGCCCTAAACCTTGTAGACTCTGTTCTCTTCCTCTTAAAAAATAGGACATTTCCCCTTCTGACACATTGAGATGGTATTATATGATCTTTCCAATATTAATGATGTGCATCAGCAATCACATCTGCCAGTTATTTCCATACTTAAGGATATAGTACATCTAAGGGAGAGGTGTTCTGCCCTTAATATGGCCTCTCTTCTCCACCAAAGAGAATGGCTTTTTAATGAAAATGACAGAATCAACATGACCAGCAAGAAATTAGTAAGGTTCTTATTTAAGTGAGGAGTTTGTTAAAAAAAAATTAAATCCATGAAAGAAAAGAGTAATTAAGGTAATATGTTTGTTTGATTGTCCATTCTGCACCACATCTCCCCCACCTAAGATAAAACATGCTTTCATTTCCTCCTTTTGCATTGCTCCATTTTACTCTTCACTTGGACAATGGAGGGAAATAAACAAAAATTATTTTGTCACTGAATAATACTGACCACTGGGGCAAAAAGAGGGAATAGATAGAAGTTAGGAAAAGGAACACCAGCCTGATGCAGAAGCATGAGAGTGATGAGGTCTTTCAATTATACAGACACTAACCAGAACTCTCTCAGCTAATAATTTCTATATTTGGCTTGATTAGAAAGAATTGGAACTTTCAGTTGGTGAGAAATCTCCCTCCAAGAGTTTATAATAGAAGAGATGAAATCTGGAAAAAAATCTGACATATATACTAAATTTATGAAATATTTCAAAAGTTTAAAGGAAGAATTAATGGAACAGGGCTTCTTGCATCTGAAATCCTTTTTTAAGGTATTTTGAGAGAAAAAAAAGAATGTGTCATGTAGTCATGTAATGACCAACAAGATGGAAGACATTTTCTGTAGTCCCTACTAATTCTCAAAAAAAACCAAACCAAAATATAAACAGAATTAAGTGCTAAATAAAGGTAGAATAATAATAATTGAATTCTTGTATAAAAGTCTTCACAATGTTAAAGTCTTATGAATCAACAGTGGAGAATGCCATCTTATAATGCATTCATTTACCACCCTTATCTTACCAGGCTTCATCCTCTGTCAGGGCATTCAAAATAATCCACCAACTGGCGCTTTGGGATTGAGCCACCTACTACAGTATCTGCCAGCATACCTCACCCCATGTTTCCTCCACTGTCCTGTTTTACTGAGTAGAAGACACTGGCATCTGTGCAGCCATATAAAGAAGATAGGATAGAGGAAAGTGAAGGAGGGAGAGAATGAGGTCCCTTCTTCCTGACGTGACCCTTAAGTCAGAGAACCCTAAGCCTACAAAGACTGTTGGGTACATGGCAGCAACATGACAAAAAGCAGTAAATGCTGATCCAGCTCAATGAACTAAAGAATACAGGAAACTGGTGAAGAGGGCTATCTTGTATGGCTGTACTAGGCTTGAAAGAAAGGGAACTGGAAACTAGCTGAGTCTCATCCTTTCACTCCTGAATCTACTTTGGGTAGGGATGTGGAGATAAATGAAAAATATATTCTGCAATGTGGGAGATGGCTAAGAAATTTTGCTGGGGTTGGACCAAGAGCATTCCCAGATCAGTTCAAAAGGCAAATGAGAGAAGAGGGTAAAAGTAAACAAATAGCAGAATTTATGAAATATATAACAGAAATACTTGGGAAAATAGAAAACAAAACTTAGTCTCTGGTGGTGAGTTTCTCTAAAGAAGCAAAAGAAAGAACAATGCATTTTGGATAAAAATAATGAAGTGAAGGACAATTTGGAAGAGAAATAAAAAGTAGTAATGTTTAAAAAAAAACACATGATCTCTATGTATGAAAAATCCATTCATTTAAAAAACAGAGACACCTTTAAGGATCATTTGTCTCTCAGAAAAACAAACTCAGTGTTTGACAAACCACAAAAGGGAAATAAGAAAGAACACCTTATTTGATAGGAACATCCAGGAAAACTGGAAAGCAATCTGGTAGAAATTAGGTTAAGACAAACACCTTATACCATATTCCACAAATAAATTCAAAATGTATATGCAACCTGAATATTCATATAATCATTAAATTTAGAAGATAATCAGTTCATATAAGATCTATGGGAAGGAGATGAATTCTTAAAGGATTAAAAAAAGTATAAAAGATTAAATCAATAACTTTGGTTACATGAAAATGGAAAGCTTCTTGAACAAACAAAATCAATGCATCTAGTATTAAAAGGAAAACACTCAAATGGAAAAAAAATGAAATTCCTTTTAATGAGTCTAGTATTTAAAATATCTAGACAAGTAACAGAAATATATAAGACCAAAAGCTACTCTGCAGTAGATGAGTGGTTAAAGGTTATGAGTACATACTTCTCAAAAGAACTGTAATCTATCAACAACCATATGGTATCATACTCTAAAATCACTAATAATAAAGAAAATGCAATGTGGGAGACTCCTGAGGTAGGTACACTAATGTATTGTTGATGGAGCTGAAAAAATGGTATGATCATTTTAGAAAGCAATTTGTAATTGTGCAAATAAACTGACTAAAATATCCATTGCCCTTGATCTAAAGTTTCCTAGTCCTTAGAAAAAGTTCTTCTAGACACTAGGGCCTGGAGAAGAGCAGTGTCCTCCAAATTATCATGCCCACTCCCAGCCTCTGCAGTCACTACATAGAGTAGAAATCATTGCAGAAATCATTGCAGTGCCTTTTCTTTGTCATTACGACTACCAAAAATTTGACAGTTTTTGGCAGTGGTGATCACCAGCTACCACCAAGTAGACATAGGAGATCTGTGTGTGGTAGCAGCGCCCAGGCATGTTTCTAACCCAGCTATCACAGCCATCTTTCTTGGAAATATCTCTTATGGAAAAGGATTCAGTCATCCTCACCAACTACCAAACACTTGCCACCTACAGGGCAGGTAAGTCGATGGAGATGAAGCAGCAAGGTGCTCTGAGAAACAGACAGGAGGCAAAATGTATAAGGAACCTCGTCATCACTATCACCTGCAATAATCATCTCTCCTGGACCCAAGAGTCTCTAGAATCGCAATGCTTCTTGACCTGTGTCTTCATCCTGGGAATGACTTTCCTTTCATAACTGAAAAAAGCTTGTTTGGACTTTTAGGAAAATGTATTCCACCCCATGGCCCTTCTTTCCAGAAATGGGGCAATTCAGATGTGGACATATGAATATATTGTCAGGCTCCATGGATCTGTTTAGGTAAGGTTTGCTGAAATATTTTTTCCTTTTTATCTTTTATTTTTTCTTATTAAGCATAAGCTTGCTGGGTGAAGAAGGCAGAGGGAACTAAAATGTAAAAATAAAAATGAATTTGAGGAAAGATTAGGGAATATTTGTGAGACAGCATCACAGAGCAGAAACAGTTTAAAAACCTGGGTTTGAATCAAAGCTCTTCCACGTGTTAAACTTTGGAGAAGCCAGCTTTACAAAGGTTCAGATTCATCCACAAAATGAGGGACTTCCACTACTTGCCTTCTGACATTCTTCAGATCTGTGAATCTATATCAAATTTAATAGCAAAAATCTGGGGATGCAGTTGAAGCAGTCCTCAAAGAAGGAAGGGAAATATTTGAATATGTGAATACAGAAAAATAAAGAGAAATACAGTTTTAAAGATGAGAAAATAACCACAGTTGATGAAGTAGAGAAGTATTATCACCTCCTTTCTCCTGCAATGCCTATCAATGTAGCTAAAGATGACATTTTGGGAGGCAGAAATCTATTTTTGATTCATAATGACTAAAACTCCATTTTTTTGGCCAAACTGTTATCTAATATTACTTCCTCCATCCTATACTTGTCAAGTTCATTTTTTCAACCCAAAGAAACTTTACATTTCTCAAAAGTTATTTTTAAAAAGTCAACAACCAGTTAAAAATATTCAAAAATCACTAATAACCAAAGACATACAAAATAATTATGGTACAATCTTATATTAAATACATTGCAAAGGTGGTAAAATATGACAAGATTAAATGTTGATAAGCATATGGGGGAAAAGGCCTGCTAATTTACTACTGGTGAAAGTGTAAATTGATTCCTAAGAGGAATATAAAACAGGACAACATTTGAATGTTGATTGAGTTTGGGAAGTGGAGGAGAGGTATTACTAAAAGCTAACTTGAAAGTTTATTTTTTTTAAACCATAGGTGATTAAAATGATGTGATTAACAGAAAGCCCATAGCAATATGGTGGGCTACCATTACAGCGGGCTGCCATGTGAATGTCAAAAAGTGTACATCTCCAAAGATTCTCAATGCCTGCTCTAAAATATATATTCTCAATACTCATTCTAAAATAATTTATTTTAGGAAAGCAATCAATTTGTTTCATTAGACTTTTCAAAGCAATAGTAATGTTGGAACTTATTCATGATTACGTATGATAGGATAAAAGAAAGATGTATTTATAATGGCTATACTCTCTGAAACTACTGGAAATCATTGTACCACTTTCTACACAAAACCCTTTTTGACCTCAGACGCTACTGTCCCCCACCCAGAAAACAAAACTACATACATACATATGCATACATATATGTATGTATGTGTAAATATAGATAGACATAGATATATAGATAACTAATGTTGGATTTATTTCATTTGTACTTATATCTGCATTTTCCTCTGGAAGAATGTAAATTCCTTGAAAACTTAACTATTTCATTTCTTTAATTCATAGTACAAAGAAGGCATTTAATGTTTGTTGAAAAAGAAATTAGCAAATAGGCTGATTCTATCATAGAAATATCAGTTGGAGTTATCCAACATTATTAGCTCTTATTTCTAAATCACTTATTTCATCTTTGGGAAAATGTACCTGAGCATCACATCCATCTAGTTTTAATCTTGCCCCTTTCCTCTTCATCTTCAGTATAACAAAAAAGGAGAACATTCCATCCATTTTATATTAGGCTTCTGGTATGCATGCATGCTATGTTTTATTAGACACTGTTGAAGAATATGATAGGTATTCAATGTGTACAAAATTAATCTACCAATTATTAAAATTTCAAGATAATTTTCTTCATCTTAAAGGTAAAACTATCCATATTATTCCAGAATGCATCATTTTAATGAGAAAAGCTCTCTTTTTGCATGGAAGTTCAAGTCTCTCCCTCCAACCCCTCCCTCCCTTCTTTATATCAAATGGAATAGACAAATTCACCAAATGAGATCACAAATTACTTTGGTCAAAATTTTTTTGAAAGCTTTCAAAAAGTCTATCTCAACATTTTATTTGCAGGTTTCTCTCTCTATATATATATAGAGATTTTTACATATATAAATTATGTATATATGTATGTATATATTTGTATGTATATACATATTCATATGTACACATATACCAATATACACATACTTCACATATATTTGTCAAAGGAATGAAAACAAGTAAGGTTCATCTTTTCCACTGTTATTCAGGAACTGTGATGTTCCCTGTTAACAAAAATAAGAAAAAATAAGGTTTACATTTCCATAAACTCCTTGAAAAGCCCCAGAGTACCAAAGAGTAAGACTCCAGTCACTGTCTGAAGCAAGAAAAACAGTGAAAGAACAGAGTTTCTCTAGTCTGTGAGGAAGACTGTAGCCTCAGGATACAGGATTTCCTGATTTTAGACACTTCTGAAAGTAGGTTTTGACTATCTTGATTGAGGACTATTGTTAAATCCAATGACAAGACCTCAGTTTGCTCAGAAGTGCTAGTTGTGATATTTTCTTCAATGGATCCAAGTTGGGATGAAAAGACTGCACCTAAATTGCAGTGTGGTAGCTAATTCAATATTTCAGCAAAGTTTATCAGGACAGAATACTTTCTGTTCTGGACAGCTTCCAAAGCAGTTGCAGAAACAAACCTCCAGTGTTGACAGTTTCCACTCCAGGACTTAGTGATACTGTTCTTAAACTCCCTTTGCCATTGGTCTAGGAATCATTTAATAAAGTGTCTTGTGGATTCTGATCAACTAAAATGCCCTGCGATGCTGACTTTAGGTTTACTTCTCAGAAAGCTCCTCAATGAAATGTTATCTTACGATAGTTCCTAATGATGGATGATTTTTTCAGATATATGACTTCTTTAAATTTTTACAAGTAAAGAATGGAAATGCTTGAAGTTCCTCCAAAGTAGTTGTTACAAGTAAACATGGTAACTCTGCAGATAACAGATGCATAGAGAACTATATAGTACATAGAACTGTCAGTCACTAAATATTAAATAAGAAGCATAAATATAGCAGTTTACCTGTTTCATACATTTCAACATTACTATCTAGAGGGCAGTAAATCATCAGTAAAAATAGAATTACACAAAATTACAGGTTGGATACTATGCTTTGATGCCTCTTCCTCCTTCAAAGGATTACCTAAACTTAGGTCAGCAACAGCAGTAATTTTAACATTGGTATTCTGATTGCCACACTATTTACCTATATCTATTTCCACTGGTCTTCCTACTGTACGTGAGTTCTCAAAAGATGCTGAAAGTGGAATATTTTTCTCCTGGACATGGAATGGCTCCCATTTGCAGCTCATTCTTTTTATCTGAAATGCATTTTTTATTTTATTTTGTTTTGTTGGACAGGCAAAAGACTCTGACATATTCTAGCAGAAAGCTCCAAGCTCAGTGTTACTATTTTTACGGTGGGTCACCTGGCCCATTTTATTATTTGATTTTGGGTTACGCATTTATTCATGTTAGTGATGGCCATTTGCTTAACTCAGATCCTGATATTCTGAACACAACACCTTTTCACCTAGAAACATCTGTGAATTGCACATCTGGAAGTTGCAACAAATTAGCTTTCTGTTCTTTAATGAGATAAACTTTGATGCTGCAGACTTTTCTTTAGCAGGAAATATTTTAGATTATCTGCAACCTTCTTTTCTTTTTCCCCAATGAATTACACAGGATGATAGTACAAAACTTGAACAGGTTGTTGTCTGGTTTGACAGGGATCTCTGGCAAAAGTATGAACACAAAAATCCAGTAGAGCAAGGGGATATTCTCTCTTTTCACATGTTATATGAACTTAACTGATGATTTAAAATTCTTGATGGTATTAGCTTCAACAGCCTCTCATAGGCTGACTTGTATGAGCAGGATGAAGCTGGGATAGAGAAACACAGTGATAAAGATTAGTAGTTTTACTGATCTCAAAAATGTACTCAAGAATGGTCTGAATAGGTAGAACCACCTAAAGTTAGTAATGATAACAACTGCCTGTGAGGTCATTTCTTTATCATTCTTCTCTGTTCTAAAGACCACTCTAAATGCAACACATATACCTCATGCATTATGGCCTCTGACAGTCTAAATCTTCTAAACCTTTTTGTAGAGCTTCTCCTCCAATCGAAGGTCATCTTGCCCTGGATCACATACTAACCTTGCACATTCTGGAAGTTCCCTCTCTGGAAGAAAGGTTGTATGTGTGCCTGTTGTACCAATTACTAGTACATTCTTCTTGAGGTCAATGTTACACTGATGTCTCTTGAGCATATCCAAGCCCAGAAGCATATCCATGGGTTGCTCCTCTATTATAGAAAAAGAACATGCCAGAAAATCTCCTTCAATCTGAACCTGAGCTAGATGCACCCTACCAATAATCTTCTGGGTTCCCACACCTTTAGCAATCCCTGCCCACCGCTGGTCCACAAGTCTCAATATATTACACCTCACTGCACAAGCCTGGCTCATGATAGTCATCTGGGCACCTGTATCAACAAAGGCTTTTACAGGATGCCCATTCACTTTGCAGTTTATATATAACATCACTACTTGACCAAAGCTCTCAGGAGCCTCTTCCATTGCTATGGACATGTTTTCCTCAATGTTCTGCTGCCTGATGGCTTCTTCTATCTTGGCCTGTGCTTCCAGATCAAAGGGGTCTGCTACAAAGAGGTGAAATCTTTCTTCATCTCTTAGGGCTTGGTCTTCTTGTTGTTCTATCAAAACCCTAGTAAACTCCTCAAGATCTCCACTGAAGAGGGCTTCTGCAAGAGATGGGTTGCGCTGCTTGAGCAAAGACAATTCATGGGGATTGGAAAGTAACATGTCTCTGAGTACAGCAGGATTGTCTGTGACCTGTGGGGCTGAAGCCATTCCTGCAAAGCTATCTGAGGACTGTGTTCGTTGCAGGCGCTGGGATCTGGATGAGCCTGGCACAGCTATACTGCTGAAGTCTATTCCTGTAAAATCACCAGGAGAGCCAGGCTCTTTATTCTGTACCTGCCTTAAAATCACTACATCACCATCTTTCAGGCCATAGGACGCCAAAGATCTGTGGTTGTCTTCGAGAGGGTTCTCTGCATAAACAATCTGTGCCTCCTCTGCTGGGATACCAGACTCCACCTCACAGAGGACCCGGAAGTTGTACAGCTCAAAGTCCCGGTCGACCTTGATGGAGAAGGTCACCTCCGTGGAGTCCCTCCTCACGCAGTACACAGTGAGCTGCATAGCCGAGCCTCCCTGGCCTGGCCTCAGGGGGAGACTGGGTTCCTGGGGGACAGCAGGGCCTCGCGGCCCCAGCACGGGGCCCCTTTTCTCAGTCAGTTGAGCATTCAAAGAGCAACTGTCAGTGCCGGTGGGGCTGAGTCTGCACTGGGAAGCCAAGCCCTTCCCACCCGTGGGCAGGGCTAGACACCTGCCTGCGACGGCTGCCTCCCAAAATTGCCGTAAAGCAGAGCTGCCGTAAAGACCGAAGTTAAGGGAAGCTAAATCCAGTAATCTCACTCAGATTTCCCAGCCTGCCTTGTGTCAGGGCCCGGGAACTGGTGGGAAGGGTGGAGAGACTCAGCATGAGACTGACTTTCAAGTTTTAATTCCTTTCTTTTCCATATCTTGAGTTTGATTCTAACCAAGTTTGGTAATAATGCGTATCCCTAGAGGGAGAGCAAGAGAGCACTTTCAGGTTGACTGTACTCACACCCCCTGTGGAACAGGAGAGGGACCGGAGGTCACTTCAGCTTACCCTGGTTCAGATCCCACTTTAATCACGTGGCCTCTGTCTGGCTCGCCCAGGCTCTGGGCGCCTTCTAAAGAGATCTGGGTTTGTCTTTAGTCATTTCCCCCATTGTCTCACCATTTAAATGAAAGGCCCTCGAGGGCTCCCTATATGTTGTGGCATTTAGTGTGTGTGTGTGTGTGTGTGTGTGTGTGTGTGTGTGTGTGTGTGTTACATTTGCCTTCCTTACATTTTGCATATTTAAGAACTTAATTTTAAAATGATTGTGTCTTTGCTCATCGCAATTAGGTATAGGAAGCTGGCTTTGAACTTAGGTAATAGGAAGATAGATCTAAACTAACCCAGCTTCTTGACTTTATAGATGAAGAAACAGATTCATGGAGGGTAATTGATTTACGAATCAAAATCTCAGTGATGGAATTTAGATTCCATAATCAGCCTCTTTTATCATATTTCTGCAATCCCCCTTCATTCACTATCATAGACTGCTTCTTAGTGCATTTAATTCTGGCATTTTAATGTTTAAGTTGAATTCTCAGTCTTTGCATTTGTAATTTTTTGAAGAACACAAATAATAACTTTTTTTGGATTAGGCTCTATGGCACAGATTTGTCCAGTGGGGTTTGGGAAGGGCATTTATATTGTAGTATTACAGAGAATATTTATATTGCCGAAGTGACAATATTAAAGTCTATCACAGCTTTTTGGCAGCTCTTCCAGATGCTATGCAGTCTTGGGTTTTAAGATTTCAAATGAGTATTTAAGGGCAGTTGTCAAGGTAATTTCTCTGCCAAGTATTTATTTGGGCAATTTCATTACTCCGGTCACTAAATCTAATGTCTTTTTCTTACACTGAGTATAATTTCTTTCAAATTTAGTCAATGTGTGACACAAACAGGGGGACTTACTTGGTGTCTGGAAATCTACATGAGATCAAAGACTTGGCTCCAGTAGGAAAAGGATCACAAATCAAGATTAAAGGTAAGAGGGGGTCATATGCTCTAACACCTGTGCACATACTAATGTTAGCTTTGAAGCTCATAGTCTATTTGGCCTTCACCAGACCACTTAGTAGTATGCATATCTTTGTTTACTTGTCTCATCAATCCCACTTTCTACTTGCTGGCCATTACTAAGTATTTCTGGCAAAAACATTAGCATGTTTGTGGGCATGTACACTTCTGGAAAATTCCTTGCTTTTAAGAAAAACAGGATTTTGAAAAAAAAGGTATTGAACAACTTTTTTCAAATATATCTTTTAATCACTGTAGAAACAACTTATGTATGGTATAAACCGGACTGTTAGCTGAGTATTAATGTGTGTTGTTTGTTTGTTTTTTTACTTAAAAATTGAATGCTTTTTGAATTTTGTCATGTTAGTAATTTCCTAAGACTACCTAGTATACTCCCTAGTATAGGAGTGAGTTAATGTACTCAAACACACACGTTGAATTTTCCTTTTTAATAAAGAGAAATATTTAAGGATGTCTGACCAACAAAACAACTCAATCTGTTGGTGTATGCTACAGTCTACACCTATTGTACCCCACTCCTCTTCCCTAAAACCAAGATCTGTTAAAAGAAGGGAATATACTAGGTGATTTCTAAGGTTTCTTTCAGCTGTAACTACTATTTAAGAAATGGTAAGAATGCTTTGATCATATAGATCCAAATATATGCATCATAAAAAATAAATACAGAAATGAATGTGATGAAGATGAAGAGAGTGATTAAAGGATGAATAAAGCAGCTTTGTTAAAATTGAAAGACAATTTTACAATGAATATATTTGAATGTGGCAAATTTTCTATGGTTATTTTTCAGTTTATATTATTTTCCTTTCAAAGATATCTCATTCTAGGAGTGCAAACTATATTTATACAGCTTTTGTTGAGACCAATATAATAACTAGAATGCTGAAGGAATGGTATTTACTGGTTAATTGAATTTTATGGTGAATTCAGGGTTGATCAGACACCTTTCTGTTTTGACCTTTTTAAATGAAAATCATTTTTAAATGTATTAACCATCTTTCCTGCCTTTGTAAATGAAATTTAGCAAACATATTTCAGTATTTCTTCAAGGAATGAGTGTTTGTAGTACATAAGGTAATAATTTTAATAGCAACTTTTTTCCCCCTCTTTTTTCCCCTTTTTCACTTCTTTATTTTTTTTTAAAGAATGCAGCAAGTGAAATACAAAGTTAGAGGAAAAGCTAAGCACAAAGGCAACATACTCAGGGAAGTGAGTGAATAGTATTATATCTTGGACATTCCCTTGCTTCTGGGCCTTTTTTCCCTGATGTCTGGTATTTTTTTACTGTGTCTAGCTTCCTGTCAGTGAATCCATATGTACTCTCATTCCCTCACCTTCTCTTCCCAGTCCTACTAGTGTTTTAATGTGAATTAAGTTTCTGACCAGTCCTCTTCCTAGCCCCACCAGTAGATGGTGCACCAATGGGATAGTAAATCCATACTATCAATTACATTCCGGACTTCTTGAAACCTAATGCAGGTGAATTTATCTCATTCTGACAACGTTTTTTCATTTTCGTACGTCTCAAGATGTTAATAACATTATTTCTTATATGCAACAGGATTTCTCCCTGCCATTTGGACAGCTTTAATTGATTAACAGATCTGCAGGCAACTTCTGTGTGAATAATAAACCACCTGTGATTGATGTCTGAGGGTCCATCTTCGTTTCGTTTTACTTTACTTAAGCTCGGTTAATTTAATAAAATAAAAAAGAGACCAAAACTTGGTGAAAATATAGTTGGGGTATCAATACTGAATTAGTGAAATACACTTGCTAGGATAGAGGGACATTGTGAGTAATTTAAGCACGTTTTAAACAACTTTTCACATAACATTTACTTGGGAAGACTAAAACCAAATTGATAAAATGAACAATATCAATCCTCTTCTTTGTTACTGTGGAAATATCTATTTTGTGTATTTATTTAAAAAGAAATAAATTCATTGTGACTTACAGTTGAAACATTATGATGTTAAAAAAGTGTTGGCCATCCCTTTAAAGTACAAGTTGCATAAGATGAAATACTAAAAATAATATTGAAAACTTGCAAAATTAAGAAAGCATAGTAAAGGATGGTGTTTTAAGTGACCTGTAACAGCAAAGTTAGCCAATAATTATACAGAGTTTTAACTGAGGTGAATCTTTGCTAGAAGAGCATCATGGAGAGCCAGGAGTAGTTATAAAAAAGCAATCTTGCAACAAATATAGAATCATAGTCAGAGGCCTTAATTATTCCTGCCTTCTTTATTTAAGAAGTTTTTCTTGATCTAAAAATTCTGAGATTATTATAAAGAATTCAAGAATCACCAAATCATTCCAGATAAAAGTATAATTGTTATGCTTACAAAGGAAAACAGTTTCCTTTACCACTTGGTAAGACCTTACAGAGTTTATAGCGATTGGTATAGTCTTTGGTATAGTCTATTCAATATAGTCTATTCATATGACCCTGTGCCTTCTGTCTGTGAACACATATATGAACCTAAGGTCATCCCCACAGTACAATGAGATATCAAAATAATACATTAGCATTTTTGTTGTTATTTAGTCATTCAGTTATGTCTGACTGTTTGTGACCCCTCCTCCCCTTAAAATTTTTGTAAAGATGCTGGAATGATTTGCCTTTTTCATCTCTAGTTCATCTTACAGACAAGGAAGCTGAAGCAAACAGGGTTAAGTGACTTGCCCAGAGTCAGACAGCTTGTAAGTATCTGAGGCCAGATGTAAACTTGAGAATAGTCTTTCTGATTTCAGACCTGGCACTCTATCACCTCTGCCACCTTGCCATCCTAGAACATTAGTATAAACATATTTATAATCTGGCATATTGGGGTGTGTCTTTGTGTGTATGTGTGTGTGTACCTATTTTGTTGTTGTTTTGCTGAGAAATGAAACATCTCCCCACTATACTCTGTGGAGATTATTTAAAAAAATTTTTTTAATTGACTTTTATTTTTAGTTTACATCATTGATTTCCACAAGATTTTGAATTACAAATTTTCTCCCTGTCTTTTCCTCACCTACTCTTCCCAAAACAGTGATCCCACTGTAAACTCCCTTCCCCAATCTCTGTCTCCTGTATCATCCCCCGTCACCCCTCTGACATTCTGGTAGAGCAAGATGTATCTCCCTATCACAGTGCGTGCATATCCTACTTTCCAGCTGCATGTAAATAATAATAATAATAATAATAATAATGATGATGATGATTTTATACATATACATACGTATATATATTAAACATATGATTTTAGAACTTTAAATTATAGATTCTTTCCCTTCCTCCCTTATCACCCACCCCCACTGGAAAGACAAGCAACTCAATACAGATTGTACATGTGTAGTTAATGCAGAACATCTCCACAATGGACATATTGTATAACACTGATGATGTTTCCTTCCTTTATGTCTTACCCTCCCCCTGTTCTCTTCTCTGCTTTGTCCCTGTCCCTTAACAGAAGTGTGTGCTTCTAACAACCCACCTCTGCAACCTACCCTCCCCTCCATCATCCTCTCGCTCATCCCCCAAACCCCTACTCTCCTGCAGGGCAAGATACCCAATTTAGACTGTATGTCATTCCTTCGCTAAGCCAAATTCAATGAGAGTAAGGTTGACCTCCCTTTTGCCTTGACATTATTCTCCTCCAGTGTATCAGTTATCCCTTGCCTCTTCTATATGAAATAATTAACCCCCTTCTGTCTCTCTGTCTCCTTTCATTCTATTCCTCTCCCACCTCTTAATTTCACCTTTTAAAATATCATCCCTTCCTATTCAATTGACCCTGTGCCTTCTGTCTGTGAACATATATACACACACTCCCATATGTATTCATGTGCATATGTACCCTCCTATATAGACATATGTGTATGTATAAATATATAAACATTTATATTTCCTTCACCTACCCTCATACTGAGAAAAGTTTCATAAGTTACAGTTATCTTTTTTCCATGTTGGCATGTAAATAATTCAGATTTGATAAGTTCCTTATGATTTCTTTCCCATATTTACTTACTCATGCTTCTTGTGTTTGATTGTCAAATTTTCTGTTCAGTTCTGTTTTTTTCTGCAAGAATGCTTGAAAGTTCTCCACCTCATTGAATGACCATATTTTCCCTTGAAACATTATATTCAATTTTGCTGGGTAGGTGATTCTTGGTTTTAATCCTACCTCCCTTGATCTCCGGAAGATCATATTCCAGGCCCTTCAGTCCCTTAATGTAGAAGCTGCTTTCCAAGTTCTTTTTCTGGTCTTGGGTTTCAGGTAGACTAGTAATTTTCAAATTGTCTCTCCTGGATCTATTTTCCAGGTCAGTGGTTTATTCAAGGAGATATTTCACATT
>CM053594.1:220474174-220516468 GCA_028646575.1 Pseudocheirus occidentalis
TCTCTTGTCTCTGTAATTCTCCTGCTTATAAACACTGGCCTTCTCCCAAGTCAGCATGGTTCAGGGGAGTGTCTCAGCCAATAGCATTCTTCCAAGTCACAGGGGAATTCACACCTCTTCACCAATGGACAGAGTTCTGGGAATTCACACCTTTTCACCAATGGACAGAGTTCTATACTTAACACTAGGTTACTAGGATCTACTTAACATCTGATCAAACAAATTAATTACCATTAAAATAATAAGGAAAAATGGTAATAACAATAACAATTCCCTCCAAATCCAAACCATTATCCACTACATTGTGATGTGGGGAATGGCAAAATAGGAGAATGTCAACATACAAAGGCATGGTACTTGTCATACTCTTTTTGTATTGAGCCTCTTATAGTAGCTGTGAATACTTTTCAGGACCAAAGGAAAATAATAAATACTGGAGGGGATGTGGGAAAATAAGTACACAAACATATTGTTGATGGATCCGTGATCTAATTCAATCATTCTGTAGGTACCATGTACCACTGAGAAAAAAAGTACATTCTTTTCTGTCCCCATTCAGTTTTCTCCAGAGGTCTATCACATCTTCTTAACTAGGGTAAGGTAGATTTCTGTACCCAACTGATTTTTACATATATACACACACACACACATACATATATGTGTATATACACACACATATATGTATATACACACATATACATATATATTATATGTGTGTGTTTGTATATATACATATATTATATATGTGTGTGTGTGTGTATGTCCCACTTTGAGCCAATTCCTGTAAAAGTAAAATTCAAGTGATGACCGCTGCCTCCCCTCCCATCTTCTTCTCCACTGTAACAGGTCTTTTGTGCCAGCTTCATGTAAGAAAATTTACCTCATTGTACGTCTCCCTTCCTTCTGTTCCTAGTATACTCCTCTCACCCTTTAATTTTTTTAATATCACCCCATCAAAGTTACCTTATCCCTATACCTTCTGTCTTCATATACTCCTTCCACTTCTTCTAATAGTAATACAATTATTCAGAGTTACAAGTATAACCATTTTTTCCCCTGAAGAATTATACTTTTTCACTGGATAGGTAATTCTTGCTTGTACACCTAGCTCCTTTGCCTTTTGGAATATGATATTCCTTACCCTCAGATCCTTTAATGTAGAAGCTGGTATAAATCCTGTGTAATCCTGACTGTAGCTCCAGAATATTTGAATTGTTTCTTTTGGTCTGCTTGTAATAGTTTCTCATTGACCAGGGAGTTCTGGAATTTTGCTATGATGTTCCTGGGAATTTTCATTTTGTGATCTCTTTAAAAAATAATAATTAGTTTATTTTTAGTTTTCAACATTTACATTATCTCTACTGGATCTATTTTCAAGGTCAGTTGTTTTCCTTTCCTTTCACTCCTCACCTCCCCTCTTGTTTCCTTCCTTTCTTATAATATTTTCCCCCAATTGCATGTAAATGATTTTTTACGTTTATAAAAAAATTGAGTTCCAAATTCTGTTCCTCACCCTTCATTTCCCGTTCCTGCTCCCCGAAATGGCAAGCAATCTGATACAGGTTATACATGTGCAATCACATATAATATTTCATATTAGTTATTTTTGTACAAGAAGACTCAAAGAAGAAAGTAAAAGAGGAAAAAAGGAAATAAAGAAACAAAGAAAGATACTATGCTTCAGTCTTTATTCAGACAATATCAGCTTTTTATTTGGAGGCAAATAGCATGTTTCATCATTATTTCTTTGGGATTGTCTTAAATCATTGTATTGCTGATAATAGCTAAATCATTCACAGTTCTTCATCATAAAATATTACTGTTACTGTGGACAACATTCTCCTGGTTCTTCTCATTTAACTTTGCATTTGTTCATGTAAGTCTTCATAGGTTTTTCTGAAATCCCCTTATAATTTCTTATAGCATAATAATATTACATCACAATCACATACCACAGCTTGTTCAACCATTCCCCAGTTGATGGGCATCCCATCAGTTTCCAGTTCTTAGCCACTAGAACAAAGAGTTGCTATAAATATTTTTTTGTGTAAATAGATACTTTTCTCCTTAAAAAAAATCTCTTTGGGATACAGCCTTAGCAGTAGTATTGCTGGATCAAAGGGTATGAAGTTTCAGCGTATGCCCTTTTAGCATATTTTGAGATTGCTCTTCAGAACGGTTGGAGGATCAGCTCACAATTCTACCAACAAGGTATTAATTTCACAGTTTTTCCACATCCTCTCCAACCTTTTCCTTTTTTTTTATTTGTCATATTAGCCAGTCTGATTGGTCTCAGGTAGTACTTAAGAGCTGTTTTAATTTGCATTTCTCTAATCAATAGTGATTTGGATAATTTTGTTTTTAATTTGACTATACGTAGCTTTGAATTCTTCATCTGACAAATGCTTGTTCATATCCTTTGAGCATTTATCAATTGGGGAATGACGTCTTTTTTTTTATAAATTTGGCTCACCTTGTATATTTGAGAAATGAGGACTTTATCATAGGTACTTGTTGCAAATATTTTTTCCCAGCTTTTTGTTGTGTTTCTAATTTTTTTGTGTGCAAAACTTTTAATTTTATAGAATCAAAATAGTCTGTTTTATATTTCCTAATGCTCTCTGTATCTTGTTTGGTCCCAAATTTTTCCCTTATCTACAGATGTCAATGCTTTTTCATTGAATGTTTCACATTGCCTTCTATTTTCTCATTCTTTTGATTTTATTTGATTGATTGCCAACATCTCGTGGAGTCATTAACTTCCACTTGTCCAATTCAAATTTTCTTAAGTTAGTTTTTTTAAACCACATTTTATATTCGTCCAATTCTACTTTCTAAGGAGCTGTTTTCCTTAGTAAATTTCTGTACATCTTTTTCTTTTTCACGTTTTGCATTTCCTTTATCAAGCTGTTGACTCTTTTTTCATGATTCTCTTGAATCATTTTTGTTTCTTTTCCCAATTTTTCTTCTACCTCTTGATTTTTAAAATTTCTTTTTTGAGCTCTTCTCGGAGTTCTTTTTTGGACCCAAGACCAATTCTCATTTTTCTTTACATGTAGAGGTTTTGACATTTTTGTTCTCTTTTGAGTTTGTATCTTGGTATTCCCTGTCACCATAATAACATAATAACCATAATAACATAATTTCATTTTTACTTTTGTTGTTGTTGCTGTTTTTTGCCCATCTTTTCTAGCCTATTTTGTGACTTTTAAAGACAAGTTCTTCTCCTAGTTTGGAAGGAGTACTGCCACTCATATTTATATTCCAGGGGCTACAGGCCCTGGTGTCTTGCCTGGTGCTGTGCCGGGCCAAAGGGTCACTGGCTGCTTGCCTAGTACTGAGCTGAGGGGAACTAGTACTGCACCAGGGCTACAAGGGGGTCTGGCTGCTTGCTTGGTGCTTCCATGGGGCCCAAGGTAGACCTGGTGCAATGCTATGTCTATGAGCTTGGGGGGACTTGATTGCTTGCCTAGTACTATGTTGGGATGAGGGTGGGGTTCTGGTGCTGTACTGTGACCCAAAACAAACCTTTCTTACCAACCTTCCAAGTTATCTTGGCTCAGAAAAATTATTTTGTTCCCTCTTTTTGATAATTCTTACCTTCCAGAATTCATTTTGAGGCACTATTTTTAGTTCTTTGGAGGTGAATATGGGAAAATTCAGATGATTTCCTGCTTATGTTGCCATTTTGACTCCCTGAAATCCTAGTTCACCCATTCTAGAAAACAATTCGGCACACACATATATACAAAAATATAGCAACTCCTTTAGGGGATGCACATCAATTGGGGTATGTCTACACAAGTTTTAGTATATGAATGTGATGGAATACTATTTTGCTGCATGAAATGAAGGGAATAGTTCCTGAAAAACCTGAGAAGACTTTGTATAAACTGATGAATACTGAAGTGAGCAGAACTAGGAGAATAATCTGCACAGTAACATCAGTCTTGTAAAGATATTTAGCTTTGAAAGGCTTAGTTACTCTGATCAGTACAGTGAGCCAGCACAACCCCAAAGGAGTCATGCTGCAAAATGCTATCTCCTTCCAGAGGGAGAACAGACTGAAGCTTTTTTAAACTTTTTGTTTGTTTGTTTTTTAGAATGTGGCAAATGTGGAATGACTTTATATGTATAATTGGAGCCATATTTCTTCCCTTCTCAATTTGGAACTGAAAATAAAAATAAAATTAAAAATACTTTGTAGAACCCTAGAAATGATAGTACATTGGATTTTTATAAATATCTTTGATTGAGTTAGCATTCTACTTGTCACACAGCTGTTTCTAAAAAATTTTTTTAAAAAGTTCACATGTAATATGCATACATCCTGACTCTACCCAAAACTGTCATGGTGGTAAGCTTGGTGTGAGCAATGATGGTATGCCTATATATTCTAGTACTACAAGAGGGAATGATAAATGACCTGCTAAGATACTTAAGGGCATATGGTGTTAATCACTAAAGAGGGTGAACCATGACTACTTATGAAATAAGCTGAAGATATGGAAAACTTTCATTATCTAATAATGCTGTACTATAATGAGACTTGACAGACAGGCAGAATGGGGAGTGGATAGAGCACTCAACCTGGAGTCAGGAAAACCAGAGTTCAAATCTGGCCTCTGATACTAGCTGTGTAACCATGGGAAAGTCATTGAATCTATTTGCCTTAATTCACTGGAGAAGAAAACAGCAAACCACTCCAGCATCTTATCTAAAATGGTCCCATGGACAGTTATATGCAAAACAAGCTATATACAGGGTAAATAGGAAATAATTAATGAAAGAAGGCACTAAAATTAAAAGAGAGGTTGGGGAAAACTTCCAGTAAAAGATGGACTCTTCGTTGGGACTTAAAGGAAGCCAGGGAAATCAGTAGTCAAAGCAGAGGAAGGAGAGCATTCTAGACACGGGGAATAGTTAGAGAAAATGCCAGGAGCTGAGAGATGGGAGTGTTTCCTTCATGAAGCAGGCTGATGTCACTAGATAGAGTACAGGGAGAAGTGAGAGAAAGTTGAAAGAAGAATGGAAAGATTGGGGTAGGGGTTTTGAAGTGCTTTAAAAACTAGAGAATTTTCTATTTGTTCCTGGTGGCCATAAGAAGCATCTGTATTTTTTGAATGGGGGTGGAGAAGTCACTTAGACACTCTGGGAAAATGACTTTGGTGTCTGAATAGAGGAAAAATTGGAGTGGGGAGAGACTTGAGGTATATGGACCCAACAGCAACTGCAACAGTCCAAGTGTGAGATTATAAGGGCCTGAACCAGAGTGGTGGCAGTGTCAGAGGAGAGAAAGAGATATATTGGAGAGATGTTGCAAAGGTACTATAAACAACAGATTTTGACAACAGTAAGGCATTGAAGATGACACCTAGGTTATGAGCCTGAGAGTTTGGGAGAATGGTGGTGCTCTCTGAAGCAAAGTGTGTATAGAAAGGTAGCAAAGTTTATTTCACTATACTAAAATGCTGAGAGGGAAGCAAAGGAAAATTTAAATAGTTAAACCAGTGCCTGGCCTCAGACACTGCTTGGACCAGTAGCCTGACCTCTCAGTAGCCCAAGCACTTAAGATTATAAATTTTCGGAATAGCTGCTGTTGTATGTTGGTAGAGGGAGTTTCCTCACCAGGAGTCCACTATTCCAATGCAGTCATAGGGGAGGAGTGAAGTTAAAGCAATAAATCTAATAATAACCAATTCAGTTCAATTCAGCAACCATTTGTTAACACTAGAAAGACCAATAGTGTTAATTGACACAAAAAATTATGGTTTTACTTTGGAATAAAAATTTTCATCCTATTTCTTTTTTTCCTTATGCATTAAAAAATGTACATGTTAATCGACTCAGCTTAAGAGCCATTTTTATGTAGTAGATGAGGATACAAATAAAAAAATCCAATTCCTTGCCCTCAAAGGGCTTCCATTCTATTGGTGGAAGAACAGACAAGTAAATATGGAGTATAGACAAAGTAAATATAAAGCCAAATTCCTAAGTCATATGAATCCACAAGTACATTTGTTTTATTTTCCCCATAGAGGCTGAGTGGCAGTGACTCAAAAGAACCTTTAAGCTATGCTTAAAAACGGTGGTGATGCTATTGGGACACCTTGTAGTTCAAGTACAAGACTTGAAATCAGGAAGACCTGGGTTCAAATCTCCTTTTTGACACTTTAAACTCCCTGGAACATATCTATTAAGTCACAGACCCCACAGGCCCGTTGGGGGAGAGAATTCATCGGCTTGAGGAATCACAAATCCTCCTTATATCTCTTTGTAAACAGTTTGCATTATTTTATACCCTGCTTTTTATGTTTTCACATTCTGTAATGCCTAGGGGCCATCTCCAATTGTCCTGATCTATGGCTTGCCATTGAACCCAGATGGCTCTGGAGGAAAAAGTGAGGGTGGTGACCTTGCACAGCCCTCCTTCACTTAAATTGAGTTCAGCATAACTGTCATCTTCCTGATGTCATGGTCCTCACTGAGGATGAAGGAAAAAAAGGATCAAGTCCCCAAAAATAGCATTTCTCCTGTTTGGGAGCTCAGGTTATCCCAGTTTGACTTAGGAACAGTCAGATTAGCTAACATACATACATTCTACCTATGGGGAGGGGAATTGTGTTGACTGTTTAGCTCAGTTCCTTTGTAAGTAAGTCATCACTGATTTCCTGTAGCTGAGGGTCTTCCTTCACATTTGTTAGTCAGCATTTATTAAGTACCTACTATGTGCCAGTCAGTGCTAAGTGCTAAGGCTTCACAGTATTGTGTACTTTTATGAACATTTCATGTTTTAATTTGAATTATGTTTATTGGTGTATCTGTGAACATGCCCAATCAACCTCTAGCACATAAAAAGACCTCCAATATCTTCTGTAGTTCCCATGGTCCTTTCCACATAGCAGACACTAAGTGTTTTGTGAATGAGTTAATAATAAATGAAAAAGGTAGATTGGGTTGATCTAGAAAATCAGTAATAACCCTCATTGGCCTACTAAAATGTTTTTCTCAAATGCTTTGACATACCTTCATAGTCATTTAAAAAAAAGGAAAAGCAACATAGTCTAGAATCTCTAGATAGCACTCAATGAGAGAAATATCTTTTAAATTACCTTTGGCATTTCTCTGGGACAATAAGTCAGAACAACCTGGGGGTGAGAATTTTAAAAGAGACAGTAGTTTTGTTATAGCCATGGATGGTCCTGTTCCCTATAATTATTTATTATCAAAAAATGTATTTGGGCATCAGTACTCAGAATGCTCTTGCAATTTGATACTGTCTAAAATCAGGGTAGGAATACCAGCTCCAGCGGGGAAAAAGAAATTAAAGGTTTCAGCTTATTTGTATTCTATCTCAGAGTACATGCTTCTCAAAAAGATAGATTGTTCTATTCTTTGGAACTACAGTATAATGCATCTAGAGTAACTGCTCTGCTACTTTCAGAATTAGCTGGGCAATCCTTGTTGTTGCCTTAAAAGATTTTTAATTAGATAGTTTATTTCAGTAATGCTTTATTTTACAGTGTTCTTACTTCCTGGAAGTGCACTTTGTATATGTGGCAACTGTTGTTCCTTTAATTATATGGTTAAGTATCATATAATTACATGGTAAACACATAGTTATTTTTGTCCAGTGTGACCAGTGTTTAGGTTACACAGTATTCTTAACAAAAGAACTAAATGGTGCTTGTGAGTTCTTCCAGTGATGCCCCTAAACAGGTTCAGGCACAAACCTAAACCTTCATCTGATTTTTTTCCCCTTTCAAATCAAAACAGCAGTGCCAGGCTAAAGTGCACCTTTATGTGGAAAGCTATGTTACTTTGAAAGTGAAAGCTCTCATACCACTGAGTTTTTGATGCTGTTTTAACATCTTAGTAATACAAATATCAAGCAAAAACATTCCAAGTTCAGTTCTCATCTTTCTCAAAGAATCACAGATGCTCAAAGTTAGAAGGGACCTCAGAGGTCACCTCGTCCAACCCATCCCTGAAGCAGAAATACCCTTTCCATTGCTGCATATTCTTAGAATTTCGCTTCCAATCCAATGCACTTATCTGAAATGTAGCACAATGATATCAATCTAAGAGCTATTCTTGATTTTTTAAAAAGTAAATGGAGGGAGAGTTAAAGTGACAGTGAAAGTTTCACCATGTAGAAGTGCCTGAAATAGGGGTAAATTATATTTCTTACTCTGCTATTCAATGGAGCATTAGATTTTAGAATATTATAAGCTATCACTGCTATTTGAAGTTCTGATTTATCTTCATCAGTTTAATAACTGCTTTTTTATCATGAAACTATTTATCTGCTTATATTGTCAGTTTAAAGTTTTATGAAATAAACATTATTTCCTTGTAAAATGTTGAAGGTATGCATGACAGGATGCCTTAGATTTTTAAATATTGATTGTTGAGTTTTATAGATGTCAGTCATTGTGTTAACTGTCACCTGAAATTCCCTTTTATTAAAAATCTGTCAGTTTGCCTTACCTTTGTTCTTTGGAAAAGTAGGGATGCATAAACTTTTATTTCATTATTCTACTCTTTTTTTGTGCTTTTCTTTTTCTCAAATCAAAACCATCATTTTCCTTTGTTGTTGTTGATCAAGTATAATGTATAGTGGAAAACCAAACTCAGTTATCTGGGGGAGGAACAGAATAAGTTATGCAGTATTCACAGAGCTTCAGGTGTTTTTTGTTTGTTTATTTATTTTAAAGCAGATCTTCATAGGATTCACTGTGAATAAAGCAGTTACAGGAGCCAACAAATTAATTAAGTAAGAACTTATCAATAACCAATCAATGAGCATGTGCTTAAACACTCTTAGGCTCTGTCAAAATAAATATGAATCAATCCCTACCCTCACAGAACTTATTCTCTACTACGGGAACCAATATGAACACATATAAGTACAGACAAAATGAATAGGAAGTCATTATGGGGAAGGGATGGTCAGTCAAGGACTCAGGTAAAGGTGGCATGAGCTGAGCTTTGAAGGAAATTAGAGATTCTACAAAGAGATCTGGAGGAAGTACATTTAAACATGTGAGACAACTAGTGCAAATGCATGGAGATGGGAAATTGTGTGTTGTGGGTGAAGACTAGAATCTATCAATAAGCATTTAGCTTATATGTTAATGCCAGTATGTTAAATGCTAGAGACATAAGGTAAAAGCAAAATGGTCCTTGCCCTCATTGAGCTTACAAGGGAGACAGACTGAATCAAGCACGGAGATCAGGAAGGAGATTGATGTCTGTCTCTTAGTACACAGATGACTTTGAGCATAGAACTTAAAAGAGGGCTAGACTCTTTTGGTCCTTTTGATCTCTCTTGGTCTCTTCTAGCTGCAAATCTCTAATTGTAACATCCATAATTATTTTCTGTCCTTAATTTTACATTGACACATTTTTTCTATCTGTCTTTGTGTTATTCACTATTCTCCTTATTTTTTTAGAACGACTGACAACCAAATATTGGTCTTACTAGAGACACCCTATATATCTGAAACATGTATCCTTAGTGTACTTCTCAAGGCATGTATATTCTGTGCTTGTAAGCAATGTTTGCTTTCTGACACAGTGAAATTTGAAGATTAGAGATTTCTTCAGGCAACTGTCAGCACTTTTGTTTTTCAGGTATTTCATTCTGTTACCAACATTAACATTTTCATAATAACTTTGATGTGGAGAGATTCCCAAAAGATGTATTGTAATCATATTTTTATTTTTATGTTCATTGTTGTATACCACATCAATTTATCTCATTTTCTTGGTATATACATACTTTCCCAAAGAATGGAATTTAATGTAAGTCTGGATAAATAAAGTAAGTCTGGAAGGTACCCCCCTCCAAATTTGTGTAAGTTAAGTCATAGATTCTCACAAAAGAGAAATCTGCATTTATTTGGGATGTGAAATGTTTCTGATAGTTCATCATCAAAATGATCTGTTTTAATGTTCTCATGGAATGGGTGCCATGTAGCTCTAGAAGTCCCATATTCACTATATTTTCATGGTGTTTCAAGTCACATAATTATGTACATATGCAGAAATCAAATAGGAAGTGTAAATCAAAAAGTAAAACCTTTAATTGTGACTGAATCACTAAGTATGGCACAGATCTATTTTCTATCCTTCCCCATGCCCCATAAATGAAGAATGAATCTCCCATAATTTCACATGGTGATGATGGGTAAAAGAATTCTCCATGGACAACTCACAATTGGAGGTGATTTTTCCATGACTAGAATACTACTTTTAGAAATGCAATGCTTGGCATTATCCCAGAGATTTTCTGACTCCAAACATTATCACTTGGTATTCAGTCTATGCTCTTTGATTTCTGCCTTCAGAACTGGCATTTGCTGCTTCTCTGAGAAGTTGTTTTTCTCTGCTAAGAATGCCATGTGTGGTTGAGGTTGCTATTTTTTATTATTACTACTACTATCTATTGGAGCAATTGTACTATTCTAATATTCTTATTGCTGAGAGGGAATATTATTGCTTTTTTGTGAAACTGGCCACTATTAACATAGGTATTTAATAAACTTTTTTATTATATATATATATATTTAATTTCAAGTAACTGATTTCTGTGGAATACTTATTTTAAAATGGATTTTTAAAAATCTCTTATTTTATGCATTTTGATGGTATTATATAGAAAATGCTGCTTGTTTATATGGGCTTATTTTATATCTTTCAGATTTGATAAAATTCTTAATTGCTTTGCCTATTGTTAGTTGATTCTTTAAAGTTTTTTAAGTATACCATCATATCATTTTAAAAATTGATAGTTTTCTTTCCTCACTGACTATTTTTATTCATTCAATTTCTTTTTTAAATAGTTTCAATTTTTTCTGATTACATGTAGAGAGATTTATCATTCTTTTTTTTAATGCGACTTCCAAATTTTCTGTCTCCTTCATCTCCTCCATCCCTAAGATGTTAAGCAATTTGATACAGGTCACATATGTATAATCATGTAAAACTTTTCCATATTAGTCATGTTGCAAAAGAGGAAACAGACCAAAAGAAAAAAAAAACTAAAAATATCCTTTTGATTTGTATTCACATGCCATCAATTCTCTCTCTGTCTCTCTTTCTCTGTCTGTCTCTGTCTCTGTGTCTCTCACTCTCCCTGTGTCCCTCTCTCCCACACACAAACACGCACATACACACAATCCTGCATCACAATAATTCTACCATAATATTATTGAATACTAGTGGTGATAATGGTAATCTTTGTTTTGCCCCCTGATCTTATTGGGAAGGTTTCTAGCTTATCCCCATTACAGATAATGCTTGCTGATGATTTTATAAAAATAGTATTTATCATTTAGTTCACTATCATTAAGTGAACTTAAAAGATTCACTTCTGATCTCAGTTATGCTGATGTTGTTCTTGAGAAAATGTTTTTATTTTATTTTATATAAAACTTCATTTATTACTATGGTCTCTAAAGTTTTTAATAGAAATGGGTGCTGCATTTTGTTAAAAACTTTTTCTGATTCTATTGAGATAATCATGATTTCTGTTGGTTTGTTATTGATATGGTCCACTATTCTAATAGTTAATAATATGTAACCAGTCCTGCATTCCAAGTATAAATCCCACCTGGTCAAGTTTGTTGTAATATCCTTATTAGTACTTTATTTAAACATTTTGCATCAGTATTATTAGGGAAATTGGTATGTAGTTTTCTTTCTACATTTTAGCATTTTCTGGCTTAGGTATCATCGCTATATTTGTGTCATAAAAGGAATTTTATAGGACTCTTTCTTTGCCTATTTTTTCAAATAGTTAATGTAGCATTGGAATTAATTATTCTTTAAATGTTTGGTTGAATTCACTTGTAAATGCATCTGACCCTAGGGAGTTTTTTCTTAGGGAGTTCATTTTATGACTTATTAAATTTCTTTTTCTAAGACAGTGCTCTTTTAGTAGTCTGTTTCCCCTTCTGTTAATCTATACAAGGTATATTTCTGTAAATATTTATTGATTTCACTTAGATTGTTATATTTAGTGGCATATAACTGGGTAAAATAGTTCCTAATGATTGTTTAATTTCTTTTCATTACTGGGTGAATTTTCCCTTTCCATTTTTTATTCTGGTAATTTGATTTTCTTTTTTTAAAAATCATATTGACTGGTGATTTATATTACTGATTTTGCATAAAACCAGCACCTAATTTTATTTATTAGCTCAATAGTTTGCTTACTTTCAATTTTATTAATCTCGCCTTTGATTTTCAGGCTTTCTAATTTGGCATTTAATTGGGGATTTTTGATTTATTCTTTTTTTAGTTTTTGTTTTTTTTTTTTAGTTGTGGGCCCAGTTCATTGGCTATGGCACATTTTGGCAAAATGAAGTTTCCCTGGTTATCTTTTTCAGTTAGGCCTGTTTTTGTTTTTGTTTCGTATGATATTGTGATGACTACCCCTCTCTTTTTTATTTCAATTCAAGCATAATAGATTCTCCTTGATTTCCTTATTTAACTCTGTGGTGTGTGTGTCTTTCTGTTTTAAGTGTGTCTCATATAAAATAAAACAAAACGAAACCCACGTGTTTTTCTATTCTAGTTTCTAATTTACTCATCTATCCATTTCATGAGTGAGTTCATCCCATTTGTATTCCTATTCTCTTTTGTTTTTTTCTTTTTTGACCCTATTCTCTCCTCAAAATTTTGCTTTGTTTCTGACCACTGCCTCTCTTAATCTTCCCTCCCTCTTATTATCCTTTCCCTTTTCTTTTATCCTCTTCACCTCCCACTTCTCTGTTGGTATAGATTAATTTCTATACCCTCCTATATATGTATACATACATACATACACACACATATACACTCACATCCATATGATCCTTCTTTGAACTTTGTCAGTTCAGATGACAGTGAATTTCAAGTGTTTCCCCCTCTCCCCATTTTCTCCTACATTGTAAAAGCTCTTCCTTGAGACCTGAAACTGAGTAATGGGAAATGGAGTGGCCAAATGATGCCTGATTGCTGCTAGCACAGATGTCTCCTATTATTTCTTCCTATCATTCAGGTATTCAGTCCTCTACCATCTCTGGACAATGAATGCTGCCAGGACTGTTGCTACTGTTACAGCTACTGCAATCAGTGCCTCCTGCAAGGTCCATAGCTGGTGTCACTTCTGCCTGATTGCTCTCCCAACCATCTCCCATCACAATGTCTTCATCTATCTTTTTCTTTCTTTCTAGGCTATTCAGGTTTGGAAAAGTGACTCACTGTGACTTTTGTTGGTTATACTGCTTAGAATTTGATTTGATGTGTGTTTTAAAGTTGTTTGGAAGAAAATGTGTGAACTCAGCAAAAAAAAATGTTCTGTGCCATCTTGCCTCTGCTCCTGATTTATCATAATTTCTTAAAATATTTCCTGGCCAAAGGACGCTATAAAAATTGGTGCTACAAAGATTTTAGTGTATGGAGGACTTTTCTTTTATGGAAAGAGTCATGTTACTTTTCTAGCAGTTTCCTAAATCATTTTGCCATGTTCAGACCATCCCTCATCCTCCTCAACTTTCTAGTTTCCCTGTATTTATCTGCTGTCATTAAAATATATATTCCTTGAAAACAGGACCTGCTTTGTTCTTATTTGTGTCCCTACTACTTAGCTCAGTGTCTGGTGCTTCATAAACAGTTAATATTTTTTTTCATTCATTATTTCACCTCTTGGGGATGTATATCCAGTAATGGAAACATTTTTTTCATTTGATTCATATAGGTTCAAATAACTTTCAGAAATGGTTAGAACAACCAACTCCTGAGGAGTATATTAATGTGCCCAACATTACACAGTTCTTCCATCTTTTGTCATCTTTGTCAATTTGCGGGATGTTAGCTGAATTCTCAGAATTCTTTATTTGGCTTTATCTTATTATCAGTTATTTAGAGCAGTATTTCATTTTTTCTTAATAATTTTCAATTCTTCCTTTGAAAACTATAATATCCTTTTGAACATCTATTCATTTGGAAATGGCTCTCTTTGCATATTTATGTAAGTTTCTTAAATATCTTTAATGTCAGACCTTTATCAGAGATACTTGATTCAAAGATATTTTTGCCTAACTTAAAAGATTCACTTCTGATCTCAGTTATGCTGATGTTGTTCTTTAGAAAATGTCTTTATTTTATTTTATATAATCAAAATTGTATTATTACATATCTTTCATTCCTTGTTTTGTTAAGAAATCTCTCTGAGACATAACTATGAAAAGTTTCTGATCTATTTGTCTTGACTTTTGTTTGTTTCTGTACAACTTTGTTTTTGTATGGATTTGGAAATTGTTTTATCACGTGGTGTAGAATATTTCTTTATATCAAACTCCAAGTTTCCCAGTAATTCTTGTCAAATATGGAGTTTTTGCCCAAGTAAAATATGCACATTGGTTCATTAAATTTGTCCATTTGTTTATCCAAATTTATTTTTTCTTACTCTTTCTCTTATAATCTAGTCCAGTAATCTATTTTTTAAAAAAAATTTTAAGCAGTATCACATAGTTTTGTGAGTTGCTGCTTGTAAAATTAGGGCCCCAAAATTCTTTTGGTCCTTCCTACATTTTTAATAATTTCTTGATATTATTTACCTTTTGGTCTTCCAGATGAATGTTTTATTATTTTTCTGTCTCTATAAAATAGCCTCCTTATGGTTTTATATCACTGAAATCTATAAAGCAATGTAGGAATTATTGTCATTGTAATTTTAGGTGTAGCCCAGCTTTAAACCTTACATATGCTTCCAATTTTTTAGGATGTTCACTTTTTTTTTCTTTTTGGAGGGCATTTGGGCTTGTGACTTGCTTGAAGTCATATGGCTAGTAAGTGTGTCAAGTATCTGAGGTTAGATTTGAACTCAGGTCCTCCGGACTCCAGGACTGGTGCTCTATTCACTGCACCACCTAGCTACCCATATTTATTATTTCTTTAAAGAGTGTTTTGTAATAGTCTAAGTCTTAAATGCCCCTCGGTAGGGGGAACAAGCATTTATTAACTTTCTGCTATATTCTTGGCACTGTGCTTAGTGCTTTATAAATATTATCTCATTTGATCTTTACAACAATCTGGGAAGTAAGTGCCATTCTTACCTCAATTTTACAATTGAGGAAACTGAGGTAGAGATTTAAGTGACTTTCCCAGGATCACACAACATTATTAGAATGTTACTTTTCTTCCTCTTGACGTTTTCTATCACCATATGAAATCCTACATAAACTAGGTCTTTTTTTTAACCTTTCCAAACTTCTTACATCTTAATATCCATCATGTTCTCTTCAATCCAATGTCCCTAACTTCATTGTAGTTCATGAACATTTCTCTGACTTTCCCTCTTTATCTGCTTATTGACATCTTTGGCTTCCTTTAAGTCTCAGAGACAATCTAATTTTTTACAGGAAGCCTTTTCCAATTCATCTTATTTTTTGTAAAAAAAATTAATTAATTTTCTTGTTTATATCATTCCTTTCCACAAGATTTTGAGTTATAAAATTTTTCCCCATCTTTCCCCTAGCCAGCAGCTCAAACCAGCTATCCCACAGTATAACCCCTTGCCAAATCTGCCCTCTCCTGTCCTCCCCCACATAGCTCTAACTTTCCAGTACAGCAGGATGGCTCTCCCTACACCACAACCTGTATATCTTAATTCCCAGTTTGATGTAGCTAATAATAATAATAATGATAATAATAATAGTAGTACTTATATTTAACATTTGATTATAGAACTATAAATTCTAGATTCTTTCTCTCCCTCCCTCATCACTCACCCCTATTGGGAGGACAAGCAATTAAATACAGGTTGCACATTTGTAATTACACAGACCTCCACAGTGGGCATATTGTGAGAGACTGATTATATGTCCCTCCTTCCTATCCCACCACCCATTTGTTTTACTCTCTGTCCTGACCCTGTACCTGTGCCTTTACAAAAGTGTGTACTTCCAGCAGTCCTCCCCCCCTTTCCCTCCCATTTGTCATCCCACCTCTCATCCCTATCCCCCTCCTCTCCTGTGTGGCAAGATACCTACTTTAGAGCTTATGCATTCCTTCCCTAAGCCAAATTCAATGAGAGAAGGTTGACCCTTTCCCTTTTGCCTTCCTGTTTTTCCCCTCCATTGAAACAATTATCTCTTGCCACTTCTATATGAGATGATTAACTCCATTCTGTCTCTCCCTGTCTCCTCTCATTCTAATCCTCTCCCATCTCTCAGTTTCACCTTTTAAAGTATCATCCCTTCCTATTAAGTTGATCCTGTGCCATCTATGTACACATATATACACATACCCAGATATGTATTCATATGCATATATATACACACTCTTATATAGACATATGTGTGTGTGTGTATATATGTATATATATATTTGCATTCCCTTCATCTATCCTCATACTGAGAAAAGTTTCATAAGTTACACTTATCGCTTTTCCATGTTGGCATGTAAATAGTTCAACTTTGACAAGTTCCTTATGATTTCTTTTCCATGTTTACCTTCTCATGCTTCTTGTATTTGAGTGTCAAATTTTCTTTTCAGTTCTGTTTTTTTTTCAGCAAGAATGTTTGAAAGTCCTCCACCTCACCGAATGACCATATTTCCCCTGAAAGATTATACTCAATTTTACTTGGTAGGTGATTCTTCATTTTAGTCCTAGCTCCCTTGATCTGTGGAATATCATATTCCAGGTCCTTCAATCCCTTAATGTAGAAGCTGCTAGATCCTGCGTTCTCCTAATTGTGTTTCCACAGTATTTAAATTGTTTCTTCTTGGCAACTTGTAATATTTTCTTCTTGATCTGGGGACTCTAGATCCTGGCTATAACATTCCTCAGAGGTTTCTTTTGGGGATCTTTTTCAAGAGGTGATCAGTGAATTCTTTCAAATTCTCTTTTGCCCTCAGGTTCTAAGATATCAGGGCAGTTTTCCTTGAGAATTTCTTGAAGGATGCTTTCTAAGTTCTTTTTTTGATGATGGCTTTTAGGTAGTCCAATAATTTTTAAATTGTCTCTTCTGGATCTATTTTCCATATCAGTGGTTTTTTTCAAGGAGATATTTCACATTGCTTTCAATTTTTTCATGTGTTTGTGTCTGTTTAATAGTATCTTGATTTCTTATAAAGTCATTTGCTTCCATTTGCTTCACTCTAAATCTGAAGAAAGTTTTCTCTTCAGAAAGCTTTTGAGATTCTTTTTCCATCTGGCAAATTCGACTTTTTAAGGCATTCTTCTCCTCATTGGCTTTTTGGTCCTCTATTTTCTTCATTCAGGTTGTTGACTCTCTTTTCATGATTTTCTTGCATCATTCTCATTTCTCTTCCCAATTTTTCCTCCACTTCTCTTATTTGGTTTTCAAAATCTTTCTTAAGCTGATCTATGGCTTGTAGGCAGTCTTCATGTTTCTTGGAAGCTTGTGGGAGTTCTGACTGTGTTGTCTTCCTCCCCTTCCATGCTTTGATCCTTTTTGTCCCCCAAGAAGAAATCTAGAGTCAGATTGCTGTTCTTACTTTGTTTCCTTTGCTGCTCATGTTGCCAGTCAATTACTTCAATTATTAGCTCTGTGGAACTCTGCTTCCCCAGGGGAAAACTTTGTCCCAAATTGTTGGTGTTTTCACAGCTGCCAGAGCTCTTAGGAGGTTGCCTTTTTTGTAGTCCCCCCCAGATTTGGGCTCACTGAAAACACACCTGAGGACCACCACCCAATACCACAATCCAGATCTAGGCTGTTCAGTACAAGAGCACATAGCTTCTGAATGATTGCTTGTCCCCCCTGCAGTCTGCAGGCCGGGAGCTCTGAAGCAACTTAGTGGAAGCCACTTCAAGGCCACCATTTCTGTTGCTTCCATGCCCTGGAGGCAGTTTGGCCAGACTGATTTTCTCCCCCAAATTTAGCTGAGTTCCACTGAACTTTCACTTTGTCCTTGTTTCTTATGGCTTGATAATTCTGGAAACTGCCACAGCTGCCACTGATCCACTTCCCTGAAGGCTTCAGCTGCTGCTTGTCCTGGTCTCCTGGGGCCAAGTTGTGGTTTCAGGCTGGGCTGGTTATGGCTCACCGTGTGCTCTGATGAATCCTTCCTGCCTAGCTGCCTGCAGCAGAAAATGTGTTTTTCTGCATTTGTGAGTTTTGGAACCCTTCAGTTTGTTTAGAGTCATATTTTATGGGTATTTGAGGTGGCTATGTGGGAGCTGCGAGAACTTGCTGCTTTTATGCTGCAATCTTGGCTCCACCTCCTCCAATTCATCTTAATTCAAGTTCCTCCTTTACTAATTATGTCTCCCTTTTCTTGTATGTATCTTGCTTGTATATATTTGTGTATCCTCTTCCCTATTAATTTGTGAACCCCTTGATGGCAAGGACTGTTTGTTTCCTTTTTTTGTATCCTAAGTACTTGGTACAGTGCCTGGGATATAATAATGCTGAATAAGTGTTTAATGAATGATTGATTGTATAGAAATATTATTTAATTTTGTGGAATTTTTATTTCTTTATAACGGCAGTATTTCTGTAGAGAGGTAACCATAAAAATTAGAGATATAGAAATATATAGAAATTTTTGCATTAGTGGACAAAGGCTATAGAACTGCCTACAGGTAGGGGAAGAGGCAGAGACACACATGAACATGCAGATGTGATAGGTAGAGGTTTCAGGTAGTGGAGGAGGAGCTCATTCCTGTGTGCCATTTGATTGCTTCTTATTTTAAGCCAGTTGTCTTTCTAAATAGGTCGTACTTAGGCCATGCAAAGTCAGTTTAGTTAGAATGTTATATATGGAACTTCAGTTAGGAAGACTTGAGTTCATCTCCAGTCTCAGGTACTTACTAGATATGTGACTCTGAACAAGTCACTTAATCGTTGGCTGTTCAGTTTAATCGTCTGTGAAATGGGTATAATTATATCCTAGGGTTATTGTGAGGATAAAATGAAGCAACTTTGCAAAGCACTGTGCAAATCTTAAAATTTCTGTGTTAATGTTTCTGCTGTTCTTATTTTCAACCCCTTGATTTGTCTATCACTATTCTTCTTATCTATATATTATACCTATATCTCCCTCATTGCTAATGATGGGTGAGATCTGCCCTTAGTCAGGGGGTAGCAAAGAGCTGAGACCATCTGTCAGGTCCCAGTCCCAGAAGAACAGAAGTTTTTGGTGATACTAACCTGACCCAAGCCAAATGAATGCATGTTGGTAGATGGTAGTAGATAGAGCACTGACCTAGAGTCAAGAATGTCTGAATTCAAACCCAGCCTCTCATTTCTCTTTAGGTGTGTGACACTGGACAAGTCACAGTCTCTGACTGTCCCCATTTCCTCATCTGTAAATAGAAATAATGATAACTAGCACCTGCCTCTCAGGATTGTTCTGAGGATCAAATAAGATAATAATTGTAAAGTGCTTAGCACAGTGCCCAGTACATAATAAGTGTGAAATAAATGTTATCTGGTATAATTATTATTGCTGTTGTTGTTGTTGTTGTTATAGGAACAAGCATGTCCACATTGGCACATTATTGATGGAGGCAGAGAGTCACCCCTATAGGATCCATATGTGGTACCTGACAACCATCTTCTCCTCACAATGTTAAATTAGATCTGGCCAAATAAAGAGAAGGTCAAGACCCTCCAGAAATTTATGAGGGCAGAAAGGAAGGAGGGGTAAGTGGTAGGTGGTGGTCCTATCCCTCATGCCAACTGAATACTTCCATCCCACCTCTACCATGGTAGTCATGATTCAGAAATAAAATTACAGGAGGCTTGGGAAGCTAAAAAAAAAGGAGATAAGGAAAAGAACATGGCTGGATGGGGAGGGTGCACAGAGACCGGACTGGAATTCAGGAGGTGGCCAAAGTGTGGATCATGGGCAATGACAGTGTCATCTTGTCTTCTCTACATTGAGCAGAAGATTCCTCTTCTGGGGGTGGGTACCTGGAAGAGTAAACCTGGGCAGATGAAGGCAGCTTTTAAGGCCTGAACTTCAGATTTTGTCTAACCCAGGCAGGTGCCATTATGAAAGTATGCATTGTAATCTCCTTGGGGGAAAAAAAGTTCACTTATCCAAACTCTACTCTGTTTCAAGCGCATTTCCACCCTGGGATTCCAGATCTGCACAAGCCTAGGATGGGCGGATTGATAAATTGCTAAAACCCCACTTTTGGTAGTCAAGTAATTCTATACTTTCCTCAGTTCCTTGCCCAGGTACTGGATATATCATTAAGTGGAAGATTTGCAAAGTTTAAGGGTCACACATAATTCCCATTCCTGGTCTTTTCTTCCTGCTTTGGCTTAGGTAGGCCGCATTTAGGGTGTCAGAGATGAATCAGGCCCATGAGAAAAGGAGATGCCAGAATGCAAAAAGGTGATGGTAAACTGAAGCAGGATCAGTTCCATATCAAGCAAGCCATGTTTACTAGAAGAAGGGGCATCAGGACAGATTATGATGGCCACATGTATGAGAGAAGTTAATATTAGAGGTCCTTCCCCTTCTCCACACCTGCCCCCTCCCCCATCTTCTTGTGCATGGGCACAACTAGCACATCTGTTTGTCTTTCAGCTGCTCTAAAGTGAAAGAGGGAAGAGAAGGTCTAATTTTTGGAATGAGCTCTTTAAATTAGGTAGAAGTTAGGACAGTGCTTTGGTTGCCTCCTTCTAGTGAAAGATCTTCAAAGAAGATAAGCTATAGGAGGTTATTGCTACTTACAGACACTTGTCTTTAGGGGCCACTAGGTGGCACAGTGGATAGAGCACCAGGTCTGGAGTTAGGAGGACTTCTCTTCCTGAGTTTAAATCCAGCCTCTGGTACCTATTAGCTATGTGACCCTGGGCAAGTCCCTTAACCCTGTTAACCTCAGTTTCCTTAAAAGTAAAATGAGCAAGAGAAGGAAGTGGCAAACTACTCTAGTATTCTTGCCAAGAAAATACCACGTGGGGTCACTGAGAGTCCAGTACAAATGAAAAGACATATCTTAACAGTATAGGAGAACAACTTCATAGGGAAAGAATCTGGAATTAGGGTACTGTTCTTAAACACAATTACTCTTCTTAACCACTCAGAACTCTATGCCTTCATGTTTGCAAAATGAAGATAATAACACACTTGTAATAACTACCTACCAGGGTTTTTATGAGAAACAATCATGAGAAGATGTATGCAATATGCATTTGAACTAGAAAGTACTATATATATATATATATTATATGCACACATATACACACTGTATATATGTTGTTGTTCAGTCACTTTTCAATTGTGTCTAACTCTTCATGACCCCATTTGGGGTTTTCTTGGCAAAGCTGCTGGGATGGTTTTCCATTTCCTTCTCCTGCTTTTTTTTTGCTTTTTTGAGGGGCGAGGGCAGGGTAATTGGGGTTAAGTGACTTTCCCAAGATCTCATGACTAGTAAGTGTTAAGTGTCTGAAGCTGGATTTGAACTCACATCCTCCTGATTCCAGGACTGGTGCTCTATTCACTGTACCACCTAGATGCCCCTCCAGCCTTTTTTATGGTTGAGGAAATTGAGGCAAATAGGTTTAAAGTCACACAATGAGTAAGTGTCTGAGGCCAGATTGATTTGAACTGAATTTGAGTTTCCAAACTTCAGACCTATCCACTCTATCCACTGTGCCACCTAGCTGCCATATGTACAGTGTACATATAAATTATGATGATGATGATGATGATGATGGTGATTACTTTATGAACAAGTACAATGAAATAGTCATATTCAACTTTGTAGTTAGACATATTTTTACTGTGACATTTCTTTCATTTGATTTTATTTTTGGTGAGGCAGTTGGGGTTAAGTGACTTGCCCAGGGTCACAAAGCTAGGAAGTCAGGTGTCTGAGGCCAAATTTGAACTTAGGTCTGGACTCCAGCACCTGTCTCTCTCCACATGTGCCACATGCCCCTAAGACATTTGTATTAACATCCAATCTTTTAACAAAGATAAAATGCAGAAAAAGTTTAAAATACTAGACTTAAGATCAAGAAATTCCATTAATTCCTAATTTTTCAATTAATCTATTTAACTATCTTTGCTATATGTTTTTATGTTACCTTAGTTATTCTTGTAATGAAGGGAAAATATGTAGTGCGTTCAATCTATGTACAATTAATATTTATAAAATAATTTGAGTACTTTTGAAGGAAATATATTTTTATGTAAATAAAAAGCATAATTTATATTAACATTTTATGAGACTGAAAATCCTTAAGTGGTTATTGGAAATGCTGGTAGAAGCCCAAATATATGCGATGATAATGTTCTACTTTTGTATATAACTTTATACTTTTTAAAATTTCACACTGATTACTTCACAACTGCCTGAGAAATATATAAGATAGGTTTTTACTATTAGTCTCATTATCAGTGCCCCAGTGCTTACAAATAAATAAATGAGAAAGAATTTGCCTACTGCTAATAATGTGTTAGGTGCTCTGCTAAATTCTAGAATATGAATAAAAGAAATAAGATATTTCTTGCCCTCAAGGAGCTTATATTCATTTATGTTCTAATAGAGGTAGAGTTAAAAAGATGAGAGCAGGAGTTTGTGATTTGGAAAAAGGTTGGAAGTGGTGTGGAGGGACTGAAACCAGGTCAGATAAAATGAAATGTTCACTAATACGAGCCCATGGTCACATTTATGGAACCTTCAAGTCTGGAGGGAGGTATGGGCTGAAAAGACACACAAAAGAACCATCAGATGAATGATCAAGTCTATGAGACTGGGCCCTCTCAATTGGTTCTATGGTATCCCAAGTGGCAGGGGCCTTATCAAGAGCACTAACAGGTTACATACTGTATTAAGGCATATATATATCCTTATTTGGACTAGACCCCTGATTTCATAACTCCATTGTTTTAAAAATAATGTAAACATATATATATGAATGTATATATGTTTTATTTTTTATTGCATTTTGAATTCCAGCTTGTCAGTATCCCACCTTCCCAAACCCACATTAGAGAAGGCCAACATTTGTTATAGGTATATATGTGGAACCATGCAATACATACTTTCAAATATCAGTTTTTCTCTGGCAGTGGATAGCATTTTCCTTTGTATGTCCTTAATAGTTGATTTGAATATTTTTATTACTCAGAATTTTTTTGGCCATTCAGTTACCACTTGAACAATATTGTTGTGACTGTATCCAACCTTCTCTTGGTTCTGTTCATTTCACCTTGCATTATTTCCTGCAAGTCTTTCCATGTTTTTTTTTAAATCAACTAGCTCATCATTTCCTATAGCATACTAGTATTCTATCATAATAATACAGCACAATTTATTCAGCTACTCCGCAGCTGACTGTTTAATTTCCAATTCTTTGCCACCATAAAAAGAGCTGCTATAAATATTTTGGAACAAATAGAATATTTCCTTTTTCCCGGATCATCTTGGGAAACAGTATCTAATAGTGATATTACTAAGCCAAAGGGTATGCACAGTTTTATAACTCTTTGGGCATAATTCACTTTGCTCACTAAAATGGTTAGATCAGTTATTATTTCCACCAGTGGTGGTCTTAATGTCCCAGTTTTTCCACTTGTCCTCCAATATCCCTGTTTTTCATTTTATCCAATCTGATAGGTGTGATATGGTACCTCAAAGCTCTTTTGATTTACCTTTCTCTAATAAATAATGATTTAGAGCATTTTTTTCATATGCTTACAGATAATATTGATTTCTTCATCTGAAAACTGGCTGTCCATAGCCTTTGACCATTTATCAATTGGGGAATGACTTGTATTCCTATTAATTTGACCTAGTTCTCTATATATTTGAAGAAAGAGGCCTTTACTTGAGAAATCATAGGTTTTTTTTAATCTTGGCTATATTTGTACAAGTCCTTTTTAATTTAATGTAAGCAAAATTATCATTTTACATCCCACAATGCTTTCTGTGTCTTGTTTATTCATAAACTCTTCTATCCACACATCTGATAGATAATGTGTTCCATGTTCTTGTGATTTGCTTATAACATTTTACTTGTAATATTTCCCTAGCTCATGTATCCTTTTTGACCTTATTTTGGTAAATGGTGTAAGATATTGGTCTATATTTAGTTTCTGCTGGACTGCTTTCCAGTTTTCACCATTAAAAAAAAAACCAAATAATGGGTTCTTATCTCAAAAGATAAGAAATAGATCTTTATGCTTATCAAAAACAAGGTTACTGTAATCATTTACTACTATGTATTACATACCTGCTCTATTCAACTGATTTACCATTCTGTTTCTTAGCTAGTGCCAGATAATTTTGATACTTACTGCCTTATAATACAGTTTAAGATCTGGTACTGCTATCTTCTCCGTTTTGCTTTTTTATTATTATGAATTCCTTTGATATTCTTGACCTTTTGTTCTTCCAAATGAATTTTACTATTTTTTTCTAGCTCAGTAAAGTAATTTTTTGGTAGTTCAATTGAGATGATGCTGAATAAGTAGATTCGTTTAGGTAGAATTGTCATTCTTATTATGTTGACTTGGCCCAACCATGAATAATTACTATTTCTCCAGTTATTTAAATTTGACTTTATTTGTATGAAAGGCATTTTATAATTATGTTTGTCTTGGCAGGTATGACTTTGCTCTATCTTTTTAAAAAATTAATCACTGTGATTCCTTGTGCTAAATTATGGTGCTTTACAAAATTCCTATTACTTTTCCTTAGTGTGGTGTGGAGATAATTCTCCATTCTCAAAGACAATGCCAGCATATGAGAGGTTCTACCAGACTCTAAAGGCTTTGGGTATAGTCCTAGAAAAAAACCTATGCCTTCCCTCTGAGGGCCATCCTGTACCTTCTCTGGGAACCAGCTAGCTTGGTATGAAAAGGATCGTTTCTATCTAGTTGGCTCCTAGGTGATTAATCCTTTGTCTGTAATGAGTCATGAAACAGTTGAAAACACACACACACACACACACACACACAATCCTAAAAACTTTTCATGCTCATACACTTCTTCCAAAGTGACTACAGTAATACAGTTCTTTCCTCTAAGATTGTTTCCAATTTATCCTGTCTGTTTATTGTTTGTACATAATTCTTTGCATGTTGTCTTCTAATTAGACTGAGAGCCTCTTGAAAGCAAGGACTTTCTTTATTTTCTTGCATTTTGCTTTTCTTTGTATCCATAATGCTTAGTACTGTGCCTGGTACATGATAGGAACTTAATAAATACTTCTTGATTTGACTTGACTTGTGGTAGAATGGGAGAAAAGAGACAGGATGCCAAATAGTTCATAGTCTACAAATACGCATTTGACTATTGGTAGTCTAAAGCTAAGATATTTTTATTCAAGGGTTTTATATATGACTGGAGGAATTAAAACACATCTATATTGACATCCTTACATAAATGATTCCAACTGAGGTAAAGGAGTGATAGTATATGGAAGAACAGATCACTGGTTATCCATGAAGGAAAAAATAAAAGAGTTGGCAAAATCATTCCAGAAGTTGCGCTTTTTAATGCTGCATTAAATTTGTAGTAACAAAGATCTTACTTGACTTAAATTCTGTTGTGATCCAGAAAATGAAATACTCTCTTGGGAACCAACTATTTGCTCAAGTGAGATAAATTATCCTAGGCAGCTAGAGTAAATTGCAGAACTCCCTGTAGAAGTACCACAACTGGATCAATAACTTTTGCATTGGGGGTATTTTTCTTACTCTAGTGAACCCCTGCAGAGCTTTCTGCCCTTCATTTAGAGCACGTGCCTACTCTCTGAGACTCCACAACCACCAGAAATCTACATGTCTGGATCTGTCACTGTTTTTGTTTCCATTTACCTATGGGCATCTTTAGTTAACTATCCTATTGTGTCATAATAGTAAATTACTGTAAAATAAAATGTCACAACCAAATTTCTAACTTTCTTCCCATATAGGTATCTCTTTTGTGGTTTCCCATCACTATGAGTGTCATAATTCTTTGGACTCAGTCTGGTATTGGACTTGTTATAATGCTTTTTTTCTTTTTGGTTTCCTGTGGTGGACAGAATAGCATAGTGGGAAGGGTATTGTGTTTGGATGACAGAAAACACAGTTTTAAATCCTGGCCCTCTTAGAGCTAACTAGAACTGGGAACTTAGGGAGGTCACTTCCCTTTATAGGTCCACAGTTTCAGTAGCAGCCAGAGAGGCTGAACTAGATGACCTCTCACTTCCAACTTTAAAGTATGTGCTTATTTTTATGGATGTAGGGTAAAAATAGAAGATAGGAACTCAGGATCTTCCAGACATATGGTTAGTTTTGTCTGTTGTTCAGGGCTCTTGGCACTAGATAGAATCTTTCATTGTGTGGGTAACTAGTCCAAGTTTATTTTGGTCCACTGGAACTAGTAAAAGACACTCTAAATGTAGTCATTTCTTTTCTTTTCTTTTATCTGTTTTTGGAGAGAAGGGGAAGAAATCTAATCTAATATGTAATATAGCTTTTATGACCGTTTCCTAAAAGTCCTCAAAGACAGAAGTGTCATTTGGAGGAGGGCTCAAAATAAACAGGAGACAAAATGGGAGCCATTGACATTTATATACACTTCAAGATTTTCAATACATGTTACAAGCATTATCTCATTTGTCCCTTTTACTGCCTATGAGGTGATATTATTTCCATTTTGTAGATGAAGAAACTGAGAAACAGAGTTACAAAATAGTACAATGGGTGAAAGAATACTAGATTCAGAATCCAGAGGACTTGAGTTGGAATCATATCATTCATCCAAAAATTTATTAAGCACCTCTTATGTTCTAGTCACTGTGCTAAGCATTCTAGATACATAGAAATGCAAAAGCCATTCTCTGCTCTCAAGGAACTTATAATCTAATGGGGGAGAAAACAGGCAAACAGCTATGTACAAACAAGCTCTATTCAAGCTAAATTGAGAATAATCAACGGAGAGAACCCACTAGTACTAAGGGGATCAAGAAAGGCTTCCTGCAGAAGGTAAGATTTTAGCTGGAATTTGAAGGCAGCCAGGAAAGTGAACAGGCTGAGATAAGGAGAGAGAATTGCAGGAATGGGGGAGGACCAAAGAAACTTCCTAGAGGTGGAAGATGGAATATCTCCTTTGAGGAAAAGCAAGGAAGTCAGAGTTAGTAGTGTGAAAAGTGTGTGGGAGGGGTCGAATATGGAATAAGACTGGAAAGCTGGGGGAAGTGGAAGATGTTTCCTAATAATAATGAATAACAAAAAATTTTTGATGCCACGTAGATAATTTTATATTTGATCCTGGATGTGATAGGGAGCCATTGAGTTTTCTGAGTAGGGGACCTGTGTGACATAATCATATCTATACCATAGGAACATCATTTTGATACCTGACTAGAGGATGCACTGTATTGAGGTGGGGGGGGGGGAAGAATTTGCTGTTTATTATCTGTGTGACTTTGGAAAATCAATTAACCTCTCTTAGACTCAGTTTCTTGATCTATGAAATGATCAAGATATATTAGGTGACCTCTGAGGTCCCTTCTAAAGTTTAAATTCTGTGATATATTTAGAGTTATATAAATAGTTAGTGGCACAGTTGGGATTCAATTTCAGTTCTTTATCTACTCTATCATACTGCCTCAATATTTAGAAGAAAAACTTTTTCTGGCCAGAACCTTCAGAATCAGGTAACTAAATAGGTAGGTACCTGGATTTAAATAGTTTTAATGACTTGTCCATGGTCACACATATAGATAGTAATAAGTGCCAGAGGTAAGATTTCAATCCAGATCTTCCTGTCCAGAAATCTAGCTTTCTAACCCTGCGTCTTTTAGAGGCATAGAATAAACACTTAATGAATTCCTGTGGATTTAAATTGATGATTAAGAAGGTTGTTTAGCATTACAACTTTGTACTCATTTTAGTAATATTTCTATAAACTCATACTTGTAAGCTACAACTACTCTTTATGCTACTCTGTAAGCTACTCTTTATGCCAAACAGAGTCTAATTGGTAAATATGCCTTTTCTTAGCTCTTATTCTTGTCCCAAACAGAACAGGCTTAAAAGGAAGAAGATGCAAATCTTCTAACCTCCCTTTTCTATGTTCCCCTAGCCCTGTAATCCAATCATTGAATCAATATTTTTGAACACTGCTATACCAAGAAGTTCCTTTTTTGTTCCATTCAACTTTCATAGCATCTCTCACATCTGTTCTCTTCCCTTTACTCACACAACTACTGATCTGGTTCAAACCCTAACCTAGTAGTCTAGCTTTGCCTACAATAATAGCTCTTGAATATTCTCACAGATTCTCTTCCCTCCATTCTCCAATCAGTTTACCATACAACTGTCAAAATATTTTTCTTGATGGCCTTGATTTACCCCTGTCCTTCCTCTGCTTACAATCCTTGAGTGTGACATACTTCATCTAGGTCTAGGATATGACATAAACATTTTAACTTGATAATTGTGGTCCTTCAGAAGCTGGGTCCAACCTGAAAAACTGGACTGCTACTTGTTTTCTGGAATCTGTATTACATTTACCATCTCAAGGCATTTGTATAAATTCTTCCCCATGCCCAGAATGCATTATACATTTTTACATTCTTAGAATCCTTATCTTATTTCCTGAATCCATTTCAGAATTGCCTTCTTCACCATGAACCCTTCTCAAGTCCTTTGTCAAAAGCTTTTTCTGCCTCTATTCATATAATCATATGATTTTTGTTTTTTTAATTGATTTGGTCAATTATGCTCATAGTTTTCTTATTGCTGAACCAGCCCTGTATTCCTAGTATACACTTAACTTGGTTATAATCTTTGTGATATATTGATGTAATCTCCTTGCCAGTATATTTTTTTGCATCGGTATTTTTTTAGGGAAAAGGGTCCGTAGTTCATATGTTTTTCTTCCTCTGTTTTTGTTCTCCCTAGTTTCAGTATCAAAACCATGTTGGTGTCATAGAAGGAATTTAGTATGAGAGAAGTCTAATTTTGGCAGGTGCGTGAAAGGAGTAGTGGAAGAAAAGACTGGAAAAGTAAATTGGGATCAAATTATGAAGAGTCTTTAATATTCCAGAGTCTGAACTTTGCTTAGTAGAATATAGGGGACCATTCAAAGATACTGACCAGATTAGTGAAGATAAGATCTATGCATTAAAGAGCAAGACTGTATAGAAAAAAAAATGCTCTAAATCGCTATTGATTAGAGAAATGCAAATCAAAACAACTCTAAGATACCATATCTCACCAGTCAGTTTGGCTGAGATGACAAAACAGAAAAATGATAAATGCTGGAAAGGATGTGGAAAACTCAGGAACACTAATGTGTAATGTTGGTGGAGGTGTGAACTGATTGAACCATTCTGGAGGGCAATCTGGAACTGTGCTCCAAGGGCTATAAATAAGTGCACACCCTTTGATCAAGCAATACCACTTTTAGGGCTGTATCCCAAAGAGATCATAGAAATCAAAAAAGGACCCGTATTTAGAAAAATATTTATAGCCACTCTTTTTGTGGTGGCAAAGAATTGGAAATCAAGCCCATCAATTTGGGGAGTGGCTAAACAAGTTGTGGTATATGAATGTAAGGGAATACTATTGTGGTATAAGAAATGAGAAGCAGATAGACTTCATAGTAACCTTGAGAGACGTATATAAACTGATGCTGAGTAAGGAGAGCAGAAGCAGGAGAAATTTGTACACAATTACAGACACATCTTAGGTATGATGACTAACTTTGATAAACTTGGCTCCTCTCAGGAATTCAGGTAATAAAACAACTCCAAAAGACTCATGATGGAAAGGAATATTCACAACTAGAGAAAGAACTACAGTCTGAATGCAGATTGAAGCAAACCATTGCACTTGCTCTTTTTTGTTTGTTTTGTTTCTTCTTTCTCATTGTTCACTCCATTGATCATAATCCTTCTTTTCAACTTGACTAATGTTTAATGTGAAGGTATTTGTAGATCCTATATTTGATTGCATGCCACCATGGAAGGGCAGAGGGGAACAGAGGGAGGAGGAGAAAATTTGAAACTCAAGGGATTGTGGAACTGAATGTTGTAAACTAAAATCAAATAAATATATTTTTTTAAAAAACCTGAAAAAGGGCAAGATAGTAGAAATAAGGTCTCCATTATGGGCATATGCTGGGGAAAAAGGAGAAAGTCTCTGTAGACTATTTCAGACAGAAAACACTCAGATGAATGTGAGCACTTGACTCATCATTTTGCTTCATTCTTTGCACTACAGTAGAACTTTAGTTTATGAGTAACCTGCTTCACTATGCTTCACTGGACAAGGAACATTTGTCTTACAGGATGAACAAAAATTTGCAATATGAACACCATGTTTGGACTTGAACAGCTTGCAAAGGGATGATGCTCAAGTAGGGCAATGTTTTTTGTTTGTTTATTTGTTTATTCTTTCATATGTCAAACAAAGGAACCTCAGGTCAACATATTGCCTAATTGGCTTCATTCGGCATTGCCCCAAAGGATGAACTAATAGATCTGTATGAGGGCAACAACCAGAGGTTGTGGAGGATATCTCATCTGAGGAGGAGGTTAACAGGTTGGAGGAATCCCTCACATCAAGAGAGATTATGGAGGTTTATCAGATGTCAGGAAAAGTGCAAAATTTTGTTGAAAAACATTGCCCAAATAGGGCCGTAGCAATGAGAATGATGGATATTTTTAATGATAATGCAATGTCACATTCCATGACATTCTGAAAAAATGTCAGAAACAAGTATTAGAGAGATTCTTAGTCAGAAGTGAATGTAAAGAAAAAAAATCAATGTGACAAAACATGAAAGTGATTCTAAAAAACAAAATATAAGTAAAGGCCATACTATTAGTCTTAGTGAAATTAACATAAGAGAGAACACTCTGGATGTTGAAATCCCATATGTCCTCATGGAAGGAGATTTTCTTTCCGAGCAATAGCCTTTCCCCCTCCTCTTCCTTCTCAGTCTCCCTCACACTACCCATGACTCTTCTCAAAGGCAAAGTACAGGTTAATTTGTTTTCTTTTCAGTTTATATTGTGTACTAATCATTGCTTTTGTATTTCAGGTGCATTTGGGACAAAAAACTTACTTAAAATTATACATAATTTTATATGAATATTTTTTGGGATGTGGTACCAATCATCCAACCTAACATTAATTCCTGTGTGAACATTTGCTTTGCAATATGAACAAATTACATGATGTACAGAATCTCAGAACAAATTAAATTCATAAACCGCGGTTCTACCGTATTTTCTTTCAGAGGGCCAGGGAGACAAGATAATTGGCACTCTGGAAGCTCCTTTCCTTAGGAAAGACAAGCATATCAAACTCTAGGCACCTTCTTGAACTGAGCAAAACCATCAGATAACCACAGAGAAAGTGGCAGTAAGAATACCCCCAAACCCTTAAGACCTCATCAGCTTCCTGTGTGAGTAATGGTTCTTGGCTCTCATTTCTACCATTGAGGCACCTTGCTCTCAGATGCTACAAAATGACCTTATTCTGTTTCCTGTTGCCCTGTGGCATTTTCCTGGTGGCATTCTACCACCGAAATCCTTGTTTAAAGTATTCTGTGGTTAATCATTGGTTGGTTGGTTGTCCTTTGTTTTCAAAGAGGATCAAAATAACATCACCATGCTAGAGTCAAGTTTCAATGTATGTGACTGTGATTGATCAGACCAATACAAACTTGGAATATTCTACCACAGGTGGGGCACAACTAGTCCATGTGAACATTTTGGGTAGATTCACTAAATTTGTGCATTTTGCATTTCTTTTGAGTTATTTCAGTTCTGCTTTGCTCATAGAGCATAACACCTTCTCTGATGTGGCCACACCATGCTAGGCAGTCCTGTGCTAACATTTCCCATGTCATACAATTAAACTTAAACTGCTTGAAGAGGAAGCCCAAGTTTTGTGTCCTGAATGCCTCCTCTCTCTGCCTGATGACAATAGGGAGAATTGCTTGGGGGAGGTGAGGGGTCAGAATTGGTAGAAGAGAAAGGGCAATGACTAGAGACAGTGTAACTATTAAGAGATTATTATTCTATTTCTTTTATTTCCCATAAATTGTCTTGGTCATCACTTTCCACATTATAGTGTTCAGTAAATAGTTGTTGAATGAAATAATACCTTATTTAGCATAGGTCTATAAAGGATTGAGGCCTTAAACATTAACAGGAGTAGTGGAAGGGTTTCTCTATGTGCAGTGCTGAAATAATATTGCTGAATCAGGTTAGTTAAATATTTAGTTCCTTAAAGAAGATATTGACCCTATATGCTACAAATGTTAAAGTGCAAATTAAGTCCAGCTTTTCAGGTTAGGGTGCAAATATTGACAAAGACTCAAAGTTTTAAGTTTTAAAGCAATGAAACTGATTTTCCTCAAGGAAAGGTGGCTCCTCTGACTAGAGTCAGTTTTCCCCAGAGCCTCTGGCAGTCAGGCAGCTAAGGCACTGCAACCTAATTAAGATCTTTGCCTTGCCCTATCAATAAGGTGCCAATGGACATATCTACACATTTCATGGAGAGGTGTCTATCTGTCATTTGTCTCAAAGGGTCACTTTCCTCTCTCTCTCCAAGCTAATTGAGTTCGTTGGAATTTATCAGGGAACTCCCTTGATCAGCCCTCTTTATGTCACAAAAGGTTTTGGTTTTTGTGGTTGTTCTTATAAAGCACCATAGAAGATTAGGTATTATTCTGTTTACTCTTGTCTGCTACTTGAACTTAGCCTCTGGACTTGTTTCTTAGTGTAAAAAGAGGACTATCCTGTAATTCACACAGGAGTAACAGAACAGCAAAATACACAAAGAAGAGAAAAATGAAGGAAATGACAAGTTTGGATTTAAGTTTTTTTTTTATTTTAGAACTTTTTTTCTCACTGTGTTCTGCTTCAAGGTGGTACAATTGGCTTTTCCAGTAAATATTTTGTGGAGCTCCCTAGGGAAAGGGGAAGGTGATAGTCTGTGGGTTGCTTACAAGGAAAAAGCTCATGTACACATTAGGTAGTGGCTCAGGGTATCTCTGAGGAATTAAGCAGTGCTTCAGGTGTGCTGTGTATGTTTGCCTTGGTAAGATTGACCACCTTATCATTTTGTTTTTATTTATTTTTTCTATTTTAAAACATTACTCATTCCTACCCTGAAGCCAGATCCACTTGCAGTCCAACCCTTTCAGTGCTATAAGGTGTACTGTTATATTCCACAGTGAGGATCACATAAAGGGCCATGCCCCACAGTGAAAAGGGCGCTAAAATATAGAGCTCCCAGGGCTTGTCTTTTCTCCCCCAAATTAATGAATTTCTATCTCTGGACTACAGAATTTACTTCCAAATCCTTCTGATACCTCTGGCCTCTCACCGTGGAAAGAGAAATAGTCTGTCCTCTGAATCGAGGCTTACCAGAAGGGTAAAAATTGTCCCTATCTGGTAGTAAGCCATTATTTCCAAGAGAGAGAAATTAAAGGGTCACTAGCTTGCTTGTCTTTAAAAAAAATGAAGGATTCTGTGGCTTGCTGAAATTGACACTGGAACATTGGTGTTTGCACCTTAAGTGGATCAAAGACCAGTGGGATACTTCGTCTTTATTCAACAAACATCAAAGACCTGCTCTTTGGACATTATATTACCATTGCTTTACCACAAATGGTGAACTGCAAAGGAATGGATTTATGTCCTTCCTTCATAGTGTTTGGCAGGATGCTGCCTGTGGTCTATATGGTGTACTTAATTGAAATATTTATGAGTGGTTGTATCATAGAATAGTGCAGAAGTTGAAGGAGGTGCTCCAAATGCTACAGACTAGTCTGGTAAAAGTAATCTGGAACAAGGGGTCATGACACTTTTCAAAGAAATCACAACTGCCTCTTTAAGATGAGGGAACCTAGAATCATAAGCCTGTCCCACATTTTTGTGAAATTGAACAGAAGAATGTTGCTTTGCCAACTCAAATTATTCCTTTCTCTGCTGGCTGTTGCCTGAATTTCTGTTATTAGAAATTGATTATGCTATGATAGATAGAGCATGTGTTTTGGAATCATAGGACCTAGGTTCAAATCCTAATGCTTACTGTCTGTGTGGCATATGGTAGACACTTAATTTTACTGGGCCTCAGTTTCTTCAAGTGTAAAATGAGAGAAGTATATTAGATGACTTCTGAGGTCCCTTTCAGTAATAAACCTATGATCCTTTGTTCATCCTTTTATTTTAAAATTTCAGTGACAGGAGGCAAATACCCCTGAGAAAAGTAACATTGGAATCTTTTACTAAAAACTTACCCCTTAGTTTGAATAAAGAAACTAAGATGATTTTTTGAAGCTGCTAGACAAATTATAGTCTAAGGAACCAGTACTTGGTGCTTAGAATAGGATAAATGGAGTGGGATGGAATGTTCGGAGAGGAAAGAGGTACTTTTCAATGAGGTAAAGAAGAAGGCATAGAACTGGAGGCTGGGACACCAAAAGGAATTTTTTCTAACTTTCAAATTTTGTTCAAGTCTGACCCTGGCTATGGTATATCTTCTTAGGGCATTTTCCATATATCTGTTCCTTCTAGTAGATTAAGAAAACTTACTCATCTTCCCATTGGGAATGAATATAGAAAGCAGAGCCTGTACTTAACTTTCTCATAATATCTTGACTATTAGTCATCTTCTATATGGAAGTAGGATTCAGAAGTTCTCTTTCAATCAGTCAGCATGCTGAGTACTCCCTATATAATTTTGATTATTATTAGAGATTCTCCCTGCTATCAAAAAACTTACATTCAGTTGGGGAGACAAAATAAATAAACAGGAAAGTGCTAAAAAAACCAATAGAAACTATTTTCATTATTAACTGTCAGAATACCAAGCAATTAGGACGTAACTACAATATGGGTAGAGAACCAGGATCAAAATGCCAAATTTCAAGAGGGCTGAACTTCAAGTTTTCTGAGATGTGAACATCTTAAAAGCCTGGGAAAAATGAATCAGAGTAACCAGATTTATAGAGCTTAGGGTGGAGTAGGGCTTGATTAAGAACTTTGGATAAGACAGGAAGACTGAATATAGATAACCTCATCATTAACCTAAGATCATAGACTTATACATTTAGAACTGGAAGGAACTTTAATAATAACCATTTACATTCAGCCTGCTTATTTTATTGTTCAGGAAAATGAAACCCCAGAATGTTAGTTGTCAAAGAGGGTATAAAACAGCAGGTGGGATTTGAACCCAGGTCCTCTAATTCCAAAACCCTGGTTCTTTCTATTAAACAGTGATAATGACTGAAGGCATTTAAAGCCTACCAAGAAACCAGTTAATTACATTTTCCTGTTATTTAAGTCTCTCTGTATATAGAGTTGAAGTTCCACTTCAGGTGGATCTAGAGCCAGCATCAAATGGTTCAACCAAAAGTCTTTAGCATTATAGGAAGGAAGTAATGACAGAGAGGTGGTTCAGGATTCCCATCATTCTTTAATCATGGATATCTCAGAGAACATGTCTTGGAGGAATAAAGGTAAATAGGATAATAGCACTAACCATAGGTGAGAAAATTGAGAAAGCAGACCAGAAAGCAAGTATCTGCATCCACCATAAAGTTTGAATCTAGAAGGGTATCCTCAGACTCTAAATAGAAAATACTTTCCTGACAATCCATTAATTTCTACCTAAGCCTTTAATCAAATCAGGCAGATTCATATAGACATGGACATTCCATGTACATAATGTAGCTATGTCCTCTTATTAATTCAGATAACCAGCCACAGTAAGCCATCTTTTATCTGGCGTTATCAGGAAATGGTGTATCAGGTTAGTCAAATAGTCTTTCTGAATAGAGACATATCACATATACTAGTGGAAGCATGGTTTAATCAGGAGAAATCTAGCCATAGAGCCAGGAAAATGAGGGTTCATGTTCTGTCTCTGACACATACAGTTTTGGTAATCCATGGCCAGTCAATTAACCTGTTGGTGCTCTAGACAACTCTTTAAAACCATAAATGTGTGGAGAAGGTACCAATCTGCAGTGTAGAGGGAGTTTCCTTTGGAGTAGTACCATGAATCAAATAGAATCACAGATCTAGTTGCTATCCCAATAGCATATATAATATAGTCTCTAATTGATGGCATTACATTGAATAGTTACCTTTAATGGTAAAGGGAGTTAGCTTCATAGGAGTTCACTCTACTTGTGAAATCACAGGCCTAGTAACAGCTCCACTTTTTTCCCTCCAAGAAAGGAAGACAAAACATGTTTTCTATTGATAGATTGCCAATTTTCATAGAAATAGAATGTAGTAACGAGTTTTAGCATCTTATTGCATATATCTTGAACTTTGATTCAAAAGATATTTAAAAGATTTACAAAGTAATATTATGTTACCAATTACTGGTGTATTCTGATTGTACAAAAGTATCTGCTAATAGTGCTTCAGAGGAAAGGAATAGTGGGGGATGGGAGAGAAGATGAGGGAATGAGAGGGGAGGGAATGAGAGGGAAGGGAATGAAAAAGAAGGGAAAGGAAGAGATGGAAAAGGAAAGGAGGGGAGGGAAGAAATGTTCATATAGCATCAACTTTGTGCTAAGCACTGTGTTAAATGCTTTAAAAATATTATCTTATTTGATCCTCATAAAAATCCTTTAAGATGTGGAGTGGAGCCAAGATGGTGGCAAAGAAACAGGAAAATGCCACAGCTCTCACATGGCCACTTCAAATACCCATGAAATATGACTATAAATAAATGTTAGGACTCCAAAACTCACACAAATACACCTCCCTCTGAAGGCAGCTCAGCAGGTGGGGATATGAAACCACGGAAATGAAACCACAGAACAGAAATCCCAGCACTGGGATGGATATGAAACCAGCAGAGCCTGACACCATGGCTTGGCACCAGTGGCAAGCAGGACAAGCAGGACAAGCTGTAGCTGGAGCCTTCAGGAGAGTGGATCTGTGGCAGCTGTGGCAGTTTCCAGACTTATCAAATCATAAGAAATAAGGACTAAGTGAAAGTTCAGTGGAATTCAGCTAAATTTGGGGGAGAAAAGTGGTCTGGCCAAACTACCTCCAGCCACATGTCTCCTTCAGAGCTCCCGGACTGCAGACTGCAGGTGGGGCAAGCAATCATTCAGAGGCCAAGTGCTCTTGTGTTGACTGGCCTGGATCCAGAGCATGGTCTTGGGTGGTGGTCCTAAGGTGTGTTTTCAGTTAATCAAAGCTAGTGGGGGCTTCACCAGCTTCCTAATAGCTCTGACAGCTGTGAAAACCCTAGTGATTTGGAACAGAGCTTTCCCCCCTGGAAACAGAGTTCCACAGAGCTAAAAAATCAAGCAATTAATTGACTGGCCAAAATGAACAGGAAAAGGAAACAAAGTAAGAACAGCAATCAAACTCTAGAATCATTCATTGGGGACAAAAAGGTTCAAAGCATGGAACAAGGGGAAGACAATACAGTCAGAATTCCCACACCAAAACCTTTTAAGAAACATGAAGACTGTCTAGAAGACATAGATCAGCTTAAGAAGGATTTTGAAAACCAAATAAGAGAAATGGAGGAAAAATTGGGAAGAGAAATGAGAATGATGCAAGAAAATCATGAAAAGAGAGTCAACAACCTGATTGAAGAAAATAACACCTTAAAAATAGATTAACTCATATGGCAAAAGAGGTCCAAAGAGCCAATGAGGAGAAGAATGCTTTAAAAAGTTGAATTTGCCAGATGGAAAAAGAATCACAAAAGCTTTCTAAAAAGGATAACTCCTTTGTGGAATAGAGCAAATGGAAGCAAATGACTTTATGAGAAACCAAGATGCTATTAAACAGATACAAACACATGAAAAAATAGAAGGCAGTGTGAAATATCTCCTTGAAAAAAACCACTGTCCTGGAAAATAGATCCAGTAGAGACAATCTAAAAGTTATTGGACTACCTGAAAGCCATGATAAAAAAAAACCATAGAAAGCCTCCTTCAAGAAATTCTCAAGGTAGGAATTCTCAAGGAAAATTGGCCTGATATTTTAGAACCAGAAAGCAACATATAACTTGAAAGAATTTACCAAATCACCTCTTCAAAAAGATCCCCAAAAGAAAACTCCTAGAAATGTTATAGCCAGGTTCCAGAGTCCCCATCTAAAGGAGAAAATATTACAGGCTGCCAAGAGGAAGCAATTTGAATACTGTGAAAACACAGGATAACCCCAGATCTGGCAGCTTCTACATTGAGGTATCAAAGGGCCTGGAATATGATATTCCAGAGATCAAGGGAGCTAGGATTAAAACCAAGAATCACCTACCCAGAAAAATTGAGTATAATGTTCCAGGGGAACATATGGTGATTCAGTGAGGTGGAGGACTTTCAAATATTCTTGCTGAAAAAAACAGAACTGAAAAGAAAATTTGGCACTCAAAAACAAGAAGCATGAGAAGGTAAACATGGAAAAGAATTCATAAGGAACTTATCAAAGTTGAACTATTTATATGCCAACATGGAAAAAATGATAATTGTAACTTATAAAATTATGTTTTTTTCTCAGTATGAGGATAAATGAAGGGAACACAAATGTGTGTATACATATATACACATATGTCTGTATAGGAGTGTGTGTATATATTTATATGCATATGAATACATATCTGAGTATGTGTATATATGTGTACATACAGGGCACATGATCAACTTAATAGGAAGGGATGATACTTTAAAAGGTGAAATTTTAAGGTGGGAGAAGATTAGAATGAGAGGAGATAGGGGAGACAGAATGGGGTTAAACATCTCATACAGAAGAGGCAAGGGATAATTGTTATAATGGAGGAGGAGAACAGGAAGGCAAAAGGGAAAGGGCCAAACTTACTCTCATTGAATTTGGCTTAGGGAAGGAATGACAAACTCTAAACTAGGTATCTTGCCACACAGGAAAGTAGTGGGGATGGGGAAGAGAGGTGGGATGACAGAGGGGAGGGGAGGATGGGGGAGGAAGTTTGCTGGAAGTATACACTTCTGTAAAGAGACTGGGATAAGGTAGAGAATAGAACAAGGGTGCGGATGGGATAGGAAGGAGGGACATATAATCAGTCTCTCACAATATGTCCATTGTGGAGATGTTCTGTGTGCCTATATTGAATTGCTTGTCCTTCCAGTGGGGGTGGGTCATGAGGGAGGAAGGAAAGAATCTAGAATTGAAAGTTCTATGATCAAATGTTAAAAACATATATGTATAAAAATTTTAAAAATCCTTTAAGATACCATATTTTATAGTTTAGGAAAATGAAATTTTCTAGCTGTTCTTAAAAAAACACTTCATCTCTCAACTGCATGTATTTTCTCTAGCTATCCCCCATGTACTCTGTCCTCTACCACAACTATTGACCTCCCTGGCTTCTGTTAAGTCCCAACTAAAATCCTATCATCTGCAGGAAGCCTTCCCTAACATCTTTTAATTCTCCTGCTTTCCCTCTCATAATTATTTTCTGTTTATTCTGTAGATAGCTTGCTTTGTTTATATGAACAGTCTCCTGCATTAAATTTTAAGCTTCTTTATGTAAGGGAATGTTCTTTTCCTCATTTTGTGCTTCCCTCTTCTTAGTACAATGCCTGGGACATAGTAGCCACTTAATAAATGTCTGTTGAATTGTGACTTTCCCAGGGTTACATGACTAGTAATGTTCTCTAGATGGATTTGAACTCATATTTTTATGACTCTCACCCCCCCCCCCAGTTCTCTGTCTACTAAGATACTAGCTACCTCTGGAGATACAGGACTTAGAACTTAATGGAATCTTGAAGACAATCAACTTCAAAAATAATTTTATGTGATCAGAGGTCAATTGCAGAGATCTCTTTGTTGGCACTGAGGCAGGATTCTCTTCCTTTGCCTGGCTTGGATCTCAGTCTTCGGTGGTGGTCCTGGGTTGAGTAGGAGAGCTGGCATGGCAGAGCTTGTGGCAGCTATAGAGAGGGAGGAGAACTCACAGTTCTGAGGCAGGCACTTAGAGTATCTCTGACAACAGCTGCACAAAACCACAGAAATTAGGGGTGGAGCACACTCCATTCTGGAAGTAGAGTCCTACCTGGGCAGAGAGCTCAAAAATTAAGCAGTGGGCTGAGAAAATGAGCAAGCAGAGGAAAAAAATCAGACTCTATAATCTTTATTTGGTGACAAAAAAGATCAAAACATAGAACCAGAAGAACACATCAGAGTCAAAACTCCTGCATCAAAAGCCTCCAAGAAAAATATGAATTGGTCACAGGCCATGGAGGAGCTCAGGAAGGATTTTGAAAATCAAGTAAGAGAAGTAGAGGAAAAATTCAGAAGAGAAATAAGAGTGATGCAGGAAAATCATGAAAACAAGTCAACAGCTTGCTAAAGGAGATGCAAAATGTTCTAAAAGAAAATAATACCTTAAAATAGACTGACTCATGAATATGAAGGAATGATATCTCAAAAACAAAATTGATGAGAGAGGAATATATTGGGAGAAGGAGAAAGGGAGAGATAGAATAGGGTAAAGTATCTCACATAAAAGGCAAGAGAAAGATATTACTACAGAGGGGAAGAGCAGGGAGGTAAAAGGGAGTCAGTCAACTTACTCTCATTGGATTTGGTTTAAGGAAGGAGTAACATATGCACTCAATTGGATACCCTACAAGAAAGTAGCAGGGAAGGGGATAAGAAGGAGAGATGATAGAAGGGAGGGCAGATTTGGGGAAGGGGTAGTCAGAAGCAAACATTTTTGAAAAGTCACAAGGTCAAAGCAGAAAATAGAATAAATGGGGGGCAGGATAGGATGGAGTGAAATATAGTTAGTTTTCAACAGTATGACTACTATAGAAGTGTTTTGCATAAATGCACATTTATAACCTATATTGAATTGCTTATCTTCTCAGTGGGGGTGGGTGAGCACAATGAAGGGAGAGAATCTGGAACTCAACGTTTTAAAAACAAATGTAAAAAAAAATTAAAAGCTTGTTTTCACATGCGTCCAAGAAACAAGATATACAGGCAATGTGGTATATAAACCCATCTTGCCCTACAAGAAAGTAGGGCGGAAGGGGTAAGAGAGAGGATGAGGGGCTAGTAGAGAGGGCAGACTGGGGGAAGGGGCAATCAGTATGTATACCACCTTAGGGTGGGGGGTAAGGGAGAGATGTGGAGGAAATTTGGAACTCAAAAAATCTTGTGGAAATGAATGTTGAAAACTATAATAAATTCTGGGAAAAATATTTTTTTCAAATGAATAATATTCTTAAAGCACAAGTTGGAGTATGCTACTCCCCTGCTTAATGAATTCCAGCGGCTACTATATGTAACCTTTGGCCACAAAAGCAAATTCCTCTATTTGTAATTTTAAAACCTTCACTACATAGTTCCAACCTACTTTTATGTGTTTTTATGTACTCCATAGTGGAACAAAACTGATTTTCTTATTGTTCCTCATGTGACACTCCATCCTCTATCTCCATTTATTTACACAGATTGTTTACCATGCCTACGATGCATTCCATCCTCACTTTGAACTCTTAGAATCCCTTGTTTTCTTGAAATCTCAACACAAATTCAACATTTTAGCTTTTCCCAATCATAACTCCTACCCCCATTTTTTTTCTTAAGCAGAAGGACTAGATCTGTAATATATTTTTTTGAGGGTGGAGGGACTGGTTCTTTATTTCAAAAGACATTTTGTCAATTTTCAGTATCAAAACACTTGCACTATTGTTCCTCTTTCTCCAGATTGGCTCCCAAATAGACCACACCAAAGGAGAGTACATGTAAGCCAATAAACTGCATGATGAAAACCTAACAGAACTCACAGAAACCTTACCAAAAAAAAAATTTTAAAAGAACAGCACACTGCCAGCCCATGGACTGCAGACAGCACTCACAGCCAGATGGGGGTGGAGGTGGGCTGGGGTGGGGATGATCTTGGTACTCCCCACCCAAGAGAAATAAAGCATCAAAAATAATATATACAAAATTAAAAAAAAATTTTGTACACAAGCTATTCAAGACTTCTCCAGCATTGAGTGATACAAAGCACAACGAGATGGCACTTTTAGAGGCAGCAGCTTCAGACCCAGGAATGGGTAATGAGATGAATTTCACTTGGCTAATCAGTGGCAAAAACGTTATTTTTCAAAGAAACATATAGGAGTAGGAGAAGACACCCCAACATCTGGGGCACATGATCCATTCTTCGAGTGAATGAGGAGAGGGAAGACAATTTGGTGTCAGAGAGGTCTCATCTGCGTAATTTGCTTGTTTGCTACTGATGCAAATGTTTAAAAGAGAGAGAAGGAAAAAAACAAAACAAAACACCCCAAGATACCTTAAAGCTGAAAACCTGAAC
>CM053594.1:220528166-220572672 GCA_028646575.1 Pseudocheirus occidentalis
GCAGGAAATGAGGGGTGTTGGCCTAGAGTAAAAGGGCAGGAAACCCAGGGGAAAAGGGTTGGGGTGCAGCAGAAGGGGCTGGAGGAACTGCTTCAGTGAGGCCAGTGACCTGGATGAGAAAAAGTTGCAGAAGAGGGAGGGGCTGGGGCCAAAGCCATAGGAAGGGGGTCACTTAATTGGTCCCCATTGACCCTTTGTGGAGGTGCTCTAGCTTCAAGCATCTTACAATCTTTCCTGAGAACTGTGTTCTGAGAAAGTTCAATGTTGGCCAATAAGTAGGCAACTTAGATCCATCTTTCTTCTCTGCAACAGTATAATTCTAATGGCAAGAGAGTATTATCTTTTAAAGTCTCCAAAACAGGCCACAATTCATGGTTTTCTAGGTGATACCTAGGCCAAACTGTGTTGCAAAAAAACATAAGCTTTTCTTTTCTAAGGTCTCCAGAGAAACTAAATTATTCCCAATGTTATAAAAGACAACCCAAAGGTGAACTTTTGGGAGCTACAGGCATAGGACCTTGAAGTCCCTTCCTCCATTAAGGAAGGTTTGAGAGTAAGCCTCAAAAAACAAACAATACAAGACAGCACAAAAAAAAACCTATCAAAAATGTCTTCAGTTTTCCTAGTTCCCTAGTGCTGAGAGAATTGAAAGAATCTGGCTTACATTTCCAGATGAAGCATCTGTCCTTGTCCTCCATTATTCAGAAGCTGTGCACATACCCATTTTCTCTAAAATAATCAAACAGGACCAAGAACCTGAGTACTAGAGAGCCTCCTAGCTGTCTGACCTAATGGGACCTGAGAGGTCAGGCCCAAAACCCAAAACAAAACACACACGCAAAAAAAACCACAAAAACCCCCACACCTCCAAGGTACTTGGAGAACAAGAAGACAATGCAATAGGGAAAAGAGAGACTTATGTACCTTCCAGTCCTGGCTGCTGAAAAGCTTGACATTAGCAGTGTTTCCCAGTATTAGGGAACTATAAAATGAAGGAGTTACCCATAAAGAGGGTTAATGTTGCTCTGGAGACCCCAAAATACCAATAAGCCAAATCCTGCAAAAAGAATTCCACTCAAGTCTTCTCAGCCAAAGAAAAATAAAGTTGGGGCAGCTAGGTGGTGCAGTGAGTAGAGCACCAGTCCTGGAGTCAGGAGGACCTGATTTCAAATCCGGCCTCAGATACTTAACACAAAAACTAGCTGTATGACCTTGGGCAAGTCACTTAACCCCAACTGCCCTCCAAAAAAAAGAAAAAAAAGGAAAAAGAAAATTTATTGAAAGTTTGCCATATGGGGTAGACTCTTGAGCCTAGGTATCTGTAGTGCTTGCATTGGAAAAGAAGGACAGAGTAAGTCTGACAAAGTAAGTCTGTGTGCTAGGAAATTCTATGGCACTCTCACATAGCAGTCTGCTAAGCCATTCTATGGTGCTCTCACACCACATGGAGGGAGATGGGGTCTTATGTACAGAAGAATCTAGTGGTGGTCTAGAGGAGGAGTTTAGGGAAGATCTTCTGGAGGAGTCAATGAGGTTAGACTCCAGTAATAAGTTTGGGGAGGGTCTTCAGGAGGAATTAGTGAGTTCAATGCAAGGGTGGATGGATATTTTGTTAGGTGGAAAGCAGATGAACAATGGAGGGCCAGGCTAGTAAAAGAGGTTTGGGCCCAGCCACAATGGAAAACTTATGGTCTCTGCAAATGCCTCATCAAGTGGGAAGATTTAATCAGACTTCAAGGGGTTTCCCAGGCACTGTAACTAAAAGATTCAAGGAGAGCTCAAGGGGGCTCCCAGAGCCTTCACCTCATCATTAGAAGAAATGGAGTTGGAAGCAGCAACAATCGTTTACTATTGAAGATTTGTGCATCTCATTATCTCTTTCTCATCAATGCTATCTTCTGTTGACCTAATTTCAATAAAACTTGATGGATATACCTTTGTAGCAAACATTGCCATTTGTTAGACAATAACATTGTAAGAAGAAGAAATAGACTGGATATGAGAACAATAAAGGCAATGTGTGTGCAGACTGCTGGAGTGATCATAGACTTATCCTCTCCAAGCTAAACTTTTGCATTCAACAAAAGCAGCAGCTCAGAGGAATAATGACTACTGGATAACTTAACATCAGCAGATTAGAGTGCTTCTCTGTGTGTGATCAGTTTGTTACTGACTAAGAGAGAAATGTAAGCCAAACACACTTTTGGTAATAGTGGGGCAGAAAAGGAGTGGACAGCTTTCAGAGATTTGGTGTATGTTACTACATTTACTCATCTAGGATAGAGCACTCAAAAGCATTAAGAATGGTTTGATGAAAATGATTGGGAATTTTACAAGCTGTGAAATAAAAATATGAGAACTCTACAGGGTCTGTCTACAAGCAGGATCATTCACTATTTCTAAAAATTCATTGTTTAATTCTATCAAGTAATTTACACACAAGTAAAACTTAGAAAGCTGCAGGATTTTTGGCTCAGTAAGAAGGCAGATGAAATTCAGTTTTATGCTGATAATAACAATCCAAAACATGTTTAGGATGCTGTGAAAACTATTTATTGTCCTTATCTTTAAAAAAATTTTTCCTCAGCTACAAGCAAAAACTTTTTTAACATTTGTTTTTTAAAACTGACTTGAAAATTCTCTCTCTTCCTACCCCTACTCTCCTCCATTAATAAGGCAAACAATTAGATATAGGTTACGCATGTGTAGTCATGTAAAATATTTCCATATTAGTCATGTTGTAAAAGAAAACATGAACCAAAATTTAAAAATTCTCAAGAAAAACTAAGCAAAAAAGTACACTTCAATCTGTATTTGGACGTCATCAGTTCTTTCTTTGGAATTTATTGTGTGGCATGGGAGACAGTGGCACAGGGCATTAAATAATTATCTTTGGAATCACATAAGCAAGACTGGGCACAAAAATGTCCAGTTGCAAGAAGAACCATTGAGGCAGAGTGCTAAACCAGTATCCATTTATTAAAGGAGCCTAATCTCCTTTAATGACTAAGGTCTCAGATCTTCCACATGATCTGAGATGCTTCCTTTCTCCAGGGCCTTAGTTTTATAGTGCTTAATACACAAATAATAGAGATGAACCAAACTAAAAACACAAAGGATAGATCTTGCCCTTGACCCTCCAGGACAGTCTACACAAACACACACAAAATACAGAATCCCATTGATTAGAAGACTAATGAGCAGACCTTGACAGACCTATCTTGATTTTTCAAGAGATCCTACCAAGCCAATGAACATACTCATGGGTCAGACTTATAAACAGATGTCAAAACATCTACATGGACAAATGTCACTACAGTAGCAAGGCAGGCCACAGCCTAATGACCAGGGTCAGTCACTGCCCAGATGCTTATTACCATCTCCCCATGCTGGGCAACAAGAAGGTGAAGAAAGGTAAAGGGGCAAGGCTGGGCAACTTTCTGTATTATTGACTCACTTCTGTCGTGCTGGGCTTGGTCTCTAGTTGACTTCCTATGGCTAAGCATGTGAACTTCATGGTGACTGAACTTCTGATTATGTGCTTTATAGGTTGGGGTGCTTCATAACAGGCTTGAGGTCGTTTATAAGAGTTTTGGACCTTTTATAAGAAAAAAAACCTGTCCATTTAATTATTATTGCATGTGCATGTATTAATTGATCAACTAAATGTATATTGATAAATAAGTATAATATTAATATTACTAATAATCACTATCCCTATTAAATAGCTAGCTGATTAATACCGATTGGGGTAAAATTGGAGTCTATTCAGGTAATCATTTCAAGACTAGAGAGACTACTTGTTGGGAAAGTTTTATGTGATATTCTTAATTTGTATTGAACCTGAAATCTGAGGTGCCTTTCATTTCGGAAGATTTTATAAAACAAACAATTAAAATCTTGACCAGTGAAATGGATATTTTGTATTTAAATTAGAATTTAAAATATGTTGACAAATTTTCCCATTACTCATGTCTAAAATGTATGTCTCTTTGCATTTTAAGTTCACCTCCCTGTGAGAAGGTGAACGATAGCACCTTTTATCTTTATTGTTTTGCATTCTTGGTTTATTATTGTGTTGAGCAGAGTTCTAAAGGTTTTTCTTTAATTGTAATCATATAGATTGTGCTAGTTCCACTCATACTTTTCTGTATCCATTCCAAATTTTCTTTGAAATTATCAATTGTACCATTATTCATATATCTCATTATATTTTGTGATTCTGCAATAAGAGGACACTCTTATAGTTTTTAACTATCATGAAAAGAGCTATTATAAATATTTTTGTTAATATAAAGTCTTTTCTTCCTTCTTTGATCTTTGGGGAATAAGCCTAGAAGTGGTGATATATCCGTGGAAGGATATGTACAGTTTAGAATCGCTGGGGACGTAGGTCAAATTGTTTTTTCAGAATGGCTGGAAAAATTCACAGTGAAGAAATTTTAAAGTAAATGATTTTTACCTTAAATGCCATTGGATATGAATGCAATTTCTTTTTTTTTTAATTTAAGCAAAAATTTTAGTTTTGTTTTAAAAGGTTAGATATGTGTATTTAAACACAAAGCAAAATAGATATAATTCAGATGAATTGTTTTCACCTGCAAGATTAAAAAAACAATCTTGGTAAATATGAATTTCATAGCTGGAAAATCTTGCAATAGTTGGTAGGAATGTATTTTCAAAGCACTAGTTAGAGTTAAAACATACAGTACCCGTAGACCTCAATAGAAATCATATTTCTAAAAGGCCAAGAGTTGCTCTGAAAATTTGGAGATTAGGAACTGTAGACAGAGACTTGAACATTGAGAGCAATGATGAAAATTAAGTAAAAGTTTTATTCTCAACAGGACATTTTAACAAACTACCTGAGTAAATTCTTTGTTTTAAAGAAGAACCTTCAACTCCTACTGATTAAGTGAGGGTCCTATCACCTTTCATTTTTCTACTTATTTCAGAATTATTCCCTAAGTTTACAAGCTGTTTTAGCCTCCTTTCCCTAAAAATTCAAGTACATTACAGCAGAGGCATCAAATATTCAGTCTGGCAATGCTCTCAGTGCCCTCCAGTCAGATGAAAATGTAATTAGGAAATATTTAACAAAACAAATTGAAATGCATTAGAACATAAATAATGTTAATAAGTGTTCTTTTGTAGTCAACATGTACTGGCCAGTCCTTATGTACAGTTTAGGGGCACATGTTTCTATTTTAGCTTGACATGACTGCATTAGAGAATGTCAACTAAGCTTTACCTTGAAGCACTGGGAAAATAAATGTTTTGCAGTAGAAGGTAGTGGGTTAGAATCTAGAGAACCTGGATTCGAATCCCAGCTTTAATTGATACTACCTGTATGATTTGAAGTATTCCCTGATTATCTAAGGTGTAAATATAATGAATCTAACAGTCAAATCTTTGGGAGCTGGCTTCAGCACACCCCTTACTGAGTACTACAATTTAAGTTTCAAGGATAGTATATTTTTTAATCATATAGCATTTATTTTTGAGTATCGACAAAGCAGTTGCTGATTCAATCAGTAGAAGTCCAAAGTATAATCATATTCATAAATCCCCATCCCCTATGAAATGAAAATACTGCCTGGCTAGAAATAAAAAGTATCAGTGAAAGATTGTGTATCTTGGGGGAAGGAAGAAGTTGATGGAATGAGGGAAAGATATATTTGCTTAGAGGTAAAAATGAAAGACTGAAATGAAAAGAACAGTAAAAAGCATAGAAATGGCATATGAGAGTGTGAAGCATCTGAATTTGGAAGACAATAAGGAAATTATTTCAAACCTTCTTATTTTACATATGAGAAACCATACAAGCTCACATAGAGGATCAGTGGCAAAGTGAGAATTCAAACTCAGGTGGTCTTCTCCCAAAGCCAATACTTTGCCCACTATATCATACTGTTTGCCTGCTAGTATGATTTCAGTTATGATTGTTCTCTTGGTGTATTTATTTTTTCTGCTTTGTCTAAGCTGCCAGTATCTCTATTAACTAGATCAGTGACTTGGAAAAACTACTTTATCTTTCTAGGTTTGTTTTACTACTTATAAAATGAAAAGTTTGACCAGGTGATCTCTAAGATTCAATTTAGCTTTAAAATTGAAGGGGTGTTTCTCCCACGTCTCCAACTAGATATACTCCTGTCACTTTAAGCATAACTATAAAAAATCTATACTACTAAAAGAAAAAAATCTATACTACTGCCCCTTCTAAATTAGCTGTCCCTACACAATTGCTTGTTTCTGTTTATGGCACCACCACTTGCCCAGTCAATTAGGCTTGAAATTTCAGTGGATTATAGATGTAAAGCCATCTGTTCAACTCTTTTGATTATATATAGAGAGGAAACTGAGGGACAGGAAGGTCAAGTGATTTACTGAAGGTTACACAAATAGTAAACAATGATGGTAGGAACTGAACCCTGCTTCTTAGTAAAGAACAATTCTCTTTATGCACCACCTCTAGAATAATCTTACTAAAATACCATTTTGATGTTAACAGACTAAAATATAAATCAATCAATGAGCAAGTTAGTAAGAGGTTGCTAAAAACCAGAAATTATTAGGCTCTGATAATACAAAACCAAAAATAAAAACAGTTCATACCCTTTAGAAGCTTATATACCATTACTGTTGAAGGGATGATGATGATGAAGAAGAAGAAGAAGGAAAAGAAGGAAGAAGAGGAATTCTATTCATTTTTGCTTATCTAAATTCTATACTTCCTACAAGACTTAAATCTCAGCTCTTCTTTATAGCATTCCTATAATTCTGCATATGATGAAACTGAAACAGACCCAGGATCACTCATATCATAATTTGGAATAGGATTCAAACTCAAGTCTTTCTGACTTTAAGTCTGCTACTCAGATTTTGCAGCTCCCACATAGCCACCTCAAATACCCATAAAATATGACTCTAAATAAATTTTAGGGCTCTAAAACTCACAAAATACATAAAACACAACCCTTGCTAAATGCAGCTTGGCACAAAGGACTCATCACAGCAGGCTGGGATTCAAAAAAAAAGCCTAGCCTGAAACCATGGCCTGGCTCCAGGGTGGAGTCTTCAGGAGAGCAGATTAGTGGCAGCAGTGGCTGTTTCAAGATTTATCCAGCCAGAATAAATAAGGACTAAGTGAAAGGTCAGTGGAATTCAGCTAAATTGGGGGGAGAAAAGTGGTCTGGTCAAACTGCAATCAGGGTAAGGAAGCAGCAGAAACAGAGGCCTGGCAGCCTCCAGGTAGCTGCTTCAGAGTTCCCAGCCTGCAGACTGCAGAGAGGGCAACTGATCATTTAGAGGCTAAGTGCTCTTGCATTGAGCAGCCTAGATTCATATCATGGTCTTGGGTGGGGGTCCTGGGATGTGTTTTCAGCAAGCCAAAGCTGGTGGGGCTACAGCAGCCTCCTAATATCACCAGCAGCTGTGAAAACTCCAGGGATTTGGGACAGAGCTTTCCACCATGGAAGCAGAGTTCCACAGAGCTATAAAATCAAGCAATTAATTGACAGCTCAACATGAGCAGGAAAAGGAAGCAAAATAAGAATAGCAATCAAACTCTAGAATCCTTTTTTGGGGACAAAAAGGATCAAAGCAAGGAACGGGAGGAAGACAACACAGTCAGAACTCCCATACCAAATGCTTCCAAGAAACATGAAGATTACCTACAAGCCATAGATCAGCTTAACAAGGACTTTGAAAACCAAGTAAGAGAAGTGGAGGAAAAATTGGGAAGAGAAATGAGCATGATGAAAGAAAATCATGAAAAGAGAGTCAACAAGCTGACTGAAGAAAATAACTACTTAAAAACAGATGAACTCAAATGGCAAAAGAAGTCTAAAAAGCCAATGAGGAGAAGAATGCCTTAAAAAGTCGAATTTGCCAGATGGAAAAAGAATCTAAAAAGCATTCTGAAGAGAATAATTTCTTTAGAATTAGAGTAGAGGAAATGGAAGCAAATGACTTTATGAGAAATCAAGATACTATTAAACAGATACAAAAAAATGAAAAAGTAGAAAGGAATGAGAAATATCTCCTTGAAAAAACCACTGACCTGGAAAATAGATCCAGGAGATACAATGTAAAAATTATTGGACTACCTGAAAGCCATGATCAAAAAAGAACTTAGAAAGCATTCTTCAAGAAATTCTCAAGGAAAATCACCCTAATATTTTAGAACCAGAGGGCAAAATAGAAATTGAAAGAATTCACCAAATCACCTCCTGAAAAAGATCCCCAAAATAAAACTTCTAGAAATATTATAGTCAGGTTCCAAAATTCCCAAATCATGGAGAAAATATTACAGTCTGCTAAGAGGAAGCAATTTCAATACTGTGGAAACACTATTAGAATAACCCAGCATCTGGCAGCTTCTACACTGAGGGATCGCAGGGCCTGGAATATGATATTCCAGAGATCAAGGGAGCTAGGATTAAAACCAAGAATCACCTACCCAGCAAAACTGAGTATAATCTTTCAGGGGAACATATGGCCATTCAATGAGGTGGAGGGATTTCAAGCATTCTTGCTAAAAAAAACAGAACTGAACAGAAAATTTGACAATCAAACACAAGAAGCATGAGAACGTAAACATGGGAAAGAAATCATAAGGAACTTATTAAAGTTAAACTATTTACATGCCAATATGGAAAAACAATAATAGTAACTTATGAAACTTTTCTCAGTATGAGGTTAGGGGAAGGTAATACAAATGTATGTATATATATATACATATGTATGTATGTATGTGTGTGTGTATGTGTGTATGTGTGTGTATGTATACCTACACATATGTCTTTATAGGAGGGTATATATGTGGATGAATACATATCTGAGTATGTGCATATATGAGTTCATAGTGGGCACAGGATCAATTGAATAGGAAGGGATGATGCTTTAAAAGGTGAAATTGAGAGGTGGGAAAGGATTAGAATGAGAGGATATAGGGAGAGACAGAATGGGATTAATCATTCCATATAAAAGAGGCAAGGGATAACTGTTACATTGGAGGGGAAGAACAGGAAGGCAAAAGTCAAAGGGTCAACTATACTCTTATTGAATTTTGCTTATGGAAGTAATGACATAAACTTTAAACTGGGTATCTTGCCACACAGGAGAGTAGGGGTGATGGGGATGAAAGGTGGGACTATGGAGGGGAGAGGAGTGGGGGGAGGAGGGTTGCTGGAAGCACATACTTCAGTAAAGGAACAGCAACAGGGTAGAGAACAAAACAAGAAGGGGGAGGCGGGATAGGAAGGAGGGACATATAATCAGTCTCTTACAATATGCTCACTGTGGAGATGTCCTGCATAATTACACATGTACAGCCTGTATTGAATTGCTTGTCCTTCCAGTGGGGGTGGGTGATGAGGGAGGAAGGGAAAGAATCTAGAATTTAAAGTTCTACAATCAAATGTTTAAAAGATAGCTAGATCTATAGATAGATAGATAGATAGATATAAAGTAATTATTATTATTATTATTAACTACATGCATCTGAGAATTAAGATATACATGCACTGGGGTAGGGAGACCCATCTTGCCCTACCAGAAAGTTAGAGGGGTGATGGAGGAGGACATAGGAGAGAGCAGATTGGGGGAGGGGCTTTACAATGGGATCACTGTTTTGGGTTTGTGAGTAGGGGAAAGACAGGGAGAAAATTTGTAACTCAAGAATCTCATGAAAATGAATGATGTAAACAAGAAAATAAATAAAAAATTCAAAAAGAAAAAAAGTTTGCTACTCTATCCATTGCACACCCTAGCTGCCTCATGTATACATTCATGCATACATACTTGTACACACATATGTATGTGTATATACATAAGAAATGCAAAATAATTTTTAGGATGGAATGTTCTAAGAGCTGCAGAGATCAGAAAAAGGTCTCATATAGGAGAACACATTGTTATTCATTTCTTCTATACTACTTATAGGATAAAATCTGAACTCTTTAGTTTGACATTCAAGGTACTTTACATTTTAATTCCTTTCCAACTTCATTTCTCATTAATTCCCCATGTGGGTCTCAGGCTTTATTTCATATTTTCATTTAGCACTTTATTTATCACTGATTATTTAGCACCTTGAGACATGTGATTTCTATATCTTCATGACTGATCTAAAAAGAGCCTAGACAGTATCTTTCAAGAAATTATCAAGGAAAATTGCCCTGGTATTTTAGAACCAGAGAGTAAAATTGAAATGGAAAGACTCTTCTAATCACCTCCTGAAAAGAGATCACAAAATAAAAATCCCAGGAATATTATGGCCAAATTCCAGAGCTCCAAGGTTAATGAGAAAATAATGCAAGCATCTAGAAAGAAACAATTCAAATATGGTAAAGCCACAGTCAGAATAACACAAGATTTAGTGACTTCTACATTAAAGGATTGGAGGTATTGGAATATAATACTCTGGAAGGCAAAGGAGTTAGGATTACAACCAAAAATCACCTACCCAGCAAAACTGAGTATAATATTTCAGGGGTTGGGGGGAATAGATATTCATTAAATAGTGGACTTTCTAGCATTCCTGATGAATTGAAATTTTGACTTTCAAAAATTTTACTTTCAAATACAAGACTGAAGAGAAGTATAAAAAGGTAAACAGTAATGAGAAATCAGAAATGGACTTAATAAGATTAAACTGTTTACATTCCTACATGGGAAGATGATATTTGTAACCCATAAGAAGTTTCTCATTTTTATATACTTCTCATCATTATTATTTGTCTACATAGACAAAAGGCATAGATGTGAGTTGAATATGAAGGGATATCTAAAAACAATGAAAATAGGGGGTAACAAAGAAGAATACACTAGGAGAAGGGGTAAGGGAGAGATAGAATGGGGTAAATTATCTCACATAACAGAAGCACAAAAGAGCTGGAGGGGAAAAAGGTGGAAGTAGGCAGGAGTACTTAAAAGTTACTCCCATGGAAATTGGTTCAAAGAAGGAATGACATACACAGTTGGTTTAGTATAGAAATCTGTCTTATACTACAGGAAGGTTAGAGGTGAAGGGGAGAAGAGAAGGGATGGAATAAATACACAGTAATTGTTAACTGCAGAAAAAAAATTAGTACAGGTATCTTAGATAGCGGCCTCATTTCTCAAATATGTAGAAAACTGAATCAACTTTATAAAAATAAGAATTGTTTGCCAATTGATAAATTGTCAAAGGTTATAAGCAGGCAGTTTTCCTACAAATTAATCAAGTCTATCAATAATGGTATGAAAAAATGTTCTAAATCACTACTGATTAGAGAAATGCAAATTTAAAAAGACTCTTAAGGTACCACTCCACAGCTATCAGAATAGCTAATATGACAGAAAAGGAAAATGCAAATGTTGGAGGGGATGTGGTAAAATTGAGATACAAATGCCTTGATGATGGAGTTGTGATTCAACCATTCTGGAGAGCAATTTGGAACTATGTCAAAAGATTGATTGTAGCCTTTGATCCAGCAATACCACTACTAGTTCTGTAACTGAAAGAGATAAAAAAGATCTATATATAGCAAGACATTTATAGTATTATTTTAGTGGTAGCAAAGATTCGAAAATTGAGGAATGCTCATCAATTAGGGAATGACTGAACAAATTGTGGTATATGATTGTGATGCAATACTTTTGTGTTGTAAGGAATGACAAGCAGTACACTTTCAGAGAAACCTAGAAAGACTTATATGAACTGATGGAAAGTGAAGTGGCAAAAACAAGAGAACAGTGTATACAGTAAGAACAATATTGCTCAATGATCAAAGTAAATGACAGGTATTCTCAGCAATGCAATGATCCAAGACAATTCCTAAGGACTTATAATGAAAAATGCTGTCCACCTCTAGAGAAAGTACTGATGGATTCTAAATCCAGGGTAAAGCACACTTTGTAAACTTTATTTTTCTTTGTTATTTTTTTTACCTGTTTTCTTTCACAACTTGAGTAACGTGGAAATATATTTTGCATGACAGCACTTTATAGATATATAGAGAAAAAGTTTTATGAAACAAATGTTAAAATAATTTTACATATAAGTGGGGAAATATGAAATATTAAATAATTCAAATTAAAAAAATATTCTTTAATTTAGGAAGCATGTTTTCTATCCATTTCACCCACAGGACTAAAGTCTGGATTTGGTAATTCCAGAACTTATTGATAGCTTCTGAATAAATATATGTTGAAGAAAGTCACATCCATTTTATCCACATATGTTTTATGTATCCACAAGTTTTCAGGGAGGCTGATTTTTATATATCTTTCAGTTGGTCACTGAAGTCTTCTTCGAGAGTGGGTTATCTTGAAAACCTTTCACTGATGCAGGAAATGTGGGCTGTATTTGCAGAATTTAGAGCTAGAAGGGAAATTAATCACCTGTTTAATCACCTGTATTTTAGAAAGTCAGCCATAGAAAGGTTTACCGAGTTGAACAGATAGATAGATAGATAGATAGATAGATAGATAGATAGATAGATAGATAGATAGATAGTCTAGATAGTCTAGACAGACACCTCCTTTAGACAACAACCAAAACAAATCTCATAGTGTTTTCTATTTTACAATGTGATTTTCAAACCTTTCCTAGTCTTATAGAAGACAAAACTGAACTCTAGAGAAGTTAAATTGCCTTCTTAAGTTCACAGAGCAAGTTAGGAAGACCTAGAACGTGGGCCCAGGTCTCTTAACTCCCATAGTTCTGGCTCCCTGTACTATATACAGTATCAAAACATCCTCAAAATGATCTTGTGACGGAGGTATTCTCTGAATTATCTACATTTTACAGCTGAGGAAATTATGACCCAACAAAATTATATGGCTCACCCATGTATTTAGTAAGTAGAGGAGAATTTTGAACTTGAAGTTGTCCTGTTTCCAAGTCAATTAACTCTATCCATTGTACCACACAATAACCAAAGACAGGGTCAAATGTCCTCTTGGTGCCAGCTTCAAACAATACATTGTAGAATTAATTTTACTCATTAAAAAGTGAACTTGAGTTCTAAGATTCTGTTGCTCACTTAATAGCTGTGTGACCTGGGGAAGATCAAGTAATTTGCTTGGGCTTCCACTTTCTCATTAGTATAATGAGGATAATGTGGCCTTATCTACATGCAGGGAAAGTTTGGGGGACAGATAGATGAACTCCGGAGGTTTCTTCTAGCTCTGAAATTTGATTCTATGATTTTGCTAATGATGATTTTATTGACTAAGATTTTGCTAACACCAAGTATCTTACTCCATGCTATATTGCAACCATTAGTATTTTCCATTTGGAGTGAAAAACTTACATGAGACTTTGCACACATAAACCTCAAAAACCTACTTGAACCTTTTGGTAATCCCACCTCTTACTGAATTTCTGTTTGTTTTTGTTTTTCCCTTTCATTGTGTATGTGCCTCAGGCAAGGTAAAGAGGTTTGTAAAGTGTCTCTATTAGTTTTTCTGCTTTGATTACATTGGAACCTGAATGTATGATAACTTTAGAACTTGTTTTTTTTCTAACCATATTCATTTATAAACAGATTTTCTTTCTGGCTTTTAGTGCAACCTCTTCTGCTAAACATCATTCTTTTATTCTCTATTTTATATGCAAGAATCAAGATGGGCTTGCATTTAATCTCCTTCCTCACCCTGATTACAAATTCCCATTTCAGTGTCTCCTGGTTTCCATTTCCAGTTTGTGATTAGATAAGAATCTGTCTGTGTTATGCACCTTTAACTGTGGAAGAGTAATCTGATAGTATGTAGCTTCTGTGTTAGGATTAGAGAAATGTGCCTTTCTGTGTGGGGTTTTTGAAAAGTATTTATTCAACCTTTATAGAATGATATAATTAATTTTAAATGAAATTTCTTTGAAGCAAAAAATATTTCCTTGAAAAATACTGGATATTGTGGTTTTGTATGTTAATTTGTTGAAAATTAAGTTGTAGATTAATTTATAGATGGCTATATCCAGTGTTTCTGGTTTTTTCTCCTTGCTAGAGAAACATTATGCCTCTATGATATTTGAAGCATTTAAAATAGGAAGGAATTTGAAAGTAACTTCATTTGGAAACACTGTAACAATGAAATATAAAAGATATCAAAGCCCATGTTACAAAAGTCAGAGTGATGGTATATTTTTTATAGTCTTTGTGGGACCATCATGTAAATAATCAATAACAAAAACAGGCCTACCCTGAAATTAATCAATGAGGGTAGAGATAGTGACCTGGATATTCTTAAGAGTTGCTGAGAATAGTGGAAGGACATGTGTCATTGAGAGAAGGGATAAGTATTTGTTGGGGGGTAATTGTTGTTTATTGATTTTATTTTTGTTGCTTCGAAAGTAAGTCTTCATTATAAAATATTTGGCAATCTACCTGCCAAAACAAACCCAGTACCTATATGAACACAACTACAAAGCACTTTTCACACAAATAAAATCAGATTTAACCATTTGGAAAAAAACATCAATTGCGTGTGGCTGTGTCAAGCTAATATAATAAAAATGACAATTTTACTGAAATTAAATTACATATTTAGTGACATATGAATCAATCTATCCCAAAATTACTTTACTGAGCTAGAAAAAATATTGACAAAATTCATTTGAAAGAACAAAAGGTCAAGAATATCAAGGCAATTAATGAAAAGAAATGCTAGGGAAGGTGGCCTGGCCATACCAGATTTTAATCTCAAGTTATAAAGCATCAGTCATCAAAACTATTTGGTACTGGCTGAAGAATAGCGTAGTGGATCAATGGAATAGATTGGGGTACAAATGACTAAGTTGTCAACAAATATAGCAATATACTGTTTGATAAGCCCAAAGACCCCCAGTTTTGGGGATAAGAACTCACTATTTGACAAAAACTTCTGGGAAAACTGGAATATAGTATGACAGAAATTGAGCATAGACCATCAGCTAACGCTGTACACCAAAATCAAGTCCAAATGGGTACATGACCTAGGTATAAAGGCTGATGCTGTAAATAATCTGGGGAAGCAAGGAATAGTCTACCTGTCAGATTTATGGAGTAGGGAAGATTTTATGACTAAAGAAGAGTCAGAGAGCATTATAAAATGAAAAATGGATAATCTTGATTATAAATTGAAAAGTTTCTGTACAAACAAAGCCAATGGAACCAAGATTAAGAGGGAAATGGGAAACTGGGAAAGAATTTTTACAACCAGTGTCTCTGATAAAGGCCTCATTTCTAAAATATGCAGGGAATAATGTAAAATCTATAAGAATACAAGTCATTCCCCAATTGATAAATGGTCAAAGGATATGAACAGGCAATTCTCAGAGTTGGGAATTAAAGATATCCATAAGCATATGAAAAATGCTCCAAATCACTATTTGAGAAATGCAAATCAAAACAATTTTAAGGCACCACATCTCACTAGCCATATTGGCTAAGATTACAAAACAGGAAAATGACAAATGCTGGAGAGGATGTAGAAAAATTGGAACTCTAATGCATTGTTGGTGGAGCTGTGAACTGATATGACCATTCTGGAGGGCAATCTGGAACTATGCCCAAAGGGCTATAAATAATTGCATACCCTTTGACCCATTAACACCACTTCTCAGGTTGTATCCCAAAGAGATCATAGAAGCAGGAGGAAGAGCCATATGTACAAAAATATTTATTGCAGCTCTCTTTGTGGTGGCAAAACCTGGAAATTAAGGGGATGCCCATCAATTGGGGAATGGCTAAATAAGTTGTGGTATATGAATGTAATGAAATACTATTGTGCTATAAGAAATGGGGAGGAGATTGACTTCATATTTACCTGGAGAGTGTTATACAAATTGATTCTAAGTGAGAACAGAACCAGAAAAAACTTGTACACAATCACAGTCACATTGTATGTGTGACGACCAATCTTGACAAACTGGACTCTTCTCAGCAATGTACAGCTATAAGACAACTCTACAAGTCTCAGAATGTAAGGAGATACCTAAATTCAGAGAAAGATCTAGAAAGACCAGAGTTTAAATGGAGACTGAAGCAATCTACATGCTATTGCTCTTTTCCATGTTTGGTTTTGTTTCCTTTTTCCTATTATCCACTCCATTGGTTACAACCCTTCTATACAACCAGACTAATGTCATTGTTAAAGTATTTGTACAGTCTGTGGCTGACTGCATGCCGCCATGGGTGGGGGTGGGGGTAGAGGGAGGGGAAAAAACTTGTAACTCAAGGGACTCTAGAACTGAATCTTGTAAACAAAAAGTAAATAAATCAAATTTTAAAAGAATAAATTTAAAAAATAAAGTAAGCCTTTTGTTGTTAAGTCATTTAAGTCAGGTCAGACTCTCTTTGACTCCATTTGTACATGCATATATACATACATATACATATACGTACGTATGTATGTATGTATGTATAGACAAAGATACTGAAGCGATTTGCCATTTCCTTTTCCAGTTGAGAAAACTGAGGCAAACAAGTTTAAGTAACTTGCTCAGAGTCATATAGCTAATAAGTGACTGAGACTGGATTTGAACTCAGGTATTCCTGATTCCAATACTAGCACTCTAACCATTGTACCACCTCAGTGCTTATAAAATAATAGGTAGGAGAGAACAATATACCAAATATTAATATGATACTAAGGTGCAAATATAATTTATCTTCCATATTTTTCTAGTTTTTCTTTCTAAATTTTCTGTATATGAAAAAAGGGAATTAATAAGGGGGACTTAAGTACATCTTCAATTTTTTTTAGTTATGAATACAAATATGTTACCAAATTTTTGTTACTGAAACTCAGTACTGTATTTTTGGACAATAATGAGATTATATATGAATATACATATTGAAAGTAAATAATAGTATCTTATGCATAGGCATGTGTTGAATACAAGAACATAAATATGACATTTAGCCACTTAAGTAAAAAGAAAATATGATTAGCACTATTGTATGCTATTCTCTATTTTATATAATAATTCTGTCTTAATAGTTTGCAATTGTATTTCAAGTGGCGTATGACTTAGAAGAGAAAAACATTTACCACTTGAAGTATTATTTTCCTTAAAACTTAATTTCATGATTTTTAAATTAGTAAGCATTTATTTTCTATCTTAATTCCCAACCTATTGAAGAGGAAGAAAAATAAAATAAAAATAACACTTATATACAACGAAGCAAAACACATTTCCACATTGGCAAATATGAATAATTTTCTGCATTTTAAGTGTCATCATTCTGGCTGAAAGTGGTTAGTGTATTTCATCTTATGTCCTCTGGAATCATGGTTTCACATAGCATTGATCAACATTCTAAAGCCTTTTAAAGATACTTTCTCTATATTATTGTCATTATATAGAATGTTTTCCTAGTTTTGCCCACTTCATTCTGTATCACTTCAAAAAAATCATTCCAGTTTCCTCCCAAATTGTTCACTTTCTCTCATTTTATATGAGAAACATAATTGTTTCATTACATTAATATACATTCATATACATACATACATATGCATACATATGCATTCATGGATACATTCCTATATTCAGTAGCTTCCATTTGAATTGTCTTAGGAAGATTCTGAAGATCACCTGGCAGTATAAGGTACCAGACACTGGGGTCCTCATATGAACTAAACTGTCAAGCAGTCAAATGCCACTTCAGAGAGCACAACTCTGATGAGTTGATCATGTTGTTCAGAGGCAAAAACTTATGCTTGCCAAAAAGACTATTTTTATGGAAAATTCAAGCAGTGGAAGTGTTCACATGGTGGTCAGAAGAAGCGATACAGGGACACTCTCAAGGTCTGTATCAAGAACTTTGGAGTTGATTGTGTGATATGAGAGTCACTGGCACAAGACCACTCAGCATGGTATGATCATGTCAGAGAAGATGCTGTGCTCTATGAGCAAAGCAAAACTGAAACAGCTAGCTCAAAGGATACATTGAATGAGCAAATTTAAAGAATCCACCCCATATGTTCACATGGAGTATTTGTGTCCAACCTGTGGTAGAGCATTCCAAGTCCTTACTGGTCTGATCTGCCACAGTTGGACACACTGAAACTTGGTCTTAGCAAGGTGATATCATTTTGATCCTCCTCGAGAACAGAGGACAACAACGAACCAACTAATTATACCATAATTTTTTTTAGCCATTTCTCAATAAGTGGCCACCTCCTCAATTTAGTATTGTGATTACCACAAAAAGAACTTCTATAATTATTTTTGTATACATGGGTTCTTTTCCTCTTACTTTAATATATTTTAAGCATATGTTTAGTAATGGTATTCCTAGATCAAAGGGCACGTGTAGTTTAGTGACTTTTGAACTATAGCTCCAAATTTCTTTCCAGAATTTATGGGACAGTTTGAAATTTCATCATCCAATGAAATCACATACCTATTTTCCTAAAGCTCCTTTAACATTTGTTATTTTTGTCATCTGTCATCCTTGTCAATCTGATGGGTATTAAGTGAATTCAGAAGTACTTTAGTTTTTGTTGCTCTAATTTGGATTATTTTAAAGTGTGATTATTGATAGTCTTCCTTTGAAAATTGCCTTTTTTGGTTTCAGGAGCCAAGATGGCAGAGTAAGCAATATTTTGCCCTCCTCCCTTATTGATCTCTAAAAACCCATGAAATATCTCCCCAGTAAAAATCCTCTAACGCTTGAGTCAATAAAAATATGGGGTGTAACAGTCTTTTAGCCCAGGAGCATTAATGGGAAAGATCCTTCTCACTCTGGTAGCAGAGGAGCAGTACAGAACAGGAGGTGTCCTAGCAAGCCAGCAGCAAGCCCCACCTCAGCAAACCAGCAGGAGATCCTGAGCTCCAGGGTGATGAAGCAGGCATGTGCTGGCAACAGAAATCCTTTCCCCTCTGTGTCCCCTTCCCAAGTGCCTTATGATAGGAGGGGAGCTGAGAGACTCCAGCTCAGAAACCCACTGTATGTCCTGATAAGCAGGTGTCCTCTATCAGCCAAACCTCCCCGTGCTTCAGCACAACTTAAGGTAGGCAGGTTTCCTTCAGCAGCCAAACTTTCCAGTACTTCAGAGTGACCCAGGTAAGCAAGCATCCTCCTGGGGCCACACTCCTGCCCACCTTGAGAGCTTCAGTGGTGCAGACCCCAGCTCAGCACCAGTTAAGCTGCCAGACCCCTACATCCTCCAACCTCCAGCACTTGAGGTTCCAGTGCATAAAGTCAGTGACCAGGCTCCTGGCTGCAGCACAGGAAACTTGGGAGAGTGCCCCTTGTGCTCCAGCAGGAGAGGTCACCTTTAAAAGACAGAAAATATGCAAACATCATGAACTGAAATGAACAATGACCATAGATTCTCTCAGTGGAGACAGGGAAGATCAAAACACAAATGAGAAGAGGATAACATTGTCAGTACACCTATATCCAAAACCTCAAAGGGAATATGAACTCTCAAGCTCATAAAGTTCTCTTGGAAGAATTTAAGAAGGTTTTAAAAATCTAATAAGAGAGATAAAAGAAAAATTAGGAAAATAAATCAGAGGTATGCTAGAGAGAATTAATAGCTTCGAAAAGGAAGGACAAAAATTCAGTGTAGGAAACAATTGCTTAAAAATGCAATTGACTGTTTTGGGGGGGGGGGAGATGGGGAAACTACACATAAGAAAACAATTCCTGAAAAAGTAGAATTGACCAAATGAAAAAGGAGGTACAAAAGCTAATTGAAGAAAACAGTTCCTTAAAAATTAGAACTGGGCAAGTATAAACTAATGACTCTATGAGACATTGAGTCAATCAAACAGAATCAAAACAATGAAAGAAACAGAAGGAAATGAAAAATACCTCACTCAAAAAACAGCTAACCTGGAAAGTAGATCCAGGAGAAATGATTTAAGAATTATTGATCTATCTGAAACTCATAATCACGAAAAGAATATGGACAGAATCTTTCAAAAAACCATTAAGGAAAACTGCCCAGAAGTCCTAAAATCAGACAGTAAAATAATCATTGAAAGAATCCATCGAGCACCTCCTACAAGAGATCCCATACTGAAAATGTCAAAGAATATTGAGGGCAAGTTCCAGAATTATCAGATCAAGGACAAAATGCTGCAAGCAGCCAGAAAGAAATAATTCAAATATCATGGAACCACAGTTAGGAATATACAGGACCTTGCAGCTTCTGCATTAAAATATAGGAGGGCTTGGAATAGGATATTCTTTAAGGCAAAGGAGCTTGGATTGCAACCAAGGATCAACTACCCAGTGGAACTGAGCTTAGTCTTTCAGGGGAGGTGATAGAAATTCAGTGAAATATTTGACTTCCAAACCTTCCTGATGAAAAAATGGAAAATCAAATCATAAACAGAAAAGATAGAAAATCTGATCATCAAATACAAGACTCAAGAGAGGCAAAAAAAGGTAAACAGGAAAGAAAAAACAAACAAAATTTTATTCAATAAGGGCAAATTGTTTGCATCCCTACAAGGGAAGATGATACTTGTAACTCATAAGAACTATATCTTTATTATGATGGTAAGAAGGGGTATACATAGACAGAGGTCATGGGTATAAGTTGATGTTATGATAAATCTAATTACATGGTATAAAGGGATTGTACTGGAAGAAGAAAGAAGGAGGTAGAAAGGGGTCAATCACATCTCATGAAGAGGTGCAAAGACCTAGAGGGAAAGAAGCAGAGGGAAAGAAGGGAAGGATATGAGCATTGTTTGAACGTTACTCTCATCATATTTGGCTCTGAGAGGGATAACATACTCAGATATAGAAATCTAGCTTACCCTATAGGAAGTAAGAGGGCAAAGGGAAGAGGAAAGGGAGGGGATGGATAGAAGAGAGGGAAAATTGAGGGAGGCAGTAGTCAGAAGCAAAACACTAGTGAGGAGAGAAAGGAAGAATGGAGAAAGAAAAGCATAAATAGGGCAGGGGGAGGGAATTGGAAGGGATAGGATAAGATGGGGAAAAGAAACAAAGTATTTGTAACTGTGAATGGGAATGGGATGAATTCTCCCATAAAACAGAAGTGGATAGCAAAATGTATTAAAAACCATAATCCTACAATATGTTGTTTACAAGAAACACATTGGAAGCAGAGGAATACACACAGACTAAAGTTGAAAGACTGGAGTAGAAAATATTATACTGCAGCAGAAGGGTGGCAATCTTGATCTCAGAAAATGCAAAAACAAAAATAGATCTAATTAAAAGAGATAAAGAAGGAAACTACATCCTGCTAAAAGATATCATAATGAAGTAATATCATTACTAGACATATGCCCCAAGTGGTATAACATGCAAATTATTGGAGGGGAATTTAAAAGAGTTACAGGAAGAAATATTTAGCAAACATATACTAGTGGGAGACCTCAAATTCCCCCTCCAAGAACTAGATAAATCTAACCACAAAATAAAGAAGAAAGAAGTTAGGGAGGTGAAGAGAATTTTAGAAAAGTTAAATATGATAGATCTCTGAAGAAAATTGAATGGAGATGTAAAGGCAATACCTTCTTCTTGGTGGCACCTACACAAAAATATATTAGGAAATATATTAGGGCATAGAAAACTCACAATTCAGTGCAAAACCACAGATATATTAGATGCATACTTTTCAGATCATGATGCTATAAATATTACATGTAATAAAGGACCATGGAAAGATAGACTAAAAATTAATTGGAAATTAATTTAATCCAAAAAAATTTGTGGCTCAAACAATAAAATTATAGAAATAATCAGTAAGTTCATTAAGGAGAATGACAATTATGAGGCAACATACCAAAACTTATGGGATGCAGTGAAAATGGCTCTTAGGGAAAGTTCTAATATCTCTCAAAGCTTATATGAATAAAATAGAGGAAGAGGACATCAGCGAATTGGGCATGTAGCTAAAAAAAGCTAGAAAAAGAACAAGTTAAAAATCCCCAATTAAATACAAAATTAGAAATTCTGAAAATCAAAGTGAGATTAATAAAATTAAAATTAAGAAAAATATTGAAACAATAAAAAAGATGGTTTTTATGAAAAAACTACAATGAAATAGATAAGCCTTTGGTTAGTTTTATTTTTAACAAAGAAAAGCAAATTACTAGTATTAAAAATGAAAAGGATGAAGTACCCACTCATGTAGAGGAAATTAAAACATCAATTTGGACCTATTTTGCCAAATTGCTTGCTAATAAATTTTAAAGTCTGAGTGAAATGGATGAATCTTTGTAAAAATATTAATTTCCCAGAAGAGGAAATGAATATTTAAATAGCTCCATTTCAGAAAAAGAAATTAAGCAAGCCCTCAATGAACTGCCTAAGAAAGAATCTCCAGGGTCTGATGGATTTACAAGTGAATTCTACAAACAAAGAACAATTAATTCCAGTATTATATGAACTATTTGGGAAAATAGGCAGAGAAGGAGTCCTACCTATTTCTTTTTCTGATGGAAATATGGTGCTGATCCCTAAACTGGGAATAGTCAAACCAGATTAAGAAAGTTATAGACAAGATTCCCTAATGAAAATAGATGCAGAAATTTTAAAATATTAGGAGAGAGATTACAACAACTTATCTTGAGGATAATATACTATAACCAGGTAGGATTTATACTAGGAATTCAAGGCTGGTTAAGTTTTAGGAAAACAATCAGCATAATTGATCATATCAACAACAAAACTAACACAAACCATATGATCATCTAAGTAGATTCAGAAAAAGTTTTTGACAAAATACAACATCCATTTTTATTAGAAATACTAGAAAGCATAGGAGTAAATGGAGTTTTCCTTAAAATGATAGGTAGTATCTATTTAAAAACCATCATCCAGCTTTATATGGTATGGGGACAAGCTAGAAGACTTTCCAGTAAGATTGGGGGTGAAATAAGGGTGTTCATTATTACCATTGTTATTCAATATTGTACCAGAAATATTAGCTTTAGCAGTAAGAGAAGAAATTGAAGTAATTAGAATTGTCAGAGAAGAAACAGAACTATCAGTCTTTTCAGATGATATGAGGATATACCTAGAAAATCTAGTAAAAAAAGACTACTTGAAATAATAAATTAATTTTGCAGAGTTATAGGATATAAAATAAACTCACATAAATCATCAGCTTTACTATATATTTCTAATGAAGTCCAACAGCAAGAGATAGAAAGAGAAATCTATTTAAAGTTACTGTAGATATAAAGTATTTGGGAGTCCAGTTGCCAATGCAAACTTAGGAACTGTATGAACCCAAATATAAAAAACTTCACAGACATAAAGTCAGACCTAAATAATTGGAAAAATACCAGTTGCTCATGGATAGGCTGAGCAAATATAATAAAAATGACAGTTCTACCTAAATTCATTTACTTATTCAGTACTTTAGAAACCATACTACTAAAATATTACTCTATAGAGTTAGAAAAAAATAACAAATTCATCTGGAAGAACAAAGTCCATAATATCAAGGGAATTAATGAAAAGAAATGCAAAGGAAGTTGGCCTAGGTGTACCAGTTCTTAAATTGTATTATAAAGCAGCAATCATTGAAACTACTTGGTACTGACTAACAAATAGAGTGGTGGATCAGTGCAATAGATTAGGTACACAAGACACAATAGTGACTGTGATAAACCCAAATACCCCAGCTTCTGAGATAAGAACTCAATATCTGACACACACACACACAAAAAAAAATCATTGGGAAAACTGGAGAACAGTCTGGCAAAAACTAGGCATAGATCAACATCTTACATAGTATACTGAGATAAAGTCAAAATGATTGCACAATTTAGATATAAAGACTAATCCTATAAGCATACTGGAAGAGCAAGGAATAGTTTACCTGTCAGATTTATGGAGAAGGGAAGAATTTATGACCAAACAGGAGGTAGAGAACATTATGAAATGCAAACTGGATGATTTTAAATGCTTTAAAAAAAATTGCACAAACAAAGCCAATGCAACCAAGATTAGAAGGGAAGCAGAAATCTAGGAATGAATTTTTACAAACAGTAGTATCTCTGATTAGACCTCATTTCTTAAAAAATATAGAGAACTGATTCAAATATATAAGAATATGAATTATTGCTCAGTTGATAAATGGTCAAAGGACAGGCAGTTTTCAGAGGAAGAGATTAAAACCATCTATGGTTACAGTTATTGATTAGAGAAATGCAAATCAAAACAACTCTGAGGTACCACATTACACATATCAGATTGTTAACATGACAAAACAGGAAAATGGTAAATGTTGAAGAAAATGTGGGAAAATTGGAACACTAATGTGTGATTGGTGGAGTTGTGAACTGATCCAACCATTCTGGAGAGCAAGTTGGAACTATGTCCAAAGGGCTATCAAACAGTGCATATCCTTTGACAACTTCGAGAGCTGTATCCCAAAGAGATAATAAATACTGGGAGAAAGGATCCACATGTACAAAAATGTATGGGAGCTCTGTTAATGGTGGCCAAGAATTAGAAATTGAGGGGATGCCCATCATTTGGGTAATGGAGGAAAAATTTGTGGGATATGAATGTAATGCAATAGTCTTGTCCTATAAGAAGTGATGAACAGGTGGACCTCAGAAAAACCCGAAAAGACTTGATGGAAATGCTGAGTGAAGTGAGAAGAACCAGGAGAACATTGTACACAATAATAGTCACATTGTGTGATGACTAACTTTGATAGACTTAACTTTTCACAGCAATGAATGATCTAAGACAATTTCAAAAGACTCATGTTGGAAAATGCTATCCACATCCAGAAAAACAACTATGAAGTCATTCTCCTTTCTGGGGTTCTTCCCTTTGGTTCTAATTCTTCTAAACAACATGACTAATGTGAAAATATATTTAATGGGAATATATATATATATAGCTTATATTAGATTGCACACTATCTTGGGAAAGAGAGAGGGGAAAAAATTTGAAACTCAAACTCTTATGGAAGTGAATGTTGAAAACCAAAAAAATTTAAAAAAGAAAAGAAAATGAAGGTGATGTAGGGACAAAAGTTTTTGAAGGGAGAGTGTATCTGTGATGCAAAAACGTGTCTTTCTGGACACCTTAGTCTCTGAGACACAGAAATTGAGTGAGTTGTCCTGGCTCATCTAAGGCTCTCTAGTGACTGCCTCTCAACAACAACCAAAAAAAGGCTATCAATAAAAAATCCAAGAAGATAGGAACTAAGTTACTCTGACCATTTTTAAATGCTCAAATCAACTACAAAGGACCTAGGAAGGAAGAAGCTGTCTACTTCCAGAGAAATAACTGCTACAGTTTGCAATATAATGTGGAAGAAAAAAATTAATTAAACTTTTAAAAATACAGGGGAAAAAGGAAAATTGATTTTTATTTCAATCAGTTCATTAAATATATTGGATATGAAATGTTTATCTGAGAAATTTGCTGTAAATAATTTCCCCAGTTAGCTATTTTGCTTACTTGAAGTATTTCGTATAAACATGGTTTCATACCCTTCTTAGTCATTTAAAATAATGTCAAACTCAAATATAAATAAGGACCACCTAACTGTACGTATGGATACCTTAAGGCTGAATACTGACTTAGAAAACCACAAAATAGCATTATCTATGTTTTATTGTATTTTATTTATTTTGTTAAATATCTACCAATTACATTTTAATCTGTTTCTGGCTACTCTTGTGGGCCATTTGTAGACTGCTGCTAAGGACTGTGTGAGTCATTAACAGCCAGCCAGTTAGGTTACTTTAAACCTTTCCCTACTTCTCCTAATTTTTATATTACTACATCCTCTTTTCATACACTCTTCTTCTCAGCTACCATAAAATCGTCTAACCATCTCACACTTTTCATTTCTATGATTTTCTTCAATGGCCAAATATCTCTTTTTCTTTCATATGTTATCCTTATCTCTGCTGAATCTGCCTGGATTTTTGCTCTTTATTTCCCATATGTCACTTAACAACATATTTTTTTTCTTTCTATGTAGTCCCCCACCTCCATGTTTCCTGAATTCCCAGAATTTTATTCTATGCTGAGTTTCCTCCTGCTAACAGTGTTAGAATAGCACAATGTTCCCATCTGTTCCCAACTTCAAATAAATTTCAGGAGGATAATTACCTTTTAATGGAAAGCAGCAAAATTTTCAGACTTCAGATGTATAGGATGTATACAGTGGTGTCATGGAAATAATTCTCACTTTGAATCAGATAATTTGTATTTCTATCCCAACTCCACTTTCACTTCCCTGAATAATCTTGGGTAAGTCATTTAACCTATCTAGACCTCAGTTTCTTCATTTGGAAAGTGAGCAGGTTGGACAAGGTGATCTGTTAAGGCCTCTTCCAGGTCTAAAATACTTTTTATTTTGGAGGGGGGAAGGCAAGGCAATTGGGATTAAGTGACTTGCCCAAAGTCACACAGCTAGTAAGTGTTGAATGTCTGAGGTCAAATTTGAACTCAGGTCCTTCTGACTCCAGGGCCAGTGCTCTACTCACTGAGCCACCCAACTGTCCCCGGGTCTAACATCCTGTGTCTCATCATCAAAATTCAGAACAACAAAGGAAGACAAAATGCTTGTTTCATATATATTGTGTATCAGGTAAATTTAAAGTTATTTTGAGTAAAATAGCACATAAGGTTTTGAGTTTCATGACCTCTGAGCTACCCTTAATACAAGCTAATTACCTTGGGGAAATTCAGCTATTGAGAAGTATACATTTTTTAACAGAAGTATAAGAGCTTTAGAAATATGTGAAGGTTTTTTTTTATAGGGATCAGTTTTTAAATTTTAGACTTGATTAATAGAATATATATTTGTCATTTATTCTTGTGACTCCCATGAAATAGTCATTTGATTATAACATAGGTAAAATATTCAGTGTTATGTTATGGCTACTACAAGCATTGATTAAACTCTCTAGCGTTCATGAAGGCTGACAGGGATTCAAAGGAGGAAATGTAAAACTTGAAGGTACAGCAGTATAGTGACATTTCACTCTATAAAGCTGCCAATATTTTAATCCTGCACGTAAATCATTTTCATCAGTTCAATTCCATATCTTAATTTGTACAGCAAAGAAAGTATTCAATTGCATTATCTTTAATAATTAACAATGTAATGTCAATTTTCATCTATCTCAGTAACCTTATAAACAAGCAACAGACTTTACACTTTGGACTTCAATTTGTTTACTTTTCAATGAGGGTATCATTAATGCATATTTCTCATTTTCATTCTGTGATCAACTCAAGTTTCATTACTTGCTTTTACAGGACCTTTCGTTTCCCTGCTTAAGTGATGTCTTCGTCAATGATAATGTTGTATTCATTTAGAGTGATGATTGATATGGTAATAGATACAGCATGATTGAAAGCAACCTTTGTCAATATGAAGGCCAAATACTCAAGCAGTATATTGGTCTGAATTTGCTCATTATTGGAGACCTTTCATACTCATATTGACTTGCTGTCCAAATGTTGTTACTTACCTGATGCTTTCATTGTTTAAATGGTATAGACATTGGTATTGAACATTTCATTTCCCAATATTTGACTTAAAATACACATGACTCAATTATCCACTGAAAATGTTGAAGCATATTTTAAGAAATATTTAAAATTGAGAGTTTGGATCAAAAATAAAATACTTCTTTAATTGTTTAAAGCCATATGCTCTATTACAATATAAATTCATTATTCCTGGAACTATCAGTTCATGTGATATTTGGTCATCTTGTATTATAGTGCTTGTTGTGAGCTTTTGAAAGAAAAAAAGGACCACCATGAAGATAATTAAACCATTTGTAGAAACATATGTACAGGGCTTGCTGAGTTAAAGAAATTCTACAAACAGCTCATTAAGACCTTCCCTCCCAACTTAATCAACAAATGCTTTTATATACTGAGGGACATCAGTGCAGAAATGGACAAAGAAGAGAATAGTAAAAATATGTTGAAAGTATGAAGGAAAAGAAACAAAGGTTTTGTAGACTACATGGAAGCCACAGACCTATATTTAATTAATTCTTCTTCAAGCAGAGGATTGGGGATTCTGGTAGTTATAGAATATACCCAAAGGACCTGTTATTTTTGTCATGTGGAAATTCTCAAACTGAGATAGGTGTCAACTTGAAGCATAGAACAGATAAGTAAATTTTGGGGTCACTAATATTACACACACACACACACACACACACACACACACACATGCACTCACACAAAGCTTACTACATCTAAGTGAATGGTTATAGGTATGAGAATTATTTCCAAATTAGCTATTAGTGTATAGCCAGATGCTTCACTTTTTTAAGCAAAGATAAAAAACCAAGACCAGAATTGAAAGAAAGAATAAAAATAAGGAATTATGCTTTGCAGTTAGTATATCTCCAAACTGACATATTTAAACAAGCTAATATTGTTGAAATATTTGAAATTTATTTATTTGAAATAAATAAACAAATGACAGATAACAGATTATGGGTAGAGAGGCATCTAGGTGGGGCATTGGATAGAATGATGGACCTAAAGTCAGGAAGATCTGAGTTCAAATCCTGACTTACTCACTTAATTGCTTTATGACCCTTACTTATCATTTAACCTTTTGGTTTTGTCATCTGTCGAATGGAGATATCTTCCATTTCCCAGGGACATCATGAGAAGAAAATTAAATAACTTGTAAGCATCATTATGGTATTCATCATTATGTGTGTGTGTGTGTACATATATGCATATATATACATACGTACATGCATGTGTGTATATGCATTTTTTCTTAACATTTGATTGTAGAGCTTAAATTCTAGATTCCCTTGGTTCCTCCCTTGTCACCAACCCCCACTGGAAGGACTAGCAATTCAATACAGGCTATACATGTGTAATTATGCAGGATATCTCCACAGTGGACATTTTGTGAGAAGCTGATTATATGTCCCTACTACCTATCCTACCCCTCCACCCTTGTTCTGTTTTCTACACTGTCCCTGTCTCTTTACTGAAGTGTGTGCTTCCAGCAACCCTCCACCAGACCCTGCCCTCCCCACCGTCATCCCGCCTCTCATCCATGTACCTCCTACTCTTCTGTGTGGCATGATACCCAGTTTAGAGTTTATGTTGTTCCTTCCCTAAGCCAAATTCAATGAGAGTAAATGAAAGTAAAGTTGTAACAGTTATCCCTTGCCTCTTCTATATGGGATGATTAACACCGTTTTGTCTCTCCCCATCTCCTCTCATTCTAATCCTCTCCCACCTCATAATTTCACCTTTTAAAGCATCATCCCTTTGTATTCAATTGATCCTGTACCCTCTACATATACATATACACACATGCTCAGATAAGTATTCATATGTATATATACCCTCCTTTATAGACATATGTGTAGGTATACATATACATATATATACACATATACATACAAACACATACAAATACACATATATACATACACGTTTGTATTCCCTTTTCCTATCCTCATACTAAGAAAAGTTTCATAAGTTCCTATTATCATTTTTCCATATTGGTGTGTAAATAGTTTGTAAGTTCCTTATGATTTCTTTCCCATGTTTACCTGCCCATGTTTCTTGTCGTTGAATGTCAAATTTTCTGTTCAGTTCTGGTTTTTTCAGCAAGAATGCTTGAGAGTCCTCCACCTCACTGAATGACCATATTTTCCCCTGGAACATTATACTCAATTTTGCTGGGTAGGTTATTCTTGGTTTTATTTCTAGTTCCCTTGATTTCTAGAATACATATTCCATGCCCATTGATCCCTCAGTGTAGAAGCTGCCACATCCTGGGTTATCTTAATTGTGTTACTACAGTATTTAAATTGTTTCCTCTTAGCAGCCTGTAATATTTTCTCCTTTAACTGGGGATTCTGGAACCTGGCTATAACATTTCTAGGAGTTTTCTTTTGGGGATCTTTTTCAAGAGGTGACTGGTGAATTCTTTCAAATTGTATTTTGGTCTCTGATTTTAAAATATCAGAGCAATTTTCCTTGAGAATTTGTTGAACGATTCTAAGTTCTTTTTTTTTATCATGGCTTTTATGTAGACCAATAATTTTTAAATTGTCTCTCCTGGATCTATTTTCCAGGTCAGTGATTTTTTTTCAAGGAGATCTTTCATATTACCTTCCATTTTTTCATTTGTTTGTGTCTGTTTAATAGTATCTTGATTTCTCATAATGTCATTTGATTCGATTTGCTCCACTCTAATTCTGAAGGAATTATTGTCTTTGGAATGCTTTTGAGATTCTTTTTTCCATCTGGGAAATTTGACTTTTTAAGGCACTCTTCTCCTCATTGGATTTTTGGGCTTCTTTTGCCATATGAGTTAATCTGTATTTTAAGGTGTTATTCTCTTCAGTCAGGTTGCTGACTCTTTCTTTTTTTTTTTTTTTTGCTTTTTTTGGAGGGCAGTTGGGGTTAAGTGACTTGCCCAAGGTCACATGGCTAGTTTTTTTGTGTGTGTGTGTTAAGTGTCTGAGGCCGGATTTGAACTCAGGTACTCCTGACTCCAGGGCCGATGCTCTATTCACTGCGCCACCTAGCCGCCCCCTTGCTGACTCTTTCTTGCATCATTCTCATTTCTCTTCCCAATTTTTCCTCCACTTTACTTATTTGGTTTTCAAAGTCCTTTTTAAGTCGATCTGTGGCTTGTAGGCAATCTTCATGTTTCTTGGAAGCATTTGGTGTGGGAGTTCTGACTGTGTTGTCTTCCTCCCATTCCATGACTTGATTCTTTTTGTCCCCAAAAAAGGATTCTAGAGTTTGATTACTGTTCTTGCTTTGCTTCCTTCTGCTCATGTTTGCCAGTCAATTAATTGCTTGATTTTTTAGCTCTGTGGAACTCTGCTTCCTAGGGGGAAAGCTCTGTTCCAAATTGCTGGCATTTTCACAGCTGCTGCAGCTATTAGGTGGGTGCTGCAGCCCTCACCAGCTTTGGCTCACTGAAAGCACACCCCAGGTCCACCACCCAAGACCATGATCTGGATCCAGGCTGCCCAACACAATAGCCCTTGGCCTTTGATCAGTTACACTGGTGCCCCTGCTCTCTGCAGGCCAGGAGCTCTGAGGCAGCTGGGTTGGGCTGCTTCCTTGCCCTGGGCCGGTTTGGCCGAACCACTTTTTTTCCCCCAAATTTAGCTTGAATTCCACTGACCTTTCTCTTAGTCTTATTTCTCCTGGCTTGATAAATGTGGAGATTGCCCCAGGTGCCCCACATCCACTCTCCTGTATACTGTAGCTGTGGTTTCTTCCAATCACCCTGGGGCCAGGCCGCATTTAGGGCTGGCCTGGCCTCATCTCCCAGCCTGCCACACTGAGCCCCTCCTGCCAAGCTGCCTTCAGCAAGAGATATTTTCTGTATTTTTGTGCATTTTGGAGCTCTAAAATTTGTTTAGAGTCATATTTTATGGGTATTTAAGGTGGCTGTGTGGGAGCTGTGTAACTATGCTGCTTCTATGCTGCCATCTTGGCTCTGCCCCTTCCTCAGTGTCTTAATCTTTAAAATGGAGATAATAATGGTATCTTCCTCTCAAAGTTGTTGTGAGGATCAAATGCAATTATTATTGTAAAGTACTTGGCACATAGTAATCACTATATAAATGTTACTTATTATCATTATTATTCATTTTTTTGGCCTAGAACACTCTTGGCCTCCTTCTTCACAGCCCGTGAAGATTGTTAGAACTTTTATCTTAACATTCAAAACTTTGCTGCCTCCAAGACCCAGTGAAATCAATATAATTTAAGCTTCCTAGTACAATGTCAGCTCCTTCAAGGAAGGGATTCTTGTCATTTTTGTCTTTGAACTCCAGCATCAATATTATCTGACATGTGATAGGCACTTAATAAACACTTATTGAGCCAAATTTTCTCTCTTTTCATCTCTCCCTCTGTGTCATTTCTTCTAAACCTATTCTTTTTCTTTAATATGATCTTCAGGATCTTAAAATTTCTGTTCTCTAGATCATTACCTCTACTCTTTCCTTACTTTCTTACTTTATAAGCCTACATTTAAAATGTTTCTCTCAGCTCTTCAATTACTTTCCCTCTTTTCCTATTAACACTCAAATCTTGTGAAATTCCAATCCTACATTACTTCTAATATCTAACTTCTTTTGTCCCTCATGTCACTTAATAATACTACAGAAAAGTCATGTCATCTCTTCATAGGTCCATTCGGGATTTGTGTTAATAAATTTCAATTGGGTTCTCAATTACTGCATACAGTCATTTCATTGATAGCAATTGATACTCTATCTTTACCCCTTCAGTCCCTCTTCCAAGCCTTGTCTTTTCCCTTTCACCAGCCCTTACTGCCCTTAACAAATAACTTTATCTCTTACTTTTCTGACAAAATCAAACCAATCCTTGTGAGTTCTCTCTTCTCTACTACTCAATACCTCAACATCCATATTAATCCTGATTTCCTTTTCCATTCTTCCAGTCTGAAAAATTTGTGATATTTCTTTCAGTAACTAGAGTCAGGAATAGAGTGGAAAAGAATGAAGATGTGGATGGCCTGGGCACTTTTCTTTGAAATGAAGGTTTTGGAGGAACTAGTCAATCAGAGAAGGAAGCCATAGATGTAGAGAATACTTTCAGTGTGAAAAGGCCAGGGGTGGAGTGAACTTCCAGAATCGGGAGGTCCTTGTTTTTGTCACATCTGTATTTGCCATTTGACCCTTAGAATATTATTTCTTTTCTTTCATTTTTAATCTCTCTATCCACTGGTTCATCTTATGATTCTTATATACATATCCAAGATTCCTCTGTACTTAAGATAGCAAACAAACAAAGAAATAAAAAACCAGAACAACCTTTACTTGACCCTGAAAGGTCAAAGTCCAGGTGTCATCTTGTTTCTACTCACTGTACTACCAGTTAAAATACCAGTGTATGTACACTGTGTTAATTGTTGAGACTGCAAATACAAGAAGAAAAAAAGATACTTCTCATACTCGTGGATCTTATATCTAATAGGGAAGATCACACATAAAAAGAAGCTAGAAATTTTGGGGTGGGTAAGTGGGAGTAGGTAGTTGAGCCAGGGTAGAGAAATCTCTTAGAGAATCAGGAGCTGAACCTGGAGAGAAATGAAATGTTTAACCTGGGGACTTTCTTGGAAATGGAAGTCTCATAGGAACTGATCAGTCAGAGGAAGGGACCACAGAGATGGAGAGTACTTCCAGTGTGGGAAGGATTAGGGGTAGAGTAAGTTTCCAAGATGTAGAGACCAGAGTGAATTTCTAGTGTGAGAAGCTTGCTTTGTCATGGTGGACAAAGTCTGGAGAGTAAGCAATGAAACCCAGAGAAGAATGAATCAAACTCCTAGAAAAAGTCCCTTATACTTCCATTTTCCCATCTCCCACTCACACATTTCCTACTCTCCTAAAACCTGGCTTCTGTGACCAGCTATCTAATGAAATTACTGTCTCCCAAGTTTAACATCAATCAATTGACTACTAAATCCAATGGCTTCTTCTCAGTCCTTATTTCACTTTACTACTGTAGCTTTTAATGTTGGTGAAATTCTTCTTCTCCAGAATATCCCCTCTTCCTTCACTGACACTGTTCTCTCTTGGGTCTCCTCTTACCTGTCAGGTCAGTTATTTGTAGATTCTCTTGGAGATTTATTATCTATTCCTCAACCCCTAACTATAGGTTTTCACTAAAGATTTGTCCTTGGCCCTCCTTTTTTTCCTCTCTCTCATTGTAAGGTCATTTGGTGATCCTATCATATCCCTTTTGTTAAATAATCATCTCAGTGGAGATGACTTCTAATTCTATATACCAAGTCATGATATCTTTCCAGAACTACAGGCCTATGTTACCAGACATCTGCTGGAATGCACATTTATATGTTCCATCAACATCTCCGAACAGTGTTTCCAAAACCAAACTAATACTTACACCCAACCCTCTCCATAACTTCCCTATTTTCTGTCTTCTTCTGCACCATCCTCTGACCTGTGATTCCATTGGGTATACGGCTGTGTTTCCTGATGTTGTTTATTTGGCAAACCCCTTTCAAAAATAATAATAACAAAAATATGTTGTGACTACCTAAGATAACAATATACTATTCATATTTTTAAAAATACTTATTAAGTTTTTACAGTAAATAAAATGTTAACTTTTGCTTCCTAAAGCTCCAAATTGAAGTTTGTATTAGAGAATTTTTTAACACAAAATTTTGTTAAAAAACTAATTCTAAAATAATCATTCAATTCAATAATTATTTATTAAACACCCTTCTGTATTCCAAACACTATGTTAAGCAATGGGTTACAAATAAGGAAAAGAGACAGCCCCTGCCCTAAAGAAGCTTACAATCCAATGGAGGAAGATAATACACAGAAGCTAGATGGAAAAGGGTGGGGAAGAGTCTTTGGGGGAATATCTAGGCACATTTCATGGAATCAAAACCAAGCAGAACTGCTGATGGAAAATGGAGTCCCCAAGAAGCTTGTGGGCCCTCTATAAAGAAAGACTGGGAGAAGTTTAGTGCTCCAGGGAGGAAAAGCAACAGAGGGTGAGTTGAGAATGTGTACGATATCAAAGTCTGAGTCTTTCTTTGTGGTGAGGAGATTTCAGGTAAACTGCTTATCCTGAGGTGGGAGACAGGGGGAGGCATGTTGTTCTGTGGAGTCACAAATGCTATAGGAATCTAATCACATCACTAAATGAGAACCACCTGTCTAGGGAACTTCCAATGAGGAAAATTCCTCTATTAATGCAGAGTGGTATCAGCTTTGCAGAAACTTTTCTGAGACACTGAGAGGAAAATAACTTGTCCAGGAATGTATATCCAGTATATGTTAAAGTCAGGATTTGAACTCATATCTTCCTGATTACAAAATCATTATAATACACTTTATTATCTCAGACTTTAGAATTTCTGTTGAAGGCACCACTATTCTTCTAGTTAGCCAGGTTCACAATCCCAGAGTCAACTGTGGACATCTTAAATTGTCCTCTTGATGAGTACTTGCAAGTTAGGTTACTTGCTATTTTCCAGCCCTGACACTCTATCTTCTGCTGCCACTACTAGATTTCACTATTTCTCCCCTTTCCTCTTTTAGAATTTTGTCACTTCTATTCACCGTAAGTACTACTTCATACACATTGTTGTTCAATTCTACATGACCAAACTTGAGGTGTTCTTGGCAAAGATACTTAAGTGATTTGCCATTCCCTTCTTAAGCTCATTTTACAGATGAGAAGACTGAGGCAAACAGGGTTAAGTAACTTGCCCAGGTCACACAGCTAATAGGATGAATCTTCCTGACTCCAGGCCTAGTATTCTATCTACTATATCACCTAGCTTCCCCTCACCTCATATATACTCCAAGACTTTCTTGATTTCTTCTGACTTAGTCCTGTCTCCGTCTTAAAGTTACTTGTACTCATTTCTCTGTTTATATAGAAACTTAGCTCTTGAGGGCAGAGACACCTTTATTATATTTGTAGCCTCAGTACCTATAACAGTTTCTTGAAAGCAGTAGGACATTAATGAGTATTTGTTGAATTGAAATGAGGCAAATGGAGGAGAGATTCCTTTTGACACTTGTTGACAGATGACGTGCAAATTTTAGTAAATCATGAAACACTGCAGAGTCTCTTAAGTTAGAAACAAAATAATTCAAGAGTTTCAATTTAACTATATACAGAAAAAAGAAAGTAGATAAGCAGTGTCTATTGTTTATACTATGAAATTCAGTTGGATAGATGATCCATTAATTGCTTTGTCTTAGATAGACACTGCATATACACAAGGAATTGGACCTAAAAGTGAATGAGAAAGAAATAGGATAGATTTTATTTGTGAAACTGTAGAGTGTTTTTAATTAGCCCAAACTTCTTCTAGAAATAAAGGCCCATTTTTCCTTTGCTTTTTGGAGGGCAATTGGGGTTGACTTGTCCAAGGTCACACAGCTAGTAAGTGTTAAGTGCCTGAGGCCAGATTTGAACTTAGATCCTCCAGACTCCAGGGCTGGTATTCTGTTCACTGCACCACCTAGCTGCTCCAAGGCCCATTTTTTAATGTTGATATTTTTCTGGTGATCAGATAGTCAAAAAGTTTTTCTACTGTGCTGTGTGCTAGTGTATGGCATTACAGCTGGAGAGACAAGTAAAAATAATGACACAATGTCTATTCACAAGAAACTTACAATATCAGTGAAAAAGTATTTGTCAAGTGTGGTACTGTGTCAAGCACTGGATACAGATACAAACTAGACAGTTCCTGCCCTCAAAATGATTTCATTATTACGTGGCTGTCACTTGTAGAATAACACAAACATTAAAGAATCAAAATTGTGGGCTATCCAAAGGTGGAAAAAATGGCCTTGAAGTGTGCTGAAATTACAAAGGCTATATCATATTATTATTGAAGAATCACACACAAGAAATGGTATAAAAGAGGCAGCTAGGTGACACAGTGGATAGAGAATTGGCTCTGGAGTCAGGAAGACCTTAGTAATTTTGACCTCTTGACACTTGACACTTACTAGATATATGACCCTGGGCAAGTTACTTAACCCAATTGCCCCTACACACATACCACACCACACATACTACACACCCCAAACATAATAAAAGAAATGGCATAAAATAGTATCAAAGAGATTTCTCACAAGAAAAAAAATGTATAGGCCTGCTATATAATAAGAATAAGATACATACAGTGAAGTCTATAACCATGTAATATCATTTGACCTAGAGAAGGCTGTCAAAGGAAACTGCCTGTGTATCATTGCTTATCGTTTAAGGTGTACCAATTTATTTAATTTTCCAAAATATATTTAGTGAAATCTTTTTTTCTGTTATGTATGTTTCCCATGAAATTTTCCTCCTTTCTTCTCCCAGAGAGCAATATCTTAAAACAAAGAAGAAAAAAGGAGGCTAATAGTTCAGCATATCTAACCTTTTTTAAAAAAAAAGTTTGATGTTATATCCACTGTTCCCCATTTGTATTCCAATACAAGTTCTAAGAAGAGGATGTAAGTGTCTTCTTATATCTTATCTCTAGGCTACACTCCTGACTTCCTTTACACTAGAAACTTCTTCATTATAGATGCTCACTCTAGCCATATAATTCACATATTTAAAGTTCTTTCCACTCCTGAGACTTTCCTTTCTTGGATTGTTCTCCTCAGAAATTCCATTTAAAGAGGGCACACAGGCCCAGCAAGTCTCATTCATCTCCAGGCTGGAATACCGACTTCCTGTACCATGTAGTCATGGTTACCTTTGATTCCACCCACATTTCAACTTCCTTTTCTATATTGTCTATCTTCATTAAAAAAAAACAAAATAAATTACAGTGACTGTCTTATTTTCTACTTGTTATTGTATTCCTAGGGCTTAGTAGTAAGCTCTTAATAAATGCTTGTTAACTGACTATTTTCTTTGGAACTGAGGTTGGTCATCATAGCATTCTGTTTCTATTTTTTAAATTCATTTCTATTGTCCTCACCATTTATATTGATTAATTATTATGTATGTTATTTTCTTGATTTTGCATCTTTTATCTCATTTCAAACAAATATTTCAAACATACTTCTTTGTATTAAACATATTCATTTTTACTTACTGCTCAGTGATATTTCATTATAGTCATGTGCCACAGCTTGTTTAGCCTTTCCCTATTTGATGGACCCCTACTTTGTTTTCAGTTCTTGGCTCTCAAAAAAGTGCTTCTATAAATATTTTGCTGTAATATGGTAGCTTTCTTTTTGTCACTACCCCAATTTAGTGTAGATCTGTAGCTTGAGAATTCCTGGGTCAAAGGATATGAAAGTTTTATTTATTTTCTTTACATAATTCCAAATTGTCTTCCAAAATGGTCGGACCAGTTCACAGTTCCAATAATTGATATTACCACATTCCACATTTTATCCAACATTGAAAGTCTTTATCTTTTGCCATTTTTGCCAACTCATTGGGCTTTGTAGTGATCCTTCACAGTTATTCTGATTGGTATTTCTTTAGTGATTTTAAGGTGTTTTTTATTTTGACTTTGTCCTTTCTTTGAGGAATTGTTTTTTTCTTATCCTTTGACTACTTATTAATTGGGGATTGATTTTTACCCTTCTCTTTCCATTAGTTGTCTATGTATCTTGAGTAACAGACATTTATCAAAGATATTTGATATAAAGTTGTTTCTTCCTCTGGTCAGTAACTTCTCTTTCTTTCCTAGTTGCATTAATTTTGTTTGTACAGAAGTGTCTCAATTTCATGCAATGAGATTTATGTTTTCTCTTTTTTAATTGTCTCTATTTCTTGTCTAAGAATTCATCCCCTAATAATAACTAGGAAATGTTTCTAATTTGATTCTCTTATATTTCTAATGGTATGATATTTACCATTCATGTCACACATGTGTTCTGAATATATTCTGGTATGTAGCCCAAGATGTTGGTCCAAACTGTATTTCTGTTAGACTGCTTTATAGTTTTCCAAACAATTCTTATCAAATAGGGATTACTTTCACAGGCAAATTGTATTTGGGGGCTTGTTCTACATTAGGGGTTTTGAGTTCATTTATTTCTGAATAAAATATTTAATTATTTCATCCTTGCCCAGTCTAATGCATTGATCTACTTTTCTCTTTTGAAACTAGCCCCAAAGAGTTTTCATAATTACTGCTTTATGATATAGTTTAAAGTCTGGAAGTTCTAATCCTCACTTTTATTTGCTTTTCTTCAATATTGTAATGATAATGGAATTTAAAGATCCCTTGTATTGGCTTGGTTTTCAGGTTAAGTGTTGAAACCCAGAGATGGTGAATCTGACTTGTGGGATAGACTTATTGATATGAAGAGAGAGGGCTGAACTGGGAGGACCTGGTACCCTGGAATTAGAGAGAAGCCCAAGCAGAGAGAAGGCCCAAGCAGAGAGAGGCTAGAAGAATTTTGGGGGGAGCAGTATTGTGGAGGCATAGAAAGAGAGGAGAATTGCCGGGGTCCAGAGTTGCTGAGAAAGAGACTGCTGAGGACCAGTTGGAGCTGCTCATGACTTTTGAGAACTGCCACCTGGAGCTGCCAAGAACTGAGGAGGCATGACTAAGATGTTGGTATTTTCTCTGTCTGTTTTGATGTTGTTTTGCCAGATTCATCTACTGGTGAAAACAGTGCTGTTGTTGCAGAGGTCCTGGAACCTTGCTGTTGGTTCAGAAACCCTAAAGAAAGATTTTCTTGTTGTATGTTTACAGAAATCCTGGAAGACGGTCTTGCTAATGTTCTCAGGGGTTCTGGGACTGTTCTGCTGGCAGAGAGTGGATTGATGAGGACACTGGCAATGTATCATGTGGCTCTGTTAAGCTTTGTCTCCCCAGGAATAGAGATTGCTGAGAACTTGCCTCGGGTCAAGATGAAGAGAAGACCTCTCCTTGGGTATTAAATGCTATGATGATATCTTAACCTGGTTGTAGCTTAAGATTGCATGGCCTTTTGTGCTCTCCACTGGCCCTTTTGATAAAAGTCCTTATTATTAATGGATAGTATTGTAATTCATTTGTGATCTAGGGGTGGGAGACTTTTGACATTTTTGTGTTCTGTGACTGATCAAATGAATGTTCTTTGTTTATGATTGGAAACTAATTTCCATTTGAGAAAAGAGACTTTGTTGACTGACTAAATGAATGTACTGCCCAGGGGTGGGCTACTTTGACTGATATACTGCCCAGGGGTGGGGTACTTGGACCTTGGTACTTTGCAATTGAATTGCAAATGAAAAATTATTGTGTTATGCTATATTTTGATTTTGTGTGAATTTTTTGCCTTAATCTGTCACTGAATAAATGCAGTTTGCTATGCTTGTAATCCGAACCTGAAAGTTGCTATTGCTTAGCATTACAAATATTTCCCTTGATAGTTGAGACTTTTATTATAATTTTTTCTAGCTCTTTACAGTATCCCCTAGGCATATATATGTGTATATATACATATATATACATATATATGTATGTATGTATGTATGTATATATTTAATTATCCTGTGTAGGTGTTAAGGGAAGATATGGGAATAGTCCCAGAATATGAGAAAATGTCATTTGGTCACAATGTAAACCATTGGAGGAACCATCATGTCAATGAGATCACAAATCTATTTAAACAAAGAAGTATTTGGAGCTACAGAAGCATCATTGTATGCCTGAAATGTGAAATAGTGTTTGATGGAATGTTACCTAGGTTGCTATGTTATTCTAATATATAAACTTAGTTTGCAGAAATATGTGGAAAAATTGAGCTATCAATATTATCTTATTTCTTAGTCTTTTTTGTTTGTTTTTCTTTTGAGTGAAGCTGGGGAACTGGTTTGTGTCTGGTCAGCATGACCCTCTTGCAAACATCTATTTGCAAGGCATCAAATTATTCAAGACTACCAATCTGTGAAGGTTTTTCCTATTACTATTTTTTCCACATAATATTGATCAGTTATCCCATAACCTGGGGTAAAAAAGCTGTGTAGTCAGTTTTACTTGGACTTTGTCTCAGATAATATGATTTAAATTCCAATTAGATTCTTGCTACTCTTGTTCAGATATAATAAAGATAAGAGAATGGTTTTCTTTGATGCTATTCCTCCCTTGCCTCATCAAATTCTACCGTTTAGTATCATGATATTCTCCATTATTCCAAGAGGTCCTCCTATCCTTCAGGGAGAGGATGAATGTTTTATTGGCAAGAAACACCACATCTGAATATGTCTTTAACTAGAGTCCTTCTTTTTTCTTACTTTTAAGCCATCAATATCTTAATTATTGGGAAATTAAATGGATACTTGTGAATTTTTCCTGCCCATTTTCCTCTGCATGTACTAATGTGTTATCTTTAAATATAACTTTCCTTTGCTCCTTTATAGTTAGTAACTAAGTCATATCAATTTCTCTCATTATCTGTCCCTGCCAGAGTAACCCCAGACTTTGCAAACTAGTGTTAAGTTGAAGCTGATGCTTTTTTTGTTGTCATTATTAAATGAGTACTCTGAATACACTGAGAGAACTCAGTACATGATACTAACCTCTGTAAAAATCTTTTACTTTGGCCAAACTTTTCTATTCATTGTCATCTGAATATGACCTGTGCTTTCTTACCTTTGTGTCTCTACTCATGCCATTAGTCCTATATGATGTGCCATGATTCTGTCTCCACTTAACAAAAATACCACCCAGTCATCAAGACCCAGCAGTGCTATTATGTTTTCTTAACTGCTTTATGATGTCTCTACTGAGATGCTAGTTTGTTTCCATAGTTGCCTAGGATACTCATGTGACCAGTTATCATATATAGGCTTAGGTTATAGATTTGTATTCTTACCTACTTGTTGCCCACAGATGCTACTTGTTACTTTGCAAATAACAGAAATTGAAATATTTGTTGAAGGAATTTTGTATTATTACTTGTTTTCCTAAACTGAGATAATTTCTTCTTTACTAAAACATATTTTTCTTTTTTGTTAATTTCCTGTTTCGGTTGGTGGAACCAACACATGTTTAAAACCTTGGCATTTTCCTTTCTTCTTTCCCTTCTTTCATTCTAATCAGATAGTGATTCCTGTTAATTCTACTGCTAAGGAAAAAAAAATCTCACATTTGTTTCTACATTTATACCTACTATCCAACTACACGGTCTCTTTACTACTTACCTGCAGTACTGTTATAACCTCTTAACAACTATTCACATTAATCTTCTCTTGTCTAAATTCTTTTCATCCCTGACAGACTTATCTTCCTTATGAATTGACCTGGCCATCTAATTCCTCTGCTCAAAACCCTTCAGTGGCACCTTACTGACTACCAAGTAGAGTTCAAACTCCATTGCCTACAATTCTATAATCTGAAATCACATTGCCTCTCTGGATAGATTTCTTAATTCTACTACTACCCTCCACATAACAGTACACTCCAACGAAATTAGGCCACAAACCAGCCAATATCCATATACAAAACTCTCTGGTTCTTGTATTTTTGCTCTCTCTATGCCTAAAATACTGTACCTGAACCTTCCACTTGTCAAGTTGCTACCTATCTTTTAAAACACAGTTCAAATGACAGCTTCCTTGGGAAGTCTTCCTTTTTACTTGTATTCTGAAACAATAAACAGAAAAAGAAAATGGCTCATTTTTATATAACATATTTAAGGTTTATAAAAACTGGCTTCAAAATAATAACCTTGTGAATTTGGTAGACAGTATATACATTGTTATCTCCTTTTTACAACTGAGGAGACAGAATACCAGTTGCTCAATTGTCAAAACTGATGACTCCTCCACACACCACTATAAGTCATACTGATGTACTTATTTTCTGTTATTTTGTAATCTAGATATTTGAATCGTAATTATCCTGCCTCTGACACTAGCTAGCTGTGTGGTCATGGGCAAGTCACTGAATCTCCCTGAGGTACAACTCCCTAAGATTTCTCTGTTAAGTTAGTGATGGACAATGATCTTTATTGATTGAAGGAATTCCCATATCAGTGAAATCAAAGGTAATTAAAATGTTGACACATTTTTTATTCATGAATATATCATATCCTCCTATTAAACTGAGTATTCCATGAATCATAACCATATTTTATTAGACTTGGAACACTATGACATTATAGGATTTTAGAACTAGAAATAAACTTAGAAATCATCTGCTTTTAAATCACACTACCTAACCCAGTTGAACTGCTAATTGAATAGGGAAATCATCTACTCAAAGGAACTTGGATACAATGGAGAAAACTAGTAGATGATTTCCTATTGCTCAGATTTGCATATGTATTTGAACGCACTATTAGTATGCACATCAGGCACCTACAGTATGAATGAACAACAAATTTGGTCAAAGTTAAATAGGATGAGAGGTATGGATTGCTTTTAGAAAATTTTTAAAACTTCCTTTATTTATCTTAAGCTTTACATAAAAACAAGGGACAATTTTATCAATGCTAATATAGCATACATTGGAGATATTGCAGGTTTAGTTCAAATTCACTACAATAAAATGAGTTAAAAGTCATATTTATACTATACTGTAGTCTATTAAGTATAGAGGAGCATTATGTCTAAAAAATGTACATGCTTTAATTAAAAAATGCTTTATTGCTACAAGATGCTAACCATCATCTGAACCTTCAACAAATCATTATCTTTTTGCCTCAGTGTTGATGGCTGCTGACGAATCAGGGTAGTGGTTGTTGAAGGCTGGGGTGGCTGTGGCAATTTCTTTTTTTTAATTAATTATTTTATTTATTTACTTGTTTACATCATTCATTTCCATGAGATTTTGAGTTACAAATTTTCTCCCTATCTTTCTTCTACCCCAGCCTCAAAACAGCAATCCCACTGTAAAGCCCCTCCCCATGTAGAACTTTAAATTCTAGATTCTTTCAGTTCCTCCCACATCACCCACCTCCACTAGAAGGACAAGCAATTCAATAAAGGCTGTACATGTGCAATTATATAGGACATCCCCACAGTGGACATATTGTGAGAGGCTGATTATATGTCACTCCTTCCTATCTGGCCCCCCTTGTTCTGTTCTCTACCCTGTCCCTGTCCCTTTACTGAAGTGTGTGCTTCCAGAAACCCTCTGCCCAACCCTGTCCTGCCCTCTGTCCTCTTTCCTCTCATCCCTGACCCCCCTACTCTCCTGTGTGGCAAGATACCCAGTTTAGAGTTTATGTCATTCCTTCACTAAGCCAAATTCAGTGAGAGTAAATGAAAGTAAAGTTGTAACAGTTATCCCTTGCCTCTTCTAAATGGGATGATTAACCACATTTTGTCTCTCCATCTCCTCTCATTCTAATCCCCTCCCACCTCTGAATTCCACCTTTTAAAGTATCATCCCTTTGTATACAATTGATACTGTACCCTCTATGTACACATATACACATGTAGGTATACATACCTATACCTATACCTATATATATATATATACACATTTGTATTCCCTTCCCCTATTCTCATACTAAGGAAAGTTTCATAAGTTACCATTATTGTTTTTTCATATTGGCATGTAAAAAGTTCAAATTTGAAAAGTTCCTTATGAATTCTTTCCCATGTTTACCTTATCATGCTTCTTGTGTTTGAATGTCAAATTTTCTGTTCAGTTCTGGTTTTTTCAGCAAGAATGATTGAAAGTCTTCCACCTCACTGAATGACCATATCTTCCCCTGGAATATTATACTCAATTTTGCTGTGTAGGTTATTCTTGGTTTTAATCCTAGCTCCCTTGATCTCTGGAATATCATATTCCAGGCCCTTCAGTCCTCAGTGTAGAAGCTGCCAAATCCTGGGTTATCCTAATTGTGTTTCCACAGTATTCAAATTGTTTTCTCTTGGCAGCCTATAATGTTTTCTCCTTTAACTGGGGATACCTGAACCTGGCTATAACATTCCTAGGAGTTTTCTTTTTGGGATCTTTTTCAGGAGGTGATTGGTGAATTCTTTCAAGTTCTATTTTGCCCTCTGATTATAAAATATCAGGGCAATTTTCCTTGAGAATTTGTCGAAGGATGCTTTCTAAGTTCTTTTTTTGATCGTGGCTTTCAGGTAGTCCAATAATTTTT
>CM053594.1:220573172-220597874 GCA_028646575.1 Pseudocheirus occidentalis
GGGGCTGACCCAGCCAGGTTTCGGCAGCAGCTCCCAGACTGCTGTGAAGAGCCCCATCTGTTGAGCTGCCTATAGCAACAGATGTGTTTTTTATCTTTTGGAGAGTTTTGGAGCTTGAAAATCTGTTTTAGAGTCCCATTTTATGAGTTTTTAGCGTGTTTGTGTGGGAGCTGCAGTGCTTTGCTGCTTCTACGCCGCCATCTTGGCCCTGCGCCCTGGGGTTATTTATTAATTGGTCAAATTTCAATATTGTTCTGTTTCAGTGAATAGGGAGGCCCAAGAAGATGAAGAGGGATGGTATAACCACTGGACAGTAGATCAGTCAGAACATATACATTTATTGATTAAGTCTGCAGTTCATATGGGCCAAAATATTTACAATAGTAACATCAAAGATCACTGATCACAGATAACCGTAATGAATATTAACATGAAAATGTCTGAAATATTACAAGAATTACCATAATGTGATATAGAGAATAAATATGAGTACATGCTGTTAGGAAAAAAATGGCACCTATAGACTTTCTTGATAGAGGGTTGCAAACCTTCAATTTGTAAAAACAAAACTCCCACTATCTGCAAAGTGGAATAAAGAGAGCTACAATAAAATAATATATGCCTGTATTCTAATTGTGTTACTATATGTCTACAAGGCATGTGTTACAGTTGCTTAGAAAAAAAAACTAATAAGTGTCACATAGAGGTCAATGAGTTGTCATTCAGTCATCAAGCATTTATTATGCTTTGTGTCAGGATCAGTGTTGGGAATACAAAAAAAAGCAAAAACACAGGTTCTACTCTCAAGACATCACATTATAATGGTGGAAACAACATAGTTATGTACAAAAATGGTATATACATTTCAAAGATTAAGTAGTATCTGAGAGAAAAGCACTACTGGGAAAAGTATCCTTTAGAATGTGGGATATAAGCTGACTCTTGAAGGAAGCCAGGAGGTGAGACTGAGGAGTCATTCATTATGGATGGTAACAGGATGCAGCATGTTATGAGAAGTAACAAAGAAGAGTAAGAATAAAATATGTCATCAAGGAATTATATGATCAGAAGAGGAGATGGGATGGTTATATGAAGAGGATAAGGGATAAAAGATCACCAACCAGAATCTTCCTCTGCTATCTTTGCAATGCCATGAGAAAGCAAGGGAGGCCTTTTACACATTGTGGGAAACCTGTGTCTTTAAGACCACATGTGGCCTTCTATGACCTTGGGTGTCACCTTTTAACTGAGTCTAAATTTTGCAGAACAAATCCTGGATTTGTTTTGTGAAGTTTGGATTTGGTCAAAGTTCCACACAGAGGATCTAGAGAGCCACATATGAACTTGAGGGCACAGGTTCCCCACCCTTGGTGATAGACTCTTGGGAAAAAAAGGAAAAGAATCACAAGGGAAGAGAAAAGAAATATGAATAGGTAGTAATCATTGGAGGAAATTCCCAAATTAATATCCACACTCTACTCAAAGATATACAGTTCCTGGGAATGTACTGTCTCTGAAAACAGCCAGTCCCATTTTGAATAGTTTTCCTAGTTGAAAATTTTCCCACTGTGTTGAGTGCAAAGCTCTTGGCTTACAACTTCATCTATTGCTCCTAGTTCTGCTATTGGGAACTATGTCATATCTGACAATGAATTTTATCTAGCACCTAGTACTTGGTGTTGAATTGAATCCATTTGCATGATTGAATGAATTAACATCAGTATATCAACTAAAATCTAAGCTCCCTAAGGGCAGATACAACCTCATAACCTCTAAAAAATACCTTATGTATAGTAAGTATTCAATGAGGATTTGTTGGACAAAGGGTAGATTTTTTCCCCTTTCATCATCCCCCATCCTTTTCTTTTCTTTTCTTTTCTTTTGTTTTCTTTTCTTTTCTTTTCTTTTCCTTTCATTTCCTTTTCTTTTGCTTTCTCTCTGTTTATTATTTTCATTTTATCCATTTATCTATCTATCTATCTATTTAACATTTGATTATAGAACTTTAAACTCTAGATTATTTCCCTTCCACCCTCATTACCCATCCCCATTGGAAAGACAAGCAATTCAATACAGGCTGTACATATGTAGTTACACAGAACATCTACACAATGGACATATTGTAAAAGACTGACCATATTTCCCTCCTTCCTATACCACCCCAACCCCTTGTTCTACTCTCTATTCTTTCCCTGTCCCTTTAGAGAAGTGTGTACTTCTAACAACACTCCTCTACAATCTGCCCTCCCCTCCATCATTCTCCCTCTCATCCCCATGCTCCCTACTCTTCTGTAGGGGAAGACACCCAATTTAGAGTGTATGTCATTCCTTTCCTAAGCCAAATTCAATGAGAGTAAGGTTAAACCATTTCCTTTTGCCTTTCTATTCTTCCCCTCCATTGTAACAGTTATCCCTTGCCTCTTCTATATGAGATGATTAACCCCATTCTGTCTCTCCCTGTCTCATGTCATTCTATTTCTCTCCCACCTCTCAATTTCACTTTTTAAAATATCATCCCTTCCTATTAAATTGAACCTGTGCCCTCTGTCTATGTATACATATATAAATACACTCACATATGTACTCATATGCGTATATACCCTCATATGTATATATGTGTGTGTGTGTATGTGTGTATGTATATATACATATACATACACACACATACACACACACACATTTATATTCCCTTCACCTCTCCTCATACTGAGAAAAGTTTCATAAGTCACAATGATCATTTTTCCATGTTGGCATGTAAGTAGTACAACTTTGATAAGTTCCTTATGAATTCTTTCCCATGTTTACCTTCTCTTACCTGCTTCTTATATTTTAATGTCAAATTTTCTATTCAGTTCTGGTTTTCTCTGCAAGAATGCTTGAAAGTCCTCCACCTCATTGAATGACCAGATTTGCCCCTGAAACACCATACTCAATTGTGCTGGGTAGGTGATTCTTGGTTTCAATCCTAGCTCCCTTGATCTCTGGAATATCATATTCCAGGACCTTGGATCCCTTAATGGAGAAGCTTCAAGATCCTGGGTTATCCTGATTGTGTTTCCACAGTATTCAAATTGTTTCTTCTTGGCAGTTTGTAATATTTTCTCCTTGATCTGGGAATTCTGGAACCTGGCTATAACATTACTAGTAGTTTTCTTTTAGGGATTTTTTTCAAGAGGTGATTGGTGAATTCTTTCAAGTTCTATTTTGCTCTCTGGTCCTAAAATATCAAGGCATTTTTCCTTGAGAATTTCTCGAAGGATGATTCCTAGGTTCTTTTTCTGATTGTGGCTTTCAGGTAGTCCAGTAGTTTTAAAATAATCTCTCCTGGATCTATTTTCCTGGTTGGTGCTTTTTTCAATGAGATATTTCACATTGCCTTCTGTTTTTTCACTTGTTTGGATCTATTTAATAGTATCTTGATTTCTCATAAAGCCATTTGCTTCCATTTGCTCCACTTTAACTCTGAAGGAATTACTCTCCTTAGTTTTATAGATTCTTTTTCCATCTGACAAGTTCAACTTTTGAAGGCATTCTTCTACTCATTGGCTTTTTGGATCTCTTTTGCCATTTGACTTAATCTATTTTTTATGATGTTATTTTCTTCATTCAGGTTGTTGACTCTCTTTTCATGATTTTCTTGCATCATTCTCATTTCTCTTCCCAATTTTTCCTCAACTTCTCTTATTTGATTTTCAAAATCCATCTTAAGTTCCTCTATGGAATATAACCAGCTTACATTTTTCTTGAAAGTTTTTGGTGCAGGAATTCTGACTGTGTTGTCTTCCTCCTTTTCCATGCTTTGATCCTTTTTTTCCCAAAAAAAGGAATCCAAAGTTGGATTGCTGAGCTTGGTTTGATCCCTTTGCCTTCTCATGTTTTCATTCAATTAATTTTTGAGCCATAGTAGGACTCTGCTTTCAGAGGGGAGAGCTTTGTCCCAAATTGCTGTGGTTTTCACAGCTCCTAGAGCTATTAGGAGGTACATTATCTGCAGCCCCCACCAGTGCATGACCCTCACTGGTCATGCACCTCAGGACCACCACCCAAGACCTCTATCCCAGTCCAGTCAGGTTAAGGAAATAGCATTTAGCTTCTGAATGATTGCTTGGCCCCCCTGCAATCTGAAGGCTGAGAGCTCTGAAGCAGCCACATGGAAGAGACTGCAGTGACCGCTTCCTCTGCTTTCTTGCCCTTGGGGTAGTTGACCAGACCCACTTTTCTCCATTAATTTAGCTGAGTTCCACTGAACTTTCACTTTGTCTTTGTTTCTTATAGTGCTGATCATCCTGGAATCTGCCACAGCTACTGGTGATCGACTCTCTGGATTGCTCCAGCTGCTGCTTGTCCTGCCACCCCGGGGGCCAAGCCACAGTTTCAGGACAGGCTCTGCTTGGCTCCCAGCACTCTGCAATGAGCCCTTCCCATTCCTCCTGCTGGGCTACCCCTGGTGGGAGATGTGTTTTTCTGTAGTTTTTGTGCTTTCTGGAGCCCTAAAATTTGTTTAGAGTAACATTTTATAGGTATTTGAGGTGGTTATGTTGGGAGCTGTGGATTTCTCCTGCTTCTACACTGCCATCTTGACTTCGCATCCCCTGCCCCTTCTTTTCCCTTATTGGGTTAGCATACTGGTGAAAAATAAGTGAACACAAATTGGTGGGTGTTCTCTTAATGTCATACTTTATCACTCAAGGTATGTGTTGTTTTAAACAAATGTCTAAGGTGAAATTTAGTACCTGTTTCTGGTTTTGATTCATACATTCTCATTGCCTGAGGTAAGAGAAAGTTGGCAGTGGTTCACTGAGTTAATGTTAGTTTGGCATGGGAATGGAAGTGAGGTAGTCTTAATTTTTTTTACTCCAACACGAATACTCAAAAGAGTTTGTTTATCCTGCTTCCTAGTATTCCTGTGATTAGAGAAGTTAGAATTACATCAATATTTATTGAATAGTATCATCTAAATAAATGTCATGAGCTTGTTTATTAGATTTTTCATAAGTTGAATGTGATTATCTTAAAAATCTTTTAAAAAGTAATATTTAGAAAACAGCTGTGAGATTTGTTTGTGTACAGTTGTTTAATTAGTTTGGCTACCAACCTTTATATCCTGTGCTGAATGACTTATTATATATAGTATTTTAAATCTGTCTGACAAAAATGTTATTCCCTGAGTTCTTTTGCTTATGAGGAATGTTAGCACAAAATTATGTTGAGATGGTCCAAGCTATTTTATTCTCCATGGATTTTTTCCAGGGGTATATACTCAAGGCTAAGCTCTCTTTGTCAAAGGTACACAATAGAATATGCCTTTCAAAGAAAATTTGTGTTTAATGTTTCTTCTTCATCTATTGTATCAGGAAAGGACCCATGTTGAAGACAAGAAAGATGATTTTTTAAACAAGTACACGTGTATCAATACTTCTCTCTGTCTTTGGAGTCAAATGTTCTGATACTAGAATTAGAATTAATTTAATGTACTGTTGGTCCATGCCTTATTATAGGAATGATTATGATAATGTAGAAAATATATTGTCCTCTGTGACTTATGTTTAGTTGCCACAATGGTTAATACCTAAGGCTCAAATGTCAACACTTAGAGAAATGATATTAGTTCTAATATCATTTATTATTTTTTTACACATTGAATATGCAGGAATACCCTGTACTGACTTCTTTCTAGTAATAAATTAAGTTCTTTAAGAGAAAAATATCTGTTAGTTTCAAATGTGGTTATTTAATATCTCAAGATAATAGAAAATATTGATATGTATGCATTGTGACAATGACATTCTTTTTGATAAACTTCCTTTACCCAAATGTTTCACATTTTCTTTATGGTAAACTGCTAACACAAACTTTTTTTTTAAATTAAAGCTTATTAACCAATTCTTTTGACTCTTTCTATATTGTGGGACTAAATGACCATTTATGTTGATCAGTAGTTGTCAAAGTGTATTCTAAGGACCCCTAGGTGTTAGTTACCAAGACTTTTTCAGGGCATCTATGAGGTCAAAATTACTTTTATGAAAACTGTAAGGTGTTATTTTCCTACTAAAATACTCCTCCCTTTTCCAGCTGTATTATCTTTATGAGGACAGATTTCTTCATCTACTTCAAGCAAAGGAACATATTGCAACAGATTGAGTTCAGAATTAGATATAGGTAAATGTAAGGGAACACTATTGTGTTATAAAAAATGAGAAGTCGATGGACTTCATAATAACCTGGAGAGTCTTTTATAAACCGATGCTGAGTGAAGGGAGGAGAGCCAGGAGAATATTGTACACAGTAACAGACACATTGTACCTATGATGACTAATTTTGATAGACTGGACTCTTCTCAGGAATACAAGGTTATAAGACAATTCCAAAGGACTCACGATCAAAAAGGCTATCCACATCCAGAGAAAAAATTACAGAGTCTAAATTCAGATTGAAGCAAACTCTCTCTTTTTCATTTTGTTTTGTTTTGTTTCTTCTTCCTCATAGTTTATTCCATTGGTTATAATTCTTCTTTACAACTTAACTAATATTTAATGTGAAGGTATTTGTAGAACCTATATTGGATTGCATACTGCCATGGGGGGAGAGGGGAGGAAGGGAGAAAATTTGGAACTCAACAACTTGTGTAACTGAATGCTGTAAACTAAAAGTAAATAAAAGAAAAAGAGAAAAAATATCTTGATAACTGTATTTTCAAAAAAAGCAGATATAGAAATATAGCTTTCTATAGATTTAAGATATTTGAAAAAAAAAGGAAAGAAAAAAAGAAATTAAGACCATTCTTCTTACCTTTCTTTTTGGGAAATATAATTATTTTTCATAAATTCACAAATTTCATATTTTCATACAAAAAATTATGTTAATGTGTATATACATAATAAGTTTTATTTTACATAAATATACATATATGAATTAATACATGAATATTTTAAGTTATCAGTTTTAATTTCAGTGTGAGATAAAAGAGTTTGGAGTCTAAGTCTGAGATCAGAAAAGGTCTTTATTCTTTCTCATGAGAAAGGGCACTGCCCCTGTCACTCAAATGACATCTTCCAGGGAATACAACATATGGAACCTCATGGGCTTCTCTTCTCCTGATCATAACTCCACCTCTAACACCTGTCCTACCTTACTTTGGCTGGTGAGGCAAGCTCACAATCTTTCCAATTGGTGCAAAGCAGTTTCAATCCTTCATTGTGTGTTTCCTTTCATTAAATTTGGAAGTGCCAAATCAGAAGTGGACTAGTATGGTTTTCTTTCAAATTATGTCATTCTCGGGAAACTTGTGAGACCGAACTGATTTACAGGGTATGGAGAAGAGACAGGAATGTAACAGGAAGTTAAAAGAAATGAGGAAACTTCACTGTGAGTCATCTCTCACAATTTCTAATTGGAATAAATATTGCTCTGACCCACACAAAAAAGCATTTAAGAATCCTCAGTAATTTTTAAGAGAATAAAAGGGTCCTGAGGTCAAAAAGTTTGAGAACTACTGATGTTTCAGAAAGACACAGTAGGATATCTATATTTTTGAATCATGAGAAATAAAAGTCCTGAATCTCACAAGACTGTGCCCTTAAAGGTTTCTTTTTTCCCTCTGAAGTGTTTAGCCGAGATACTAAAGTATGAAATCAAGGTTACACATAGAAGGGGTTGGTCTTCACAAGGAGAATGGCCACGTGTCATCAGAGACAATAGAGGACAATATTAAATATATGTGAGATTAAGAGGTGGTATGGAGAACTTAAGCTAAGTATTAGGTGACATACTTAAGAGTTCATTGAAGGAGTATGGTCTTGGGGGAAAAAGCTTGAATCAGCTATTGTGGTGAGAGGTATAGGGAATCTAAAATGGAGGGGAAGCAGAATTACCTTGCTTTAGTAAGTGCCCAATTAAATCAAACAGAAATATATAGAGGACTTAGTCAATATGATCTTCTCCAGTTCCATTCTAGTTACTTCTCTTTCTCAATCTATCTCTGTCTACTGCTGTCTCTTAGTCTTCTCTCTCTGTCTCTCTCTCTAGCTCTCTGTCTCTCTGTCTCTCACTCTCTCTCTTTATTTCTCTTTCTCTCTGTCTCTCTCTCTCTCGCACACACACACACACACACACACACACACACACACACACACACCACAGCACACACTCACTATATTACATGAGTTATGAGGAAAGGATATTTTACTTCAACTGGGAGGATCAGGGAAGGCTGTAAGAAACTTTTATTGTGTGCCTCCTATCTGTAGAATACTGTTCTAGGTGCTTGTTGAGATACTAAGTTTAGATACAAATCTTTGCTCTTGTGAAAGATGTAGCAGATATAGGTACCTTTAATAAAAAAAATCATCTAGTCAATTCATTACAGAATCATAAAACAAAGGACTTGTTAATTTTGAGGGGAGAGGTTCATAAGATTTAAAACTATGTTATTATAGAGATTGTCTCATTTACCATTTTCATTTTACAAATCAGGAAACTGAGGCTTGAAGAGAGTGATGTGTCACCAGTCAAAGTTATTTTTCAAGATCATATAGATATTAAATACCAGAGTAAAGATTTTTAATTGAGGTTCTTTTATTTAAAATCAGGCTTCTGGTCAGTACCAGTCTGGGCATTAGGAAGACTTCATGAAAATGGTAGCATCTGATAAAAATATAGATAAAAATTTGACAAAAAGTAAGGAATAGGTCTCAGGCATAGAAAACAGCTTTCACTATTGACTATGTAAGATTAAACACAAATTCTTTAGTCTAGAATTCAAAGCTGTCAGCATTTGGACTCCATCATATCTTTCCAACCTTATTTGTTGTTCAGTCATTTTTCAATTGCATCACATTCTTAATGATCCCATTTAGGGTTTTCTTGGCAAAGATACGGGTCACACATTTAGTATCTGAAGCCATGTTTGAACTCAGGAAGATGAGCCTTTCTGACTCCAGACCTAGCACAATATCCATTGTGCCTCTCCTTCCTCCCCCCACCCCAACCTTATTTGTATAGCTACCTGTATTTGATTTATTCCATGTTGTAAAGCCAAGCACAAGCAGCTTTCCAGAAGAATACTACTGTGAACAACTTTTAATTTCTGATTATATAGTATAGTGAACACTCTATTTATTCAATAACAAATCAGAGCAAAACATTCACAAATCAAGGTAAAGCATTCACAATATTACAACTTATCACAGATAATCAAAATACAGCATTCACAACAACTTATCACAAAATGGTCACATAGTTCTCACCACAATGTTCACCTAGTTTTGAACAAAATATAATGATTTAGTCAGTCAGTCACTTAGTAACTCAGTCATTCAGTCAACTCAATCATTCCATCATCCTTAAGGAGGATTGCCTCATTAAAGGTCACAAAATACAATAGTCAAAGTTTGCCATTCATGGGCACACTAAGTTACAATATCAGTCAATACTCAGCACTCTCTTAAGGGGTAGTGTAAAATATACAGGCCATCCACCCCTCAGTCACAAATAAGTTACAGTCCTCTCAGTCAGTATACAGTATCCAGGTAAAATCTTCTTTCAGCTTTCCCTGGATCCCCTTCAATTGTCCCAGATCCTAGCTGGATTCACCAAATTGTCACCTGGGTTCAAAGGCAGACAGCTCCCAGTTCTTTATCCAGCTCTTTGTGTAGTTCCTGTTCCATGCTGAAGCTCACAGCATCCAGTCAACCTTAAATCCTTAACCATCTCTGTTCTTAGGAAGACAAGTTTTAACAAAGCCACAAAGTACTGGCACCACAGCCCAGCTTCCTCAGTCTTCTGCATCTCTAAATAAAAATCATTCTCTCTAACCTGGGCCTTTCTTCCACAGCCTCCAGAACCTGGCTCCAAGAAGATCTGAAATTCCAGCTAGGGCTTCTCCTTATATACATATGAGCTGCTTCCTGTTCTGCCCCTTCCTGTTACATCAGTAGCTTCCTGTTATATCAGCAACAGGGGTTCATATCTTTTGTTTCTTTAACAGAGGCTTGATCTAATTAATTTCAAACTAGGTCCTAAGTACCTGTTAGCTTTGCCAATACAAGGGGATCAAATTACATTACTATTCCACATGTGTAGCAAATGTACTACTCATTATTTCCTAGTCTCCTGCTCACTGGCTTCCATGCATTTCTAAAGATCATTTTCATAAAACCTTAGGTGATCCTGCCAACTCAATGTGTTTTCTTTCTGCTTTAATTTTCTTATATCACTTCTCTAGTTCTCTTATTTGACCTGATAATATATAATATTCTTTAAATCACTCATTTGTGTCTGTTTTAACCCCATGATTAAACTATCAGATCTTTGATATCAGAAACGATGACATTTTTCATATTTGTATATCCATACCATCTAGTATAGTACTTTCTACTTGTTGGGTATACAATAAATATTTAATTTAATTGATTTAAATTCATTTCAGAGAGAAAGATAGGACTTGGCAACTGGTCATATGTAGAAAATGAAGAGCAGTCATCCGAAGCAAATTTTTACCATGCCTTATTTGGAAAATGGTGGTGCCATTCATAGAAATAGGAGATTCATGAGGAGGAACAAGTTTGAGGGAAAAGATGATAATTTACTTTGGAGATATTTGTGGAAATGGGTAGTAGGTGGTTGGAAAGGAAAGTTTGACTCTGAGGAAGAAGGTCTCATTTAAAGCTGTTACCCTGCTGCTAATTACAATGGCAATTCCACCTAATCTGTAATCTACAGACTAAATCAATAGGTGGTTTTTATTTTGTGCTTTAAGGTTTATAGAGTCTGTATATTTCTCATATCATTTGATCCTTACAAAAACCTCATTATATAAACATTTAAAATCTTTCCACAAACATCCTCTCACTGATCCTCATTTCTTCCTATTTCTCTCCTAGTGCCCTCCACTTTTACCAAATCAGCCAAGGGATAGCATGGTACAGTAGAAAGAGCAGTGTGGCATATGAAGGTGATGGAATGTTACCATTCTGCAATGAATGAGGAGATAAGTAATTTCAGAGAGTCATGAGAAAACTTGTCTGAACTGATGCAAATCAAGGAAAAATAATATTTATATGTTTACTCATAGGTAGAATCCTTAATAGAATAATTATCATTCATGATGTTATACTATAAATGATCCTATAATGATCATGAATGAACAATTTTGAGGACTTTTATAAATTGATGAAAAATGAAATGAGTAGATCCAGAGGAATAATTTATACAATGATGGCAATGCAGTAAAAACAACTTTGAAAGCTGTAAGACCTATTATCAATACAATTATCATTCATGATTCCAAAGGACAAATTAGGAAACATGTCATCCATTACAGAGACATGGCAGATTTAGGTTGCAGCTATATATAGATATATTCCTACATCTATATCTATGTCCACACATCTCAATATTTCTCTCTACACACATATAATATACATATATGTGTATCTGGACAGAGTATATATACATATAGAGAGAGTACAATATATATACAGAGTATAATTATGTATATATAAATATATACACACACAGTATGTTTTGTTTGACTATGCATATTTGTTACTAGAAAGTTGTTTTTTCTTTTCTGTTTCCATTGAGATGAGGGGGTAATAGGGGGAGAAAAGAGATTTTTATAATTTTTTTGAGAGATGAGGTACTACAGATGAGAGATGCTATATACACTTTCAAATGAAGATATTGTATTATTAGTTTTACCTATTTTATTTTGTTGCAAGAGCTCTTTCACAAAATGTGAGTAATCTATAAATGTAATGTAAAAACAAACACATGAAACACTTAAAAAAAGACTCAACCTAGAGTTAGCAGATCTGGGTTTGAATCCTGCCTCTGACATTAACTGTGTGACCATAAGCAAGTTGTTTTGCTTCTCTGCCTCAGTTTCCTCAACTATAAAATGGGAATAATTGTACTAATCCTATTTACCTCCCAGAGTTGTCATAAAGAGACCACTTTGTAAACCTTAAAGTTCTTCAGAAGCATACCATATTACAACCTGATCACAGTAGGCATTCAATAAATATGTGTTAAATGAACTACCTGCTCTACCCAAATGCCACTCTATCTATTATCCCTTCCATCTTAGTGCTCCTTTACATACCTCAGAAAGTGTTTCTATTTGATATTTCCACTGTTCAAAACTGATGACCCCAGGTTTGCTGGGAACTTTGATAGAGCATTTATCCTAATGGAAGTCATTCAAACCAGTTTACCTCTTAAGATATTTGTTATATTCATATAGCCTCTTTCCTTTCTTTTTTCTTCTTGGTTATGAATATAAAAGCAGATTTAGTGTAAATAGCATAACATGTTTTTCCCCTGGAATATTCAGTTTAGAGAATTATAGGAGTAATTTTCCTTTATACCCACCAGTTGTAATTGAGTTTCCTGAAATATGTGTGTGTGTATGTATATATACACACATATATACACGTATATGTATATATACACATATATATACATACACACACATACACAGACACACATCTATCTATACACACACACACACACACACACACACACATATGTAAAAGGATGTGCATCTGACCATTCTACTGAAGGAAGAAATTGGAGATGGAATTTTAAGACAGCTGTCATGATTGTTAAGTATCCAAAAGATATTTTCCTGACAAATAAAGAAATAACTTCTCAGAGTTAATTAACCTATTTCATATTTTGCATTCTGGACAAGTGCTTAAAAAATAAACATTTCATTGGTGACTGTCTATCTAAGTGATCCAGTTCCACCTGTATACTAATAATGTTTGCTAATATCTCTTTTCTTGATGACACATGACTTTAGTAATTTTCTGAGCGTACCTCATCTATTTAGTGCTGTCCAATGTATAATGGCATGTAGATATAAATACTAATGGAGAAAGTGCACTGCCTTGGGGAACACCCATCATGACAAGTAACTAATTGCTTTATGTACATTAGTACCAAGTGAAGCATTTTATATCTTTAGAAAGGCACTAACATCCACTATTTTCTAATTTACCAAAATGTCATGTCCTCCTCTAGAAAATACAGGATTAGAATATTCTTTAAAAACAACAAAATACAGCACCAGCTAGCCTCACTTAAATCACAATGCCCTCCAACCTGATTTAAGAAAAATTCTAAGGTCTAGTATCCATGCTTGTATGCACTGAGTCTTATATGGTTGGGTGATTTTATTTCACTTAATGCCTAACCTTTTATTATATTTATCCCAACTATGGACCCCTATTCCAGGAGGAATTAAGATATGAGCAAGGCTGAATTGAATGTAATTTATATGGATGAATAAATGTTGAAACATGACTTCCCTGGTCTACATGAAATTGGTATTATGCAAACCAGGGCTAAGAAAAACAAAAATCACCTCTTTTTAATACAAAGCTAGAAAAAAAATCTTGGAAAAGCCAGATTCATACATTAAAGGCAACTTTAACATGGCATGAAGTATTTTACTTTGATGTATGTATCTTTAATGTGAGTACTCAGAGATGATACACCGTTATTAGAGAGTTAGCATGCATGATGGGATATGCAGAGCTGTTTAGTTTGATGAATTGAAATTTCCTGTCATGAATCCCATCGCCAGCAGAGAGACATGTTGCTACTGCTGGCACCAAGGGGGTTATCATGATAATTATCCAATATTAATAAATACAATTGCAAGCAGGGTAGAAGCAAGTTAGAGCAAGTCTTTTGATCCATTTGTCTTCTTCTTGTAATTCCCCCACTCTTATTTGAATTCATTTTTTACCCCTTCACTTAAAAGTTAGTCCTGCTTAGAAAAACAACTTATATTTCACTTACAGATTAGACTATCTATTCAGACCTCTAAACACTTGCATTGCTCCACTCTCATTTCTGTGGTACTCATGCATACTTTATGAGGGGGAAGCACAAAGCGTGCTCTGCTAGAGAATGAGTGTGGTTTCCTGAGGATGGAAAAGGACACCTCTCTGTTATGCACTGGGAACAGGAAATAGGGGGAAAATGAGCTATAAAAGAGGAATTTGTGTGTGTGTGTGTGTATGTGTGTGTGTCATATAAATATCTTCAATGACATAAAAAATATTTAGATGGAACATTGGAAAATTCCCATAATATTAGGGCTATAGTTCTAGATGTGGATGTGTATAACATAGTTATAATGTCAGAGTTTAGTTTAAAATGCCTATTCTTAAATTTTATTTTGATGATCTCGCAATTGAATGAAAACATTCAATGACCATGCAAAAGATAAAATTTGTTGCCCCAAGAAAGAAGTCTTTCAAATGCCAATTAATGATCACGTTTTTTCCATAACAAAGAACATATTTATTTTGCATATTATTATATAATCTCTCTGAACCTCAGTTTCCTCATCTATAAAATCAGGGGACATTGAAATAGATAACCTCTAATGTCTTGTTCAACTTTAAATGTACGATGATGTGATCCTACTATTTAGAATTGGACCGACTGATCATTTTATAGATTATGAAACAGTCTCAGTGAAAAAGACTTAGCATACATAGGTAATATATATTAGAGCCAGAATTTGACTCTAAGTCTTCTATCTCCATAATCAGTGTACTTTTCACTACAATCTTCCCAAACTCAAGTTACTAAATTATTAGAAATGTCTTAATATGAACTGGATACACAAAGCTATACCAAAGCCTGTATCTTAAGGAAAACCGAGGGAGACTCTACCATAGTTTCAATAATATATTCACTTCAATTTGATCCAATTCAATTCAATTATGTTCAAGCCACTAAGAAATAAATGCAAAAATGAAATAATACTTGCCCACAAAGAGCCTACTTTACAGCATGTGTATAATTGGATAATCGGTGCTAATCTTTACACTAGTACATATTGTAAATGAGCACCTGAGGGAATAATATAGCACTTACTCAAAATTTAGAACCATTACATGAGATATCATCAGTCTTATCTGCCCAATTTAAGTTTTTGTTGTAAATTGCAGTTTATTTTTAAATTTATTGAAGTTGTTGATATTAGAAATTTTGCACCTATTTGGAACTGTGCCCAAAGGGCCAAGTGTTTATACCCTTTGATCCAGTAATACCACTTCTAGGTCTATGTGCTAAAGAGATAAAACATTATAAAGGGAAAAGAATCTCTTCATACAAAAATATGTATAGTAGTTCTTTTTTGTGATGGCAAAGAATTAGAAATTGAGAGGATGCCTATCAGTTGGAGAATGACTGAACAAGTTGTGGTATATGATAGTAATGGAATAAATGGAATACTATTGTGTTATAAGAAATGATTAGCAGGATGATTTAAAAAAAAACCTAGAAAGACTTACACAAGCTGCAAAGGGAAGTGAGCAGAACCAGGAGAATATTGTATACATTAACAGCAGAATTATACAGTGATCAGCTGTGAATGATGTAGTTCATAACACAATGATCCAAGTTAATTCCAAAAGACTCATAATAAAATATGTTATCCTCCAGAGAAAGAACTGATGGAGTCTGGATGTAGATTGAAGCATACTATTTTTCTTTTTTTTCTTTTTTTCTTTCTTTTTTCCATTTTCTTTGTTTGATCTATTCCTTCTTTCACAACATGACTAATATGGTAATATGTTTTACATAATTGCACATGTATGACCTATATCAAATTACTTATTGTCTTAGGGAGGACAGAGCAAGGGAAAGATGGAACTCAGAATTAAAAAAAACTTAATGTCAAAAAAATGTTCTGAAATGTAATTTGGAAAAAATAAAATATCATTTAAAAAAAGAAATTTTGTGCTGTAAATTTCCCCAGTGTCCAATAACACTCAATAAAATGATAATCAATAAGGTCACTTCTATATATGTTCATAAGATCTAGCTCTGATGGAGCAGCCATATTTATTCTCATTGATTCGTTGTGGCCCATGTAACAGTGCTTTGGAGATCCACAGTGCCATTTTTTTTTTGCTCCTTACAAAGCATTTCTTTTTTTTTAAACAAATGTTTAAAATTGTACATGGCCTACATTTCTCCCAGTGCTCTTCCATCTCCCCCTCTCTATTTCATACAACAAAGTATTTTTTAAAACAGAGAAACAATTAGTAAAATCAGACAACGCATCAAAAAAATTTAAATATATATGCAGTTTTGTAGACCTAGGAATCTTCCAGATTTGCAAAGGAATGAGGGACTTAAAAGAGGGAGGTGTCCTCTTTGGGGCCATGCTTCTTCTCTGTATTTCACTGACAAACATTCTTAATGTTCTATAGTGTACACCACATCTTACAGTATCACTTAAATCATTCATGTACACATCAGGTGATTTGGACTTTATAAATAATCAAGTAACAAACCCTTATTGAGTGCAAAGTGTAGAACCTCCTATGGGGGCACTCTCTCAGCTCACACTAACTAGCATATGGTGTCTCCAGAACATAGCTAGGTGCTGGTCCTATCAGAGTCCTAGGAGGTAAACCTAAGGGTTTGTGGATTCTGATACTACCATTAATGAGCCTCTATCAAGTATTATCCTCCCAGATATTGATTAATCAGCTGGTACCAATTAACTTTTACAAAGAGATATTTATTGTAAAGGTGTAGCAAGGATTTAAGTACAAAACATGACTCCCCTACCTGTACATTTCCTTCTCTGTTTTTATTTCATTCACCTAGAATTGGGGTGGGAAATCTGTGGCCTCAAGGCCACATGTGGCCCTCTAGGCCCTCAAGTATGGCCCTTTGACTGAATCCAAACTTCACAGAGCAAAAACTCTTAATAAAAGAACTTGTTTTGTATAACTTGGACTCAGTCAAAAGGCTACACCTAAGGACTTAAAAAAGACACATGTGACCATGAGTACACAGGTTCCTGAAAACAGGAAAAGATGAAACACAGTAGGAATAGAGGTGCCATGTCTTCACAGATACATGGTAGCTATTTAGGACATATGGTGTGCTATCCGCCTTGAGATCAATCCCTATAATTTCAAAGTTTCCAGGATAAAGAAAAGCACAAAATTGGGCAAAGGAAGGTATATAACCATTCTTGTGCATGTAAACACACTTCTGACTCCATCATTAGTCTTTCTGACCCTGAAACCAATTGTCACCACAGAGCAATATCCCTTTAATCACTGATGTCCAGAAGAAGGTTCATCAATGTGTTGGTTTTAGGTCAGCAAGGAATATTGTGCATTCTTTGAGCACTCGGCCATAATTGGCCAGCCTGTTATACTAGTATATGTATAAAATGTTGTAGCTATAGGGGATATAATGAGAAAACTGGATCCTTTACCTCAAGGACCATATTATCTAGGTGAAAACAGATTTAACACATGAATGCATGTGTATATATACAGGCATATATGTGTATGTGTGTGTATATAAATGTATGCATGTATGCATGTATACCTGCATGAAACCAACATATATACGTATATAGGCAACACACACACACATATATTAGTATATAGGTACATAGGTTTATATACTTGCTCTCTATATGCATGTGTGTGTATCCATCTATATATATGTAGAGATATGTCATATACCTATACACACATATAAAGTAAAAGGTCATGTAGTAATTGAAGGCAGAATGTGTTAATTATCCTATGAGTGGCCTTGATGAGTCTGGCAGAAATTCAGAGAAAGAGGTTATTATGGATAAAACTGGTCAGGGAAGGTTTCACAGAGGTAGGACTTTAGCCACATGTTAAAAAGGGATAGAATTTAGATAAGTAAGAGGGATATTCTAGGAAAGTAAAACAAAGGGAGAAAAAGAGTCACAATATCCATAATATGTATGATATGTTTGGGAACCAAATTTGTCAATAATAGAAACAAGCATTAAAACAAGATTAGAAGAAAAGCAGAAAACTTGGAAGACATTTTTACAGCAAGTTTCTCTGATAAAGGCCTCATTTCTCAAGTATATACAAAACTGAGTCACATCTATAAGACTATAAGTCATTCCCCAGTTGACAAATGGCCAAAGGTTATGAACAGGCTGTTTTCAGATAAAGGAATCAAAACTATCTTTAGTTATAAAAAATGTTCTAAATGACTACTGATTAGACAAGTGCAAATTAAAACAACTCCAGGGTACTGTCTTATACCTATCAGATTGGCTGAAATGGTAGAAGGGGAACATGACAGATGTTGGAGAGATATGGAAAAATTGGGATATTAATATACTACTGTTGGTGGAATTATGAACTAATCCAAACATTTTGCAGAACAATCTGGAATCATGCCGAAAGAATTCTAAAACTGCATAACTGTTTGACCCAGCAATACCATTATTAGGTCTTATTTCCCAAAGTGGTCATGGAAAAAGGAAAAGAACCTATATATTCTAAAATAATTATAACAGTTCTTTTTTATGGTGACAAAGAACTGGAAATTGAAGGGATGCTCATCAATTGGGGAATGGCTGAATAAGTTGTGGCATGTGATCTTGATGGAATAATATTGTGTGGGTAGGAGGAAATGATGAGCACAAGGGTTTCAGAAAAGCTTGGAAAGACATGAAATGAAATGATATGAAGTGAAATGAGCAGAACCAGGAGAACATTGTAATAGCAATATTATATGGTGTTCAGCTATGAATGACTTAGCTATTATCAGCAATGCAATGATCCAAGATAATTTCTAAAAACTTATGATGAAAAATGCTATCCACCTTCAGAGAAAGAACCAATGGGCTGAATACAGATTGAAACATATATTTATTATTTGTTTCTTTTTCTTCCTTTTTTTGAGGGGGGGAAAAATCTGTTTTCTTTTACAGTGTGGCTAATATGGAAATATTTTGCGTGACTGCACATGTAAAGTGTGAGTCAAACTGCTTGCCTTCTAAGGAGGGGAAAGTGGAGGAAGTAAAGGAGAGAACTTGGAATTAAATTTGAAAAAAGAATGTTAAAATTGTTTTTACGTGTAGTTGGAAAAATACATATTATTTTTTTAAAATTATCAAAATATCAAGAAAAAATAATAGAACCAAAGAATAATCTAAGGTATTCAGTTATAGTACAGTTTCACAGAGCAACAGTAGCATAGTATAGTAAAGAAGAGACTGAATTGGGGGTGTTGTTGGGAATGAGGTTAGAAATGGAGTTTAGAGACAATTTTGATAAGGGCCATAATACAAGGTTTTAGATTTCAGATTGCATACTGTACCCAGACGAAAATCACTGAAGTTACTACAGTAGATATGATTATGGTCAGATTATTGAGGACTGAGGACTGAAGAGGCTGTGTAGGATATCAGCTAGAGAATGGGCCTAGTCCCACATAAGAAATAAACCGACTATGTTACAGTGACCAAGTTAACTAACTTCTTGGTGTTGCAGGCAACTAAGGCTATAAATTACAATGCAATTGTCAACTGTATTGGTAGCAGGAGATTCCTTACTAGTTTTCTATACTTTTATCCTGGATCTGTCATTTTATTCCCCAAATAAAAAAGAAATAAATAAAGAAGAACGAGTGGGGTACAAAACAGCTGGTATAGACTTATTTTTAGAGAAATGTTATTAAATGATATGTCAGGACCAGTGATCTAGTAATTATGGAGGTGTTTGTGTAGGATAATTGGGAAGAGCTATGGTACTGAACATTTAGGTAGGACATATGGGAAGCTGTTGTGATAGGTATGGTATGAGTTTATCATGGAATGTACTGGATGATAAAAGTGGAAGTGGAAAAGAGGGTTAAGATGGGAATTTAAAAGAAGAATTCATAGAACTTGGGTAACTGTTTACATGTGAGGCTGACAAAAAAAGAGAACAAAGATATAATATTTTGAGTCTAAATGCCTGGGAGACTTATAAGATTGTTGGGATAAGCAAGGAGATTAGGAAAAGAATTTGGTTTAAGAAGTAAAATAAGAAGGCTAGTTTTATAAATGTTGAATTGCTAATGATGAAGTATATCCAGAAGCTAAAGATATGAGAATAAAGTTCAGGAGAAAGCATGATAAGAAATGGCTTTGGAATGCATTTTGTAAGGGTTATAATTAAATAATTAAAGTAATGACAATAGATGGGAACAAAGCAATAATTTTCAAAACTGCTGAGTACTGGTTATTTTTTTTTTACGTTAATCAATAGAACTGGTTAAGTAAGCATTTTGGCATGATTTGAAAGCAACTAAATACAATCACCTAGTTTTTAATAAATACAAAGTTCCAACTACCAGAGACTCTGACCAAAAAAAAATTTATATATAAGGATAGAAAGTATTAGATAGAAATTAGGAATAGATGCAGGGGAGGTATTTTAAAGTAAACAATGGATGTAGGTGATTATAAAGGAAGAAACAGTTTCTATTACATAAAATTGAAAAAAAACTTTTTCATAAACAAAATCAATGCAGCTAAACCAAAAGAAGAAGAAAAACTATTAAATGAGGAGAAATCTTCATAACAGTTATCTTTGACAAAGGTCTAATTAGACATTAGCAGTTCCTCAATAGATAAGCTGTTTGTGGAAAACAGGTATTTTCCACAGAAAAAATTCAAGCTATCAACAATTATATGAAAGAATGCCAGAAATCACTAATAATAAGAGAAATAATAATCAAAAGAACCCTGAGACACAGGTTAACAAAGGTGGCAAAAAATTAAAATGATAAATGTTGGAGGGACTTTGGAAAGATACGCATCCATCCTTGGTGGATCAGTGAATAATTCCAGTTTCAGGGGAAAAATATACTTCAAGAAGTTACTAAAGTCAACTAAGTATTTAGCACAAAGAGATTAAAAACAATCAAAGGAACCTATCCATGCATTACTAAGCATTAAGTATATTACATATATGCATGTGTGTATATGTACATGCATACATGCTATAGCATATAGCATATAGAAATATACACTATAGTGTATGTATATATGTATGTATATATGTGTACATATATATGTATATATGTGTATGTATGTATGTGTGTGTATATGAGGAAGTAACAACATAAAATGGAAAAGAAAAGCAGATGACCATGAATAGAATATAGTACAACAAATTGTGGCATATATGTGCCATAAGAAATGACAGATAAAATGAATTCAGAGAAACATAGGAAGATTTGTAGGAACTGATAGAGATGAAAGTAAACAGAACTCAGAAAAAAAAGTTAAATGATGACCACAGAAATATGAAGGAAAAATATCATTAAAATGATGATCAATGAAGTGACCAATTATCATTTCAGAAGACATAGTGAAGCAATAGATTTAAATGTGAATCGAGACATATATTAACACATGTTCAAATATAACCAATGTGTTGATTTCTTTTGCTTGGCTATTTGTCACAAGAGTTGGTTGTGCCAAGGGCTAGTGAAGACTAAGAAAGGGAAATGATATTTTAATAGGATATTGATCAAAATCTGTTTTAAAAAGTATAGATATTAGAAGTGAAAAGAGTTAAAGCCATAGAACAAAGAAGATTTAAATTTGGTCTAATTACATTTATGGTGGAAGCATCAAAAAAAGACAGATAAGGACAAGTTGGAGATGTAGGAAGAATCACTAGTTCAGTGTAATATCATGAAAAACAAGGCTGGGGGAATTTCAAAAAAGTGGTAGATGACCCCACAGTGAGTGTGTGTGTATCTATGTATGTATGTATGTATGTATGTATGTATACATATATTTTTTTGTATTGGGGAGAGAGGGAGAGAGAGAGGCAGAGAGAGCCAGAGAGGGAGAAAAAGAGAGAGAGAGAGAGAAAGAGAGAGAGAGAGAGAAAGAGAGAGAGAGAGAGAGAGAGAGAGAGAGAGAGAGAGAGAGAGAGAGAGAGAAGAGGAGAGAGCGAGGAGAGAAAGAGAAGTTTAAAAAAGGAAAAGTCATGCACCCTTCCCACCCCTGCTCCCTCTAGATGTGGGAGCATAGTATCACCTAATCAACTCTGCCATTGCTCCTAATAGGGTTGTTTAGATCTCCTTCACTGTGGTCACTGCTTTCCATCTTTGGATGGAAAGCTTTCCATTTTCTGGATCAAAGTATCTTTTCCTAGCCACCATTTTTCTCAGCACCTGTTTTCCCCATTAGAATATGCATTTCTTAATGGCAGGGGCTCTCCTTTGCTTTTGTATTTGTATCTCAAACAGTGCTTGACATTTATGCATTCATTTATTCATTCAAAACTAAACAAAGGCTATTTGATCTGGCAGTTAGAAGGACCTCTGCAGCTTTTAAGAGTTCAGTTTTAGTAGAATGATCAAGGTGCATATCAGATTTTAATGAGTTAAGGAGTGGGTGAATAACAAACACAAAGTAGAGGCAGGAGGTATAGACTTCTAATTGAAGAAGGCTGGCAGCACAAGTAAGGATAATAATAGGCTGGTAGCTGAAGAAGACTCATACAAAGTATTTGTTATTATTGGTGTTTCTTCATAAATTAGAAATACTTGTACATTTTTTGAAGGAAGAAAGAAACTAGGGAGAAATTTTTGAAGATACTAAAGGTATGACTTAGGAGGAAATGAGAAAAAAATGTCAATTTGGAGGGATTATCCTCAAAAACCAAGATTCTTCTGCCTCTAATATGAGAAGGAAGACAAAGAGAATGGGTGAACATATTTATTTTAATGTGGAGAGGAGGGTGGTATCCCTATGTGATGCTGATATCAGTAAAGTATGAAGCAAAATTGTCCCAAAAATCAAGATGGGAAAGTATTTGACGCTAAAGAAAACTAGGTAAGGGCCATAACTTCTGTTGGTAGTACAATCTATCCAGGAGAATAACAATCTGTTCCTATAGGAGAGTGAATCCTTTTAAAAGCTGTTTCTTTTATTTATTTATTTACTTATTGTATTTAGATGGATGTAAATTGAACTACATTGAAATGTCATCAAGTAGTATGTATGACTATTAACTCTTTTCCTTAATAGCATTTGTATTTACATATACTACTTACAAACATGTTTAGCATAGAACATTATCAAACATAGCAAATTCACACATAATGGTCCCATATACATACTTTTTAGTGTTATTTGCTACTACTTAGAGTTTCAGCTGTTTCTACAATCCACTCCTCAAGAATACTTTTAATAGCACACTAATTTCCAATAGTGAACATACTTAAACTTTATTTTCTGAGGTTTGTTTGCAATGCTGTGCACTGCTATAAACAATGATTTTGCTAGGAAAAATTACTAGGAAAAATTTAAAAATACATTTTCATAAAAAAGAGAACACATTATTGATAAATACATCTAAGTTTGTAGATTGGTTATTTTTCAGAGGTTATTTGGGGTCATAATTGTAAATCTCATTACCTTGCTTGAAGGAGGTCTCTTTCATTATTACGGTGCTGAGGTCCATATCCCTGAAGCTAATTGCAAGGTATAGCTGCAGAGTTCTAATTGTTTGCCATCAAAATAGCTGTGTAAGCTTGATTAACAGTGTTCAGCAACATTCATAATAGTCCAAGCCTGGTCCTGCATAAAATAGAAACTGGGAAAAATCAATAAGATTTAATAAGATCAGGAACAATCACTTACAATAGTACATCAATCACACAAAGTAATAGGTGCAGGATTTGATAGGGTCCTGAACTGCCTGGGAGATTCATAACCAGTACTCGTTAATGATTTGTTCATTTGCATTTTATCAATCCAGCTACAGCTGACAAGCAGAAGGAGCAGTAAGGAAATATGTTGACTTAAACTCATCAGCTTTGCAATTAAAAAAATAACAGATAATAGTAAATGTCTTGTCATATGGAAATCAGGTGTTGCAAAGATGTAGGCAGTCATCTGCTCTTTGCCATGAGCCTCTGTTAGATTTACAGAATACAGTGGCTAATGGTGTCCCTGTGGTCACTAGAAAGCTTCATCAGGTTAGAGAGAATGTACAAGAGAATATAAATTTTTCACCCCCATATACCATGATTGCATAATAATATTTAATATGTAATGTGCAGATTCCCTTGTCTTTATCCTTTTGAAATAAATGAAACCCTTGGCTATGCCTTAGGCAAAGCTCCTATCAAATGCTAAAACAGTCATAATGAGATGGCTTTCTGGTGATTATTGCTTATCATTATATTCTCTTTCAGCTGATTTAATGACTTTATAAAGTAATCATGCTGTATTTACTACCTACATTTTAAAAATAAACTTGGGGGAGGAAAAGAAATAGATCAAATAAAATTATATAAACAAAATTTTGGTTCTGAATAAATTATATTCAAGAATATGGAATAACAGAATTGATTTCCCTATAAACATGGAAGCCATAATAAAAAGCTTCAACTATGTCTAGGAGAAATCAGATGGATTCTGCTTTGGGAAATTCACACAGGTATCATAAGTTTTTTATAAGGAGGATCATATGAATGGTGAGTACAATGTCAGAAGCTGTTGGTAATGCCATCTAAAATGTGGATTAATTAACCTCTGTCTCAAACTACCATAAACATAATACTCCCTCAAAGAAAAAAACAGACATCAGCCACTGTGGAGCGTTTTAAAATAGGTTACTTTTTATTTTTAAATATTTTATTTTATATTTTTTATATTTTTTATGTTATTTTATATTTTTAAAATAGCTGTTTCCCACAAGAAACAATCAATTTGATTAAAAGCAAGGAATAGATAAAACTTGAAGACTTTATTTTAAAATAATATATTGGCAATAATAAAAGCTTGGAATTATTTATGTATATATAAATGGACCTACCTATATATATATATGTATGTATGTATACATATATATCTAC
>CM053594.1:220598374-220617500 GCA_028646575.1 Pseudocheirus occidentalis
CCTTCAGCAGGGACGTGTTTTCTGCAGTTCCGTGGGTTTTGGAGCTGTAAAATTTATTGATTTTATGTGTATTTAAGGTGGCCGTGCAGGAGCTGCTGATCCTTGCTGCTTCTATGCCGCCATCTTGGCTCCTCCAGATTGTTTGACCAGCTCTCTTTTACTTGTCTATGACTTCAGGACTTTGCATTAGAATATTTGAAATAAAGACTGATTTTTTTGTATCTCTTAAGAAAAAAAATCTTGACAGCATGTTGTCATTTTTTAAGTCATGTATATTATTTCAGAAGGATTGAATGTCTGAAATGATCACATAAATCAGCTCAGCCATGTCACTACTTATAAGTTTGTGGCATGTTAACTTTCTTCATGATTTACATAATGTTTAAATAATATACCTTCTTTTTTTTCTTATCCCTACATTAATGTGATTAGATCCAGTTGAAGGGCTATAATTTTCTTGTAAGATGTGCTTTCCACCTATGCTACTTATTACAAGAAGTACTGTGGGAAAAAAAAAACAACTATCAGCCCCCAATCAATTGAGCTGTCAAAAAAAGCCTCTCCAAAAAGAAAAAGAAAACAAAAGAAAAGTCATAACACATGTTGCTTCTCTTAAAACATTTCTGCTTACAAAATGCTAAACAAATCAGCCAAGTGTTGCTATTGGGTTGAGGACCAACATCAAACTCTAAGTAGCGGTAGACTATATCTCCTGATCAGCTGAATTGAAGTATGGTAAATTGAGTCAATTTGGTGAATCATATATGTAGTCGTGACCCGAATGTCACTGGTCAGATAATGACTTTACATATTTGTCCTCAGAACATAATGCTGCTCTTCAAAGCACTGGTTTGGATTTGAATTTCAGACACTAAGTCAAATTGGATATTATTCATTTTGTTTTTTAAATGGTCAAAGTCTTTAAATGTCCTGGTTGAAAACTTGCAGGGTAAAAGGTGATATTAAGTATAATTTCATGATTATTGCAACCATTCAAACTTACAGTCTTCATAGCGAATATAAAGACCAGTAGTGCATTTCTTAACACAGGTTGAAATTAACAGTGAATACAGAGGAATTTTTACATGAATAATGAATTTGATTTTTCCAAAGCTTAGGCTGCTGCTCCCTGATGCTTAGATAGGTTTTTATGCTCTGGAAGTTACATTAATTAGGTGAATTACCCTTATTACTGATTCAAGGCCTCTCAAGGCCACATCTACATAGAACTATGAGAGAAACAAAGTTTGTCTTTGGTATTTTTAGTGCTCTCATTTTCTGTGTTGTTCCCTTATTTTAGAATGCATCATACCTCCTCTTCAATGACCCAATAGCTTCTTTTATCTTCAGTCTGTTTTCCTTTCCCTTAAACATATATCCAAGGAAAAAAATCATATTAATCATTTGTATTTTAGTTTGTTTTCAAGTGCATCTGTTCCTTTTCTCTAGGTTTTTGTATTTGAAATCTTAACTCTAATTGTAGTGAGAGCCTTCTCTGTAAAGTAATTTCAAACATCAGAGAGTATGTATTTTTTGTAATTTTTAATGTAATTTTATGTAATTTTTCCCTCAAATAACATAAAAACAATTTTAAAGAGTTTTCAGTTCCAAGTTCTATCCTAAACTCCCTCCCTGCCCCTGTCCCTGAGACAACAAGCTATCTGATGTAGGTTAAAAATAAGTAATCATGTAAAATATTTCCATATTTCTTGTACAAGAAGAGTCCAATAAAAAAGAGAGGAAGTAAAGAAAGGTAAAAAGGAAGGCAGTGAAAGAAAGAAGAGAAAAAAAAGAAAAGAAAGAGTGAAAGTGAAAATCATATGCTTTAATTGGTATTCAGGTAAAATCAGTTCTTTCTTTGGCAGTGGATAGCATTTTTTATTATGAGTCCTTGGGATTTTCTTGGATCAGTGGATTTCTGAGAATAGCTAAGTTATTCACAGCTCCTCATCTACAATATTGCTATTATTGTGTATATTCTTCTGGTTCTGCTCCCTTCACTTTGTATCAGTTCATGTAAGCCTTTCTAGGTTTTTCTGAAATCATCCTGTTTGTTGTTTCTTACAATAATATTCCATTAATTAATGTACCACAACTTCTTAAGCCACTCCCCAATTTATGGACATTCCCTCAATTTCTGATTCTTAGCCACCACAAAAAGAGCTGCTATAAATATTTTTGTATAAGTAGGTTCTTCCATTCCCCCCTTTTTGATTCTGTTGGCATACAGACCTAGTAGTGATATTGCTAGATGAGAGTATGCAGTTTTATACCCTTTTGGACATAGTTCCAAATTGCTGTCTAGAATGGTTGCATCATTTGACAACTACACCAGCAATGCATTAGTGCCCCAATTTTCTTACATCTCCAGCATTTATCACTTTACTTCTTTTTTTCTCACATTAGGTCATTTGCTAGGTGTGAGGTAGTCACTCTGAGTTGTTTTGAATTGCATTTTTCTATTCAGTAGTGACTTAGAGCATTCTTTCATATGAAGGTTTTTGTAGATAGTTTTGATTTCTTTATCTGAAAATTGCCTGTTCATATCCTTTGACCATTTGTCAATAGGGAAATGTATTGTATCCTGGTAAATTTGCCTCATTTCTTTATATATTTGAAAAATGAAGCCTTTATGAGAGATACTTGCTACAAATTTGTTTTCCTAATTTTCTGCTTTCCTTTTAATTTTTTTTTGCATTGGCTTTGTTTGCAGAAAAATGTTTTTAGTTTTATATTATCAAAATTGTCCATTTTACATTCTATAGTGCTGTCTACATCTTGTTTGGTCTTTAATTCTTCCCTTATCCTTAGATATGACAAGTAAACTATTCCTTGCTTTTTATGTCTACATCATGAACCCATTTTAACCTTATCTTAGTAGTTAGTGTTAGGTATTGGTCTATACCTAGTTACTGCCATGCTTTTTCTATTTTTCCAAGTTGTTTTTGTCAAATAGTGAATTTTTGTCTCAAAAACTTGAATCTTTGGATTTGTCAAGCACTAATTGTCATCTACTATTGTCATCTACTACTATGTATTCCACTAATCTGCCAGTCTATTTCTTAATCAGTACCAGATTGTTTTGATGTTTACCAATTTATAATACAATTTAACATCCAGGTTGGCTATCCTACCTTCCTTCATATTTTTTTATTGATTCCCATGATATTCTTGACATTTTTATCTTCCACATGAATTTTATTATTATTTTTCTTGCTCTTTAAAATCATTTTCATAGCTTGATTGATATGACACAACAAATACATTAACTAAGACAGAATTATTATTTTTATTATATTGGCTCAGCCTACCCATGAGCAATAAATACTTTTCCAACTGTTTAGATCTGACTTTATTTTTGTGAAAAGTGTTCTATAATTGTGTTTATATAATCGTTGAGTTTCTTTGGAAGGTAGACTCAAGTATGATTTTTTTTTATTTTCTACAGGTATTTAAATGGAATTTCTCTTTGTATTTTTTCCTGTTATATTTTGTTGATAACATGTAGAAATGCTGATGATTTATATGGGCTTATTTTGTATCCTGAAACTTTGCTCAAGTTGTTAATTATTTCAACTAGTTTTTAGTTTATTTGATAAGATATTTTTAAGATAGGAAACCCTTAATAATTCTAAAATATAATTTGGACAGCTACCTATTCTACCTAAATGTAAGTCCAGTCCTAATACTTGTCAAACTGAAAAACTCACAACTTCAGAGTTATCCTTGATTTGTTATTTATCGGACTTGCCCCCAACACCATCATTGTCACCATCATCATCTTTGACATCATTGTGCCTGGAATTCAGGTTTTAACTTTCCAAAGTGATTTACAATCATCCCATTTTATCCCTGTGACAACTGTAAAGCTGCACATGAGCAGCTTTCCAGAGAACTGCTGCTGTGAACATCTTTCAAGGTTCTGATTACATAGTATAGCAAACTCTCTATTTAATAGCAAATCAGAGCAAAACATTCATAGAAAATCAAAACACAGCATTCACAATGTTATAACTTATGACAGAAAATCAAAATACAGCATTCACCATGTCACAACTCCATAACTTATCACAGAAATGGCCACATAGTTTTCACCAAAGTGGTCACATAGTTTTCAACCAAGTACACTCATTTAGTCAATCACAAAATCCTTAATTTGGTCACAAAGTGCCAAAGTCAAAGTTCTCTACCCCTAGGTCAAAGTAAATCATAATCTTTTCAGTCAGTATATAGAATTCAAGTAAAGTCTTCTTTCAGTTGATTTGAGGCTGGACTCTCAGCTTCCATGGTTCCTCTTCCATGGGCCCAACTCCAACTGTCACCTGCATTCAAAGGCAGGAAGCTCCCAGTTCCTTGTTCAGCTTCTTGTCCAGTTCTGTCCACTTCCCATTCCATATTGAAGCTCACAGTGTCCAGTCCACCTCAAGTCCTTCACAGTTCCTGTTTCTGGAAAGAAAAAGCTTGACAGAGGCACAATAATATTCATATACATTTCCAGCATCATCATCAATTCACTTTTTGCCTGTGAAATCAACTGAGATCTACCAACAAGGTCTGAGAACTCAACACAAATCATCAACATAGAAATCAACAGAGACCCACAACAAGGTCCAAGAGGTCAGCACAAATCATCAGTAAAGTCCCAGGATCTCCAAAACCCTCCTCCAAGACCTTTATAAACATACAACCAGAAAACCTCTTTCAGGGCTTCCAGTAAGGTCACAGGGCTTCTTTACAAAGTATCACAAACAAACATCAACACAGAGAGATCAGACAAACAGAGTGCTGGGATACCACAAGTTTTCTCCTTCTTGACTCTGCCACCACAGAATCCTCTTTTCAGTTCTACTCTCTCTAGCCTGGGCCTCTCCTTATATATGGCCATTAGACCCTCCTGTTCCTGCTGTAGGAGTTCATGATTTCTAGGGTTCACAAGTTGTGGGATTCACTCATTGTGTTTCTTAACAGACTTGATACAAGGCTCAAAGGAACCTTGAACTGACACAAGGTGTTAATTAGCTGAAACAAGGTGTGAACAACTTCTGTGCTTGCCATTACTGCAGCTCAGAGAGTAGGTGCTATTATTATCCTCATTTTACAGGTTAGGAAACTGAAGGGGAGAAAGAATAAATGACTTACCCAGGGTCACTGAACTAATAAGTTTGCGAGGCCAGATTTAACTTTAGTCCAGCAATTTCTCCATTGTGCTTAGATAATCAGTTTAGTTGATTCTGTTAGTGCAATATTTGTCACAGATATTCCATTCTCAATAATTCCACTGAAATCACTCTAGCTCATACTCTCATTATCTCTGTCATATATGTCTCCCAGACAATAACATTAAGTTTCCTAACCAGTCTACTTACTTCTAGCCCCTTCTCATAGCCTTCTATCCAATATGCTGTGGTTAGAATATTTTCCCTAATGCAAAGTCGTGACTGTATCATTCCCTTGTTTAAAGCAGTCATTTAGCTCTCCAAAGCCTACCAAGTAAGGCCCACAAGTCTTATACTGACATAAAACATAAAAAAATGATTCACATGATTATCTTAGCTTACCTTTTAAAGTTTATCTCCTAAAATTATTACCCCTTTTATCTCGAGGATATTATTCCCCCTTTAATTCTTTATGTGTAAACCGGAGTTATGCCTTTTCTCAGTTTATTTCTTTTGCCAAGAGTCACCCATTTGGCAACACACACGCACACACACGCACACACACACACACACATACTTTGGTATCCATTTTTACATGTTCAGATCCCAACAATCCTTCAAGTTCCAGTTGAGATGGCAACTTTTTCATGAAGCTCCCTTGCCTGTTCCACATGCCTCCAAGATTCATCTGATTCTTCTGTTAACTCTCTTGTAAACCTGCCTGATAGCATCATTACATAAAGAACTTGGTAAACTTGAAGGCAGTAAATAAATGGTAGTTATGATAACTATGATGATGTTGATATTATTGACCTTTAAGGATTTGAATTTATATTCCCTATGTAAGTATTGTCAAACTCAAATAAAAATGGGGCCACTAAACATATATAAGTTATTCCTGGGAGACTTGTGTTGACTTAGAAAATCACATATTATTATTAGCTATATTCTATTGTATTTTATTTATTTTATTAAATATTTCCCAATTACATCCTAATCTGTTTTTAGGTCACTCATATTTGACACCTCTTGTCTATTATGTTAATTTTTGTGTCAATTACTTTACTAATAGGTGAGTTCTTTGAAAGCAGATACATCATTTTTCTTATTTGTATCATACAAATGCTAGACATAGTTCTTTGTAATATTGTAAGTGCCAAAAATAATGGTTTGGGGGGAATGAAGAGAACATAGCATATTTTCCTATAGTAGTTTATGGAATTCCATAGAATTTTGGTATAAAAGGGCCTCAGAGGCTATCTATTCTAACCCATACCCTAAACAAATCCCTACTAAAACATGCCTGGCAAGAGTCCAACCTCCCCCATTCATGTACTACCCCAGGCTTAGGGATTCCAAAACCTATTTGTAAAGGGCATAACTTCTACCATAGATGACATCCTATCCTTCTTGTTTTTCCTGCTTGCTGCCACCCCTATTAGCTTGTGATATCCTTAGAAATAGGTATTGTCTGGATTTTTCCATTTTGTCCTCAGCATTTACAGTACTTGATGCATAATAAGCAAGCACCTAGTAAATGCCTTTTCATTCATTGACTCATCCATTCATTCATTATTCATTCATAGTTGCAGCTATCCAGCAAGAGGGAACCCACTGTCTCTCCAGGTGGCCCATCATACTAATTATTAGGAAATTTTTTTCTGTTATCAAATCATCAAGTCTAAATATACCTCTTCACAGCTTCCCCTAGTAGCTCCTTATTCTATCTTCAGGAGTAAGAAATAACAAGTTTAATCTCTTTTCAACTCAATGAAATAATAATCTCCCATCCAACCCTAGCATGCACCAAAATTCCTGTTTTTCCAGATTAATATGTTTAGGTCCTTCAGTTGATTTTCATGTCATGAATTTATAGCTTTTCAGCATTTTAGTTTCCATCTTCTAAACCTTCACCAGATTTTCATTGTCCTTCCTAAATTGTTTCATCTAGAACTATATCAAATATTCCAGGTGTGCTCTGACCAAATCACAAGACAATGAGAGCATCATCTCTTTGTACCTGGAATTCATCTCAAGATTTTATTAGATTTGGGGGGGGGAGCATTCACATCACACTGCTGACTCACATTACATTGTAAATCCATTAAATCCCCCAAATCTCCTAGAGTTGGACAGTTATCTAACATGCCTCCCTATTTGGTAGTTGTGAAGTTGATTCTTTGAACCCAAGTTTAATACTCTGCTTTTGTCCCTATTAAATTCCATCTTATTAGATTCAGTCCAACATTCAAGCCTAACAAGATTTTTTTTATCTTTACTATAACATCTAATGTGTTAGCTAAACCTCCAAGCCTTGTCTCTCAACATCAAATCCTGGGAGACTGTAAATATCGCAGGAACACTGAGGGACAAAACTTCCTAGCAGTGTAACCATCACTTTACTCTCCATGGTCCAATCCCATTTATCCTTAAGTCATGGTCGTATCCCATAAGAAACATAGGAGAAACATTACACATAGGTAAATGGGAATAGCAGGGTTTTTTTTCCATTCACCTCCTTATGACAAGAGGTCATATAAAATTTCTATGATACTCATAAGAATACTGTTTCCCACTGTCAGCCTTCTTACTCTGCATTCAGAGAAAGCATTATTAATCTCAAACTGAGATCAGCATCTTGGGCAGTGATTTATTAGGATTAAAATACCAAATTTCAACATTCTATATCAGATCTTGAACATGAAATTTTAAAAAACTATTATACAAAGAGTATAACATAATCTTGAAAAACAGTAATCATTCTTAGCAGTTAGGGTAGAACGGCACAGATACATACATGTATGACAGGAATATAATGATATCAACAAACACATGCACACATACAAACATACATCTCCTTGAGCACACAGGGACTTGCATCTCATTCTAACCTAGTGGGGAATTGAGTGCTTTTAGTAAAATACTTCCTAGGAACCTTGTTATTGTACTTAGTAATCATTTATTGTGCTTAGTAGTCAGTCATATTTTGGAAGACAGATTTAAGGTATCTCCTTGTTTTTCAGAATGGTATTAAATGAATTCTATATTTTTGATCACCTCTTTGCATAGTTTCCCTCTACAGTAAGCATTTTCAAAGTTATTTATATTTCACAAATTTTCTGAAGTGAATGGTGTTATTTTAGAAAAATCATTGCTTTGGAACATATATCTAAGCATTTCTGTTTTCTCTTTGACATGGCTTTGATGACTCATCCAGTTTGACAAGCAACTCGGCTTTTAAGCTCTTTAGTTTGCATCAACAGTGAGATAAAATGAGACTTGAACAACCTGTACTATTGAAGCAAAATAAGATACAATCATTGTATTGTTAGAAAAATAAAGATTTGTAATGGACAAAAATAGCTAATAGAGCAGTGTCTTTGATTCAGTTATTGATTTCATTACAAATTGTCCAGAATTAACTTAAATATTCTTTGTCCATTGACTTTAACCTATAAAAAAAGAATAGCCCTATCTCAGATGCATTATTTATTACTACTACATTGAGAAAGATTATGATAATATACATATAATAAAACTGGCAACAATGGAAGAGTCCTGTAATTGTGAAGTAAATTCAAGGAGGCTGCTTTGAGGATGAGAACTAACAGCGTCTTCATTTTGATTAGCTTACCTTTTCAAGTGTTCTGCTAGGGACCTCCATCACGCAAAGAGAGGCAAGAACTTTATTATTATCACTATAGCAACTGCAGGGAATTTTATTTCAAAACAGTCGGCTACCTGAAAATTTTCTCAGGGTAGAAAAAAAACAGCAAATGATATGTATGTTTAAATTTATTTTTGTTTTTTCTCCCGCTTGAAAGGATTCCATAGATAAGAGTAGTACACTTTCTTTTCTACAAAGTATCATGGTTTGAACTTACACACTTCTTTAATAGTATTATACTAAAGCAAGAATAAAAGAAGATATCATAGCTTATTATCCCTAAAACTTGCATTTTATTTGTTTATGGAATAAGAATCCAAAACTTACTTGTTTTATCAAAACACAGATTGTGAAATTCCTTTAAGTTCGTTTCATCTTGATTTTTAAAAATATGAACTTTTAATTTCATATAAAAGTAGTCTTTCTATATAGGTAAAGATTGTTTTAACTGAATAAAAATATCCTTTGGAATCTAATTCAAGTACAATGATTGATATTTTCCACAAAAAACTTATATTCTCATTACTAGATTATTTATTTTTTATTAACCATCCTTATTCACAAGCTGCTGTATATAAAAAATACTAGTCTGTCTCATATATGCCATATTTTCTTTCTTATTTATGTCCTTACTTGATTTGTTCCTTCTACTAATGCACATACAACTCCACCAAATCTTCATCCCCAGTGGAATGCTTGTCCATGCCCTTCCATATATATTCCATAGATAATATATATAATATACCTGAAGTCTTTATCTTTTTAAAATTTTTCTTTAAGATATTAATATATCTCTTTTAAGATATCTATTTTATCACCCATTCTCATTGCAAGACCTATATATTCCAGTAGTTATACATGTCTTTGGTGATGTATTTTAATCATGGAAGGCTTGGAGGCAAAGGCTGCTTATGACACATATTAGGTAAGTGACTTTAAGTCTCTTAAGTTCTCCAAATCTTAGTTTCTTGATCTGTAAAATATAAATATATGATGATACCTGTAGAACTTGTATGAGGTATGAAATAATGTATGTTAGTTGGAAAAGAACTTTTCAAACTTTAACTACTATATAAATGTCAGTAGTAGTGTTAGTAGGGGTTTTTTCCATTTTTTTAACCATTTCTTGCATTCAAGTCATCATTGCAAGTATGTTAAAACTTGTTGACTTTTAGTCAACATTCATTTATTAAGACCTTGCTAGGTTCCAAGAACTTTGATAAGCACTAGAATTATTTTTGTTGCCTTGGAATAACTGTCAAAAAAATACAATTTTTTTCATAGTTCAACATCTTATGTAGTGATGATACATATGTCCCTTTGCTTTTTTATAGCTTTCAGGCAGCTACATTGCTTAATTAATTTTTTTCCCATTTTTAAGCATACATTTATTCACCTTCCAACTTTCCCCTATTAAGAGAAAAAGCAAACCCTTGTAAAAAAAAGTCATAGTTAAAGTAAAAGAAATTCTCATACTGACCATGATGAAAAATATATCTTGTTATACATATTAGACCAGCATCTTTTCCCACAAGGTGGCTAACATTATATATTATCACTACATGGAATCATGATTGATCATTACATTGATCAAAATTCGATTTCAACCTTTTTATTGTTTTTCTTTACACTGGTATTGTTATTTTCTAAATTGTTATCCAAGTTATGCTAACTCTGCTCTGTATCAATTTGCATAAGTCTTCCAGATTTCTCTGAAGCAATTTCTTATGTCATTTCTCACATGAGAATGGTAATCCATTTCACAAACACGCACATGCACACATGCACACACACACATGCACATACACACACACCTTTAATTTCCAGTTCTTTGCCACTACAAAAAGAGATGTTATAAATACTTTTCTACACATGAATCATTTTCATCCTTCTTTGATTTCTTTGGCATATTATCTTAGTAGTAATATTGCTGGGTGAAAGGGTATGTACCGATTAATTTCACTGGGACTGTAGTTTTAAAGAGCTTTCCAGAACAGCTGAACTAATTCATGGATCCACTTAATGTGCTTTAATGTACCTGTTTTCTCATTGCACCTCCTACATGTTTTATTTTCCTTTTATGTCAGCTTTGCTATTTTGCTAGGTAAGATGTGGAAGCTCAGAGTTGATAAAATTTTATTTCTCTAATTAGTAGTGATTTTCAGTAGTTTTCATATATTTTGGATTATTTCTGAAAACTTCCAATTTGACCTTATACCAGTTGGAAAATAAGTTTTAGTCCTCTACATTTGAAAATTTTTTATTTGAATTTTCCAGAACATGGATACACTATGTTCCTAACCCCCACAATGTAGAAGGGCTAACTGTATAATCAAAAGTTTTGGGGTTTTTCCCCCTAGTGTATTGTTTGCTTAATCTATCTCACTGATCATTCTTTCTCTTTTTAACCAATGTTGGTGCAGTAGATAGGGTTGGATCTGGAATCAGGAAGTTAATCTTCCTGAGTTCAAATATGGCCTCAGACACTAGCTCTGTGACCCTGGACAAGTCACTTACCCCTTCTGTCACAGTTTCTTCATTTGCAGAAATGAACTGAAGAATGAAATGGCAAACTATTCCATTGTCTTTGCCAAGAAAACCCCAAACAAGGTCACAAGGACTTCTTTGCTTATGCTTATCTCTTCAATTTCTTCTTCCTCATCATTGTTAAAAATTTCTAAAAAATGCTAAGTATTTCTTACCCTATATTAAATAGTAATAGTCAAAATTTATATCCCTGCTTTATCCCTGGTTGAATAGGAAAGGACTCTAGTTTATCCTCATTATATATAATATTGGCTCTTTAGTTTTAGATATATGTTTAATTTTAGGTGTATATTCTATTTGTTAAGGAAAGGTCTGTTTATCCCCATCTTTTTTAGTATTTTTATCAGAAATGGGAATAGTCTACAACACAATGATGACTTTCAGGGCCTTTTCATTGACATACAAGGTTAGTTCTTTGGAAATACTGGGATTCTCTGCTTTGTAACCATGCAGCAACACTAAAAATACAATTTTATTATTATTTTTAGTTCTTTTAATTTTTTTCTCTTTAATATTCACACATACAGTTCATTTCAATATATCAGAGTTTCCTGAGTATTTTTAAAATTGTTTTTCTAGAATGACTCTTATCCTGACTCCTTAAGTATGAGTGCCTTTCCTTCATGTAATGAATGGATGGAACATTACACAAGTATAGCTTTAGAGATGGAAGCAGCCTTAAAATAATTGCTGACACTCTCACTTGGAAAAAAAAATCTGAGGCTGAGGGGAATAATTTGAAAATTATTTTCCCAAAATTATATGAATAATAAGTAGTAGAGGCAATATTTAAACCCTGGACCTTAGAATCTAGATTCAGTGTTCTTTCTTTCTTTATCACAATGCTTCTCACTCAAGTGGTAAAGTGCAAATATGATAGATTCATACTCGTTTTCATTGAGAATATATAGCTATCTTAAACAAGTGCAAGTCTGTTCAGTTTCACATCCATCTGTTATTCTCTTTCTAGTATCATTCACAAATGTTCTAGAGAATTTCTGGATTTTATGCCATGTCCTAGGAAGTTTTCCCACCTCCTCAATTGCTTTCTGTTTTTCTCTGAAGCTGTACTACTCATAATATTTTGTAAATTAGTATAGTTCCTTTGGCATCCATAAGGAAATCATATATCAGATAGCAGTTCCTATGCTGACATTTCTGTGCTCTTCTGGCCTTATAGTAATGAATATTTTGTATTCATTTAATTTTTTTGAAATAATGTTAGTTCAAGTCAATGTTTTCTTTATTTTTGTTTATTTCATTTTCATAGTCATCAGTCTGCTTAAACATGTTGCATTTTACTGTAGTTGCACACTATATCTACTTAATTTTTTTTTTACTTTTTTCCAAGTTACATTTATTTGACATTTACACTATCAATTTTGTGATCTAACCTCATGGAGACAGATGGTCTTCTATGAAAACCCTTCGATTTGTAATGAAATCATCTATCTTCTGATATACGTGAAGAAAGAATGATGTAGTAATGTGAGACTTCTAAGTAATCTACAAACTTTTACATCTTCCATTGTTTCATCCAAAACAAATGTTTTCAATATACTTTTACTCTTCTTCTTTTGTGCCCATTGTCACATTGAAGTTGCTATGTAACCAAAGATAAAAGAATGGACTCCCTCCTTACTTTTGAATCATTAAATCCATAGTTTACTTCAAAATTTGGCTAAAGTGCCATCGTTGACAGGAGGCCTGTCTTGATTTCCCCAGGTGCTAGTATCCTCTACTTCTGCAAGAAATTAATTTTTATTTACTTTGTGTATTTTTAATATTTACTTTTTTTGTGATCATGTTATTTACCAACAAGAGAATATAAGTCCTTCAGGGCAAGGTTTGTTTCATTGTTGTCACCAGTACTTACAATGTCAATTGGCACATAGTAGGTATAGTAGGCTTGATGAATGAGAAAATGAGAAAATTCATTCATGGATGAATGAATATATAAATAAATTAATAAATTTCTCTAGGTTTTACCTCATGAAAGGGATTTTGGCATGCCAACTATGATTCTCTTCCTTGTGGTCTGTTTGCATCTTCAGTGGGATAGACTTCAAAGCAAGATGGCCCATATTCTAGGAAATTATTTTTCTTGACTTTTGGCAAATGGTGAAGCCAATTAAGCTGCCAGTTTCTTATTCCCCTCTCTGAACAAAACCTGGTATTCCTACTTTCATTTATATGGAACTTATTTATGTCTTCCATGTTCACATGCTTCTAGTCCAGAGATTCTTAATCTTGGGTCTAGGGATCCTTAAACCATCCAGGTTTAGATTTCAGGGGGTCTATGTACTTGGTTGGAAAAAAATAATATTATTGGTTTCCTTTGCAGTCCTATGAATTTTATTTCATATATTTAAAAAGATTATTCTGAGAATGGCTATGTGTTACCAGATTGGTAAAGAGATCCATATCACAAAAAACAATTAAGAATCCATGCTGGGTATATAAAAGTGTCATGTTAATATTGTATGTTAAGCCTACCAAAAATTCACATTTGTTGAGTATACAAGATGTGTGAGTATGAACTTTCTCTACCCCTTTTCTGTCAGTCATATATAGGACTGAAAGATGTTTTGCCTTTTTCTTTTTTTGTGTTGCCATAGTTTCTACCCATATCCAATCATCTTGATGCAAACTTTCTAGTGAGGAGCCTTTTCTTCCAGTATTTAAGTCATTGTTATGCCTGTATGCAGTGCTTTTCCTGCTTGTTAGGACTTTTTAGAGCTGGTATCAAGCAGGTATAGCTTTCATGAATGCAAGGTTGCTTTCAAATCACAGTAAGGCATTGAAATAAAGCTTTAGTGAAGGCTTTCCCATTGACCTGAAAAATAATCATGGAGACACATAGTCCAAAGTTGCCTACAATCTGCATTTTTAAAGTGCACCTTAAGGGTAGAGGGGCTGACAAGGCAATTAAAAGAAAACAATATATCTCCCCTTGAGCCAAATTTCTAAACATCTTTTTTCGTGATCTTCTTTAACTGCATTTCAGAACTGATGGGACTTTTTACCTACTTTTTCCCAGTTTATCTGAAAAAGGACAAGATAAGCTATCAAATGTTGCTTAACAATGTGAATATGCATACTCAGACAGTGGGGTGTGATTTTGTAAGTTATAGGCATGCAGTTTTCCCATTAATGACAAAAGGAGTTTTACTTGGATAAAAACTACAGTTTAAACCTTACGTTGGACAAATCATGACATTAATTTACTCTTGAAGCTATCAAATTCATTTTGTGTCCTATGCTTAGAAAGAATGGAGGATTGAGCCCTTATAAGTGTGAAATAATTATGCATAAAAGAACAGTAAAAGGATAAGAAAATGTTTGTAGTGTCCCATAAAAATGATCCATGGATTCTTTCTGAAACAGGATATTGGTGCTTTCCAAGCTAACACTGATTTTCTACATTCATTATTTTTCTGTTACCAGAGAACAAGTGATTAAAACATCTGCAATAATAAGACCACGGTGCATATGTTTATGGCATGAAAGATGTAAATTCAATATAAGATTGTAGTATTGAATAAAGAGGATTAAATATTTGTTAACAATAAATATTTTAATGCTTTTTCTCATTTAATCCTGTTAATTCGATTATTTACATGACTGTAGTTACAGAAGAATCTCAGTATGGTTTTTGTAAAGGTTTTTTTTTTTTTTTTACAAAAATGAGCTTTCAATAAAATGCTCATATCCATGTTATAGGCTATATTTATCAATATTTACTGATGTTAAATATTAAATTGAAAGAAGAAATATTTGAGTAAAATTATATTTAGAAGAATTCTGTAATATAATTGCAAACATGAGTAAATATGCAATGGAAAGTGTATTTACCTTAAAAGTTAGCAATAGCATTAAGATGATATTAGCAACTTGATGAATTACTCCAAGATATATATTATTTATCCCTATTTGGTGCAACTAATTTTCTACACTAAAAATCAAGTGTATTTTTAAAATTCTTCTTGATTATTTGATTTTATTATTATATATTATATATAATTATTGATTATTAAAAATCTAAACACATTAGCATACATTAGTTACTAAATCCAAAAACTACATCATTCCATATTACTTTTTTTTTTAGTGCAATGTACTCTAAATAATTTTGCTTAGTTATTTACAAAATTTTGGAGGCTGCCAGTAGATGGCATTATGGTTTCTATAAGAGAGATATTTGTTGAGGCAAGAGTTTTTTTCTTTAGAATAAAGGAAGAGGGATGTTGAGATAAGATTCTGAGGTTAAAACAGCTTTTATAAAATCTGTCTCCAATCTTAACAGGTGTGTGTGTGTGTATATTTTGGGGGAGGGCGACGGACTTTATTCTCTGTTTCCTTTACAAAGTCGATTTACAACATGTTAACAATTTTGAGTATATGTTAATAGTTTGCTGTTTCTCAATATGTTTGGACTTTTTATTAAATCATAGAATCTCTCTTTTAAAGAATCTCAAAGGGCACCTTGTCTGACTGACTCCTGAACAAAATTTCTCTCTACCATACACCTTGACAACATACCTGCATATGAATCCCCTCTTTGTCTGGAGACCTCTAGTGAGGGAAAATCCATTCTTTCTTAACATTGCCCATTCTATTCCCTCTTTGCAAATTATTGGCTGGTTTCCCCAATAACTGTTTATTGATCAATTGAGCACTTGTTCACATATGAGCCTCATGTCTTCCCTTCTCCATACAACATGATTTCAAGCTCCTTCACCAGCCTGGCTGTTCTCCTTTTGATGTTCTTTAGCTTATCAATGGCAATCCTAAACTAGATGATCAAACACTAAATATAATTGTCCAGTAATCGTCAAACTAAGAAAAACTAATAAAAATATTAAGTTCCTGCTCTTAGACCTATCTTGTTTCACAAAGAATCCATTCATTCTATATCAATTTTATGGGAAACTAGAAACATTTTCTTATCTTCTACTGTTCATTTATGCATAATTATTACACAATTATAGTGTCTCAATTCTCCAGTCTTTCTTAGTGGAGGACACAAAATGAATTTGAGACCTTCAAGAGTGAATTAATGTCATGATTTATCCCATATGCTCTTATGCATCTCAAGGCACTGTAAGGTCAGGTCACATTAGTTTTTTTTTTTATTAATTTTTTATTATTTTTTACTGACATATCACACTACTGACTTATATTGAGTTTACACTTCAATAAAATCCCCAAATCTTTTTCAGATAAAATTTCTGGGGTGTTCAAAAAATAACTCCCACTTTTACATTATCTCAAGTCCTAGAGCAAGGATACATCTTCGTATCAAATTTCTGAGGGCCTTGTAAGGAAATTATTTTTAATATCATAGGCTTGACCCACCACTGTCATGCTTTGCCCCAAAGGTTTTCAATTGAGAATCTCTAAGCTGACCAATTTTAAGTAGTTTTTGTAATGTTTCATTAATGGAATATTGACTAAAGTGATACAGTAATAAGAGATGATTTGAAATATATCTTAGTTTGTGATCCTCTTATACATGTACATGCAGAATTGTGGAAAGTAAGCTTAATTGCAGAGAATTAAATGTGGCAGTGGTGTAACTCGCAGTTCTTGATTGCTAAAAGTCCTTATCTCCCATTAATGGGGTGCTCAAAAAGATTCCCTTCAGTATTATGCTGTTTCTTTGCTAGGTTCCTCAAAGATTTTTGAAGTTCTTCCCAACATGTCTTTGACTCATTATAAAAAGTGTCATCAGATGATCTGTAGATGCTGCTGGGACATGGTATTGAAGATATCCAACAGAATTCAGACTCTTTGAAGTTCTCAAGCTCCTCCTCCTATTAAAGTTGTAGAGGCTAGGATTATAAGAAGATCCAAAGATGAAATGAAGGCCTCTCTTTATGCCTCACCAGTTTCTTCCTCAGGAAATTTTTGCTTATTCATTTATTTATTTTCTTGTTTACATCATTCATTTCCACAAGACTGTGAGTTACAAGTTTTCTCCCCATTTTTCCCCACCCACCACCCCAAAGCAGCCATACACACTGTATAACCCCTCCCCCAATCTTCTCTCTTCTGTCTCCTCCCCCATTGCCCCTCTGATTTTCTGGTAGGCCAAGATGGATCTCCCTGCCCCAGTGCCTGTATATCTTAATTCCCAGTTGCAGGTAGTTAATAATGATTATGATGATGATAATGATAATAATAATGATAATATATATATATATATACATATATATTTTTAACACTTGATTATATAACTTTAAATTCTAGATTCTTTCCCTTCCTCTCTCATCACCCACACCCTGTGAATAGACAAATATTCAATACAGGCTGTACACGTGTAGTTACACAGAATACCTCCACAATGGACATATTGTGAGAGACAGATTATATGTCCCTCCTTCCTATCTTGCCCCCCCCCTTGTTCTATTCTCTACCTTGTCTCTGTCCCTTTACAGAAGTGTATGCTTCCAGCAACCCTCTCCCCTACCCTTCCCTCCCCTCAATCATCCCACCTTTCATTCCTATCCCCCCTAGTCTCTTGTGTAGCAAGATACCCAGTTTAGAGTTTATGTCATTCTTTCCCTAAGCCAAATTCAATGAGAATAAGGTTGGCCTTCTCTCTTTTGCCTTCCTCTTCTTCCCCTCCATTGGAATGTTTATCTCTTACCTCTTCTATGAGATGATTAATCCCATTGTGTCTCTCCCTGTCTCCTCTCATTCTATTCCTCTCCCACCTCAGAATTTCACCTTTTAAAGTATTGTCCCTTCTTATTCAATTGATCCTGTGCCCTCTACATGCATATGTATATATATACACATACACACACATACTCAGATATGTATTCATATGCATATATACCCTCCTATATAGACATATGTGTATATATATATACATATGTATATGTGTATATATATATGTGTGTGTGTATATACATATATATACACACACACATACACACGCACACACACACACACACACATTTGTATTCCTTTCACCTATCCTCATACTGAGAAAAGTTCCATTAGTTACAATTATCGTTTTTCCATGTTGGCATGTAAATAGTTCAACTTTGATAAGTTCCTTATGAATTATTTCCCATGTTTACCTTCTCATGCTTCTTATATTTGAGTGTCAAATTCTCTTTTCAGTTCTGGTTTGTTCAGGAAGAATACTTGAAAATCCTGCAACCTCATTGAATGACCATATTTTCCCCCTGGAAGATTATACTCAGTTTTACTGGGTAGGTGATTTTAGGTTTTAATTCTAGCTATCTTGATCTCCAGAATATCATATTCCAGGCCCTTCAATCCCTTAATGTAGAAGGTGCTAGATCCTGGGTTATCCTGATTGTGTTTCGACGGTATTCAAATTGTTACTTCTTGGCAACTTGTAATATTTTCTCCTTGATCTGGGGGCTCCAGAACATGGCTAGGACATTCTTAGGGGTTTTCTTTTGGGGATCTTTTTCAAGAGGTCATTGCTGAATTCTTTCAAGTTCTATTTTGCCCTCTGGTTCTAAAATATCCGGGCAATTTTCCTTGAGAATTTCTTGAAGGATGATTTCTAGATTCTTTTTTTGATCATGGCTTTCAGGTAGTCCAATAATTTTCAGATTGTCTCTCCTGGATCTATTTTCCAGGTCAGTTGTTTTTTTTTCAAGAGATATTTCACATTGATTTCAATTTTTTTTTCATTTGTTTGGATGTTTGATAGAATCTTGATTTCTCATAAAGTCATTTGCTTCCATTTGCTCCACTCTGATTCTGAAGG
>CM053594.1:220618000-220643155 GCA_028646575.1 Pseudocheirus occidentalis
TGAAGGATGATTTCTAGATTCTTTTTTTGATCATGGCTTTCAGGTAGTCCAATAATTTTCAGATTGTCTCTCCTGGATCTATTTTCCAGGTCAGTTGTTTTTTTTTCAAGAGATATTTCACATTGATTTCAATTTTTTTTCATTTGTTTGGATGTTTGATAGAATCTTGATTTCTCATAAAGTCATTTGCTTCCATTTGCTCCACTCTGATTCTGAAGGAATTATTCTCTACAAAAAGCTTTTGAGATTCTTTTTCCATCTGGCAAATCTGACTTTTTAAGGCATTCTTCTCCTCATTGGCCTTTTGGGCCTCTTTTGCCATTTGAGTTAATCTATTTTTTAAGATGTTATTTTCTTCAGTCAGGTTATTGACTATCTTTTCATTATTTTCTTGCATCATTCTCATTTTCTCGTCCCAGTTTTTCCTCCATTCCTCTTATTTGGTTTTCAAAATCCTTCTTAAGGTGATCTATGGCTTGTAACCAATCTATATTTTTCTTGGAAACTTTTGTTGTGGGAGTCCTGATTGTGTTGTCTTCCTCTCTTTCCATACTTTGATCCTTTTTGTCCCCCAAAAAAGGACCCTGAAGTTGGATTGCTGATATTACTTTGCTTCCTTTTTCTGCTCATTTTGTCAGTCAATTACCTGATTTTTTAGCTCTGTGGAACTCTGCTTCCAGAGGGGAAAGCTCTATCCCAAATTGCTGGGGGTTTTGCAGCTGCTGGAGCTATTAGGAGGCTGCCAGCTTTGGATCACTGAAAACTCACCTCAGGACTACCACCCAAGACCATGATCCTGATCCAGGCCAGTTAAGACAAGAGCACTTAGCCACTGAATGATTTCTTGGCCTCCTTGCAATCTGCAGGCCACAAGCACTGAAGCAGGCACACAGAGGCAGTCATGCCACTTCTGCTGCTTCCTTGCCTTGGGGGCAGTTTGGCAGGATCCTCTCCTCAAAATTTAGCCCTGTTCCACTAAGCTTTAACTTATTTCTTATTTATTATGACTTGATAATTCTGGAAATCACTACAACTGCTGCTGACCCACTTTCCTAAAGGCTCCAGCTGTGGCTTGTCCTGGTCACCCCCCAGCTGAGACGTGGTATCAGGCTGGGCTGTATTTGGCTCCCAGTGTGCTGTGATGAGCCCTTCCTGGCCAAGCCTGCTGGGCGGCCTTCAGCAGGAGATATGTTTTTCTTTACTTTTGTGAGTTCTGGAACCCTACAATTTGTTTAGAGTCATATTTCATGGGTATTGGAGGTGGCTATGTGGGAGCTGCATAGTTTTCCTGCTTCTACGCCACCATATTTTCCTCAGAAAATTTAACTTGAGGGCCATAGTCATTGTATTTTCGGAAATTCCCCAATTCTAACCTACCAGAATCTAGATGTAGATACAGATGTATATGTACATATTGTCTTGAGATATTCAAATAGCTATAGATGAAGTTATATCAACAGAGACAATGACAAAATCCCTTTGTCACTTAGGACTGACATCCTGTCTGGAACTATTGTACTTCTTCCAATGGCTTTTAAAGTCTTTTTGCACTTAGTATAAAGTTTATGATTGATAATCGATTGATAAGTGTTTTTATGTACTTACACTACGAAGACTAAAATGGGGTGGATGATTGGTGAAAAATCTCCTTTTCTTTTTTTTTTAATTTTCCTCCTGACTGATTTTTTAGAACAGGATAGGAAGAAGACAATGTTCTTCTGACCTTAAGTCTCATTACTCTAGCTACTTTTCAGACATTTTGAACAGAATGACAAATAGACATCTTAAAATCCATTTGTCCTTAAAGCTTTCCCACCTCGTACTTTTTCTTAATTAATATAAAGGGCAATATTATCTTCCCAGACTCTCAGTCTTGCAATCTAAGTGTTATCCTCAACTCAACTCCTCCCTATCTCTTATGCTTATATCTAGACTGTTACCAAAGCCTGTCCAGTTCACCTTTACAACATCTCTTAAATATGCCTCCTTCTCTACTCTGACTCTGCCATTACTCTGATGCAATCCATTATCACCTCATTCCAGGATTATTGACATAGCCTACTAGAGGGTCTGCCTGCCTCTTCTCACTCCAATCCATCCTCTATTCAGCCACAAAAGTGATTTTTCCTAAAGCATAATTACAACTATGTCACCTCCTTACTCTTTAAATCACAGAGACTCCCCACTGCTTCAGGGTAAAATCTATTTTTTTTTATTCAAAGTTCTTCATAACCCAGCTTTCTCCTACCTTTCCAGTCTTTTTACACTCTATTTCCTGCCACATATTCTTCAGTCCAATGACACTGGTCTCCTTGCTGTTCCATGAACAAGATACTCCATCTCTCAGGTCCTAACATTTTCTCTGGCTATTCTCATGCCTGGAATTTTGGGGAGTTTGATTGGTATTGCACTGAATAAGTAAATTAATTTAAATAGAACTGTCATCTTTATTATATGGCTCAACCTACCTATGAGTAACTGATATTTTTCTAATTATTTAGATCTGACTTTATTTGTGTTAAAAGTCTTTTGTAATTGTGTTCATATAGTCCCTATGTTTGTTTTGGCAGGTGGACTCCCAAATATTTTATAATGTCAACAGTAAATTTAAATGGAATTTCCCTTTCTATCTCTTGCTTTTGTACTTTTTGAGTAACATATAAAAATGCAGATGATTTATGTGAGTTTATTTTATGTGCTGCAAATTTGCTAAAGTTATTTATTATTTCAGATCATTTTTTTACTTGATTCTCTACGATTCTCTAAGTATATCATCTTATCATCTGCAAAGAGTGATAGTTTTATTTCTTCCTTACCTATTCCAAGTCATTCAATTTCTTTTTCTTCTCTTACTTCTAAAGCTAACATTTATCATTCCATATTGAATATTAATGGTGATAAAGGACATCTTTGTTTCATCCTCGATCTTACTGGAAATGTATCTAGCTTATTCCCATTACATATAATGCTTGTTGTTGGTTTCAGGTAGATGTTACTTATCTTTTTAAGGAAGACTCCATTTTTTATGTTCTCCAGTTTTTTTTCCAGTAGAAATGGGCACTGTATTCTGTCACAAGCTTTCCTGCATCTATTGAGATAATTATATGGGTTCTGTTAGTTTTTAAATTGATACAATCAATTGTGCTGATAGCTTTCCTAATATTGAACCAGCCCTGCATTCCTGGTCTGTATGTAGCTATGTAAAAAACTTAATAATATTTTGTTTTGTTTTCTGAATTACATGTCAAGAAAATTTTTAGCAGTAATTTTACAAGTTTTTGAGTTCTAAATTTTTCTCCCTTCTCCCCTCTCCTGCCCTCTTCTGAAAATAGTAGGCAGTTTGGTATAGTTTCTACAGGTACTATCATGTAAAAATATTTTACATTAGTTACAGTTGTGAAAGAAGAAACATATCAAAAGAAAAAAACCATGAGAAATAATATGGTAAGTGAAAAATATGCTTCAGTCTGCATTCAGAGTCCATGAGTTATCTTTCTGGATATAGATAGAATTTTCCTTCATGAGTTCTTTGTTATTTGTCTTGGATTTTTGTGTTGCTGAGAAGAGCTTAGCAATTTATTGTTGCTCATCACACAGTGTCATTGATACTATATATAATATTTTCCTGGTTCTGTTTATTTCACTTTGCATCAGTTTATACAAGTCTTGCAGGATTTTCTGAAATCTGTTAATTCATCGTTTCTTATTACACAACAGTATTCTATTATATTACTATACCACAGCTTATTCAGCCATCCCCCAAATGATGGGCATCCCCTCAGTTTCCAATGTTTTTCCCCCATAAAAGGCTTACTATAAATATTTTTGCACATGTAGGTCCTTTTCTGGGTTTTTTTTGGTTTTTTTTATGATCTCTTTGGGATCCAGACCTAATACTGGCATTGCTGGTTCAAAAAGTATGCAGTTTGATTGCCCTTTGTTCATAGTTCCAAATTGATATCTAGAATGGTTAGATCAATTGACAACTCCATTGGTAGTACATCAGTGTCCCAATTTTCCCACATACTAACATTTGTCATTTTTCTTTTTTATCATGTTAGCCAATCTAATAGATGTGAAGTGGTATCACAAAGTTGTTTTAATTTGCATTTCACTAGTCAAAACTGATTTAGAGTACTTCTTCATATGCCTATTAGCTGTGGTTTCTTCATCTGAAAACTGCCTGTTCATATACTTTGACCATTTGTCCATTGGAGAATGACTACTATTCTTATAAATTTGACTTAATTCTCTATCTATTTGAGAAATGAAGTCTTTGTCAGAGACATTTGCTGTAAAGATTGATTCCCAGCTTTCTGTTTTCCTTCTAAGCTTGGTTGCATTTGGTTTTGTTTGTATAAAAATTTATAATTATACATTTTAATTGTAATATAATTTAATTATAAATTGTACAAAAATTTAATATAATCAAAATTATGTTATATATATTTTTAATGTTCTCTATCTCTTGTTTCATCATGAATTCTCCCCCCCCCTTATAGCTCTGACAGATAGACTATTCCTTGCTCTTCTAATTTGCATATGGTGTCACCCTTGATGTCTAAACCATGCACCCATTTTGACCTTATCTTTATATGGTGTGAGACTTCGCTCCATACCTAGTTTGTGTCCTGTCATTTTCTAGTTTTCCCAACAGTTTTTTGTCAGATAGTGAGTTCTTATCCCAAATGTTGTGGTGTTTGGGTTTATAAAACACTAGGTTACTATGGTCATTAGCTTCTGTGTCTTGTTGTACCTAATTGATCCCTCACTCTATTTCTTAGCCAGTACTAGATACTTTTGATAATTACTGCTTTATGATATGGTTTGAGATCTAGTGTTGCTAGTCCACCTTCTTTGTAATTGTTTTCATTAATTCCCTTGATATTATCCATCTTTTGTTTTTCCAGATGAATTTTGTTATTTTTTCCTGATTCTATAAAACTATTTTTTGGTAGCTCGATTGGTATGGCACCAAAAATAAATTAGTTTTGGCAGAATGCTCATTTTTATTATATTGGCTTAACCTATCCTTGAGCAATTGATATTTTTCCAATTGTTTAGATCTGAATTTATTTGTGTGAAAAGTATTCTGTAATTGTGTTCATAGTGTTCCTGGGTTTGTCTTGGTAAGTAGACGTCTAAGTATTTTATGTTGTTCACTGTTATTTTAAATGGAATTTCTCTTTCTATCTTTTGCTATTGCGATTTATTGATCACATACAGAAATGCTGATGATTTAAATGGGTTTATCTTATATTCTACAACTTTGATGAAGTTATTATTTCAAGTAATGTATTAGTTGTAGCTTTTAGGTTCTCAAAGTATACCAGCATATCATCTATAAAGAGTGATAGTTTTATTTCCTCATTGCTTATTCTCATTTCTTCAGTTTCTTTTTAGTGTCTTATTGCTATAACAAACATTTCTAGTACTATTTTGAATAATGGTGATAATGGATATCCTTGTTTCACCCCTGATCTTATTAGGAAGGCTTCTAGTTTATCCCCATTACATGTGTTATCCCTATGCTTTCTAATGTTTTTAATAGGAATGGGTCATGTATTTTTTCAAAACTTTTTTGGCATTTATTGAGATAATTATATAGATATATAGTTTTGTTCTACATATTTGTTTGCTTGTTGTCTCCCTCTTTAGATTGTAAGGCCCTTGGGAGCAAAGAATGTCATTTGCTTCTTTATGTACTCTTTAAGTACTACCCCTAGTACTTTCCAGGCTTCCATAGTAAGTGCTTAATAAATGTGACTGAACAATCTTAATAAACATAACTTAATACCTCTGGCTTATTGGATAGTCTTTGCAGAAGTCTGTGTGAGGGGTTAACTAGGGATAATTAAAAATGAAAATTTAGGCAGACACCTCAATTTCTGCTGAAATTTGGGAATTTTCCTAAATAAGTGCTTAGAGTGATTTTCAGTGAATTGATAACTCTTCTTCTAAAGTAAATTCCGTGAAACTACAGAGGAGGGAACCCCATGAACCAGAGAATTGTTTTTGTCTCTTGGCTAGAAACAAGTTAATTGTTATAATTGGGTGTGATAATAGGATAATTTTTAAAAAAGCAAAAATAAAGAATGAAACTTTTATTCCTATTAAAATTCATCTAATTTGCTCCAAACTATTAGTATATCTTTTGGATTCTCATCTATTTCTTCACTTTGTTAACTATCTCCTATTTTTGTATCATATGAATATTTTGTAAGTGTACCTTTATTGAAGTCATTCATAAAATCATTAAATAACACAGGGCCTTTCACAGATCCTGGGGGCACTACAATAGAAAGTACCTTCCAGGTTGGCATCATGCTATTAAGTATTACTAGCATATGGTTCCTTTTTCCATCTTTCTCATAGTATGAAGGTTTTTTTTTCTTTCCCCCCCTTTTTTTTGCTTTATAAAAACTAGATGAAGTCTATATTTTTTCTTTAAATTATTTTTTCAGTGAACCAAAACCCATTTCTTCTCTCTTCCAACTCAGCCTCCACAATTGATCAAGGAAAAACAAAAGGAAAAGAATAGGAAGAAAATGAAATTCTGCTAATAACTATACAAAGTCAAGCAAAACATTCTGTACTCTGAGTCTACTACCTCTTTAACCTACTGGTCACATTAGCCATCTGAAAAGAAAATAAGCTATGTATAAAATTTTTTCTTGATAAATATCTGCTTCTAGGTAATCACTGCTTTATTTTGAGAAGCTTTCTTTAGCTTTGATAATAAACTCAAGAACTTTACAAGTAGTGGAAGTCAAATTCATTCATCTGGAATTCCCAGAAATCATTCTCTTTTCTTAAAAAAAAAAGGTAGTAACATTTACCTTTCTCTAATCCATTAATGCATTCTCCAATTCTCCACAACCATTCAAAGGTCTTTTTACAGTGCATCAGCAGGTTCATGCATCAATTATTTCAGTGCCCAATGGCATACTTCCCCTTAGTGTGGTGACTTGAACACTTTAAGGACAGCAAAATACTCCTTTAATGTCTTTTTACTTACCTTAGGCACCGACTCTTAGATATTTTTATTCTTTTTATTCTTCATGTCCCTTGGACACTCTCTGACTTGATTATCAAAATTCTTTCTACCCCCAAAAGCCCTCCTATTGTTTTGTTTGTTTGTTTTTGTACTGAGCTGTTTTCAATAGATTTAAGTCCTTCTATCCTTTGGCACTTCAAATACTATTCTTATAGGGAAATGTCATGCTTTTAAAATAATTTCTTTTTACCTGCCATTGCTTTGGTCTTTCATGCATTTGTTTAATAAAAACTGAAGTTGATTAATGAATCTCCTCCACATCTGCAGCATCAGTTTGCTTAGACATTTCTTCCATTCTTTCTCATTAGAATCTTTCCTCTTTTTGTCTTAGAATTTCATTCTCATTCCTCTGAGGTTGATTGTCCCTCTAGAATTGAGAAAAAAAAACCTATACAGTCCTTAAATCTATGGAAATCTAATGTGTCAGAATCCAGGAAGAATATCAAACTATACCCACCCTCCCATACCACCTAAAGTACTCATTGTTCCTTGCTCACTTTACAACTCCCAGTTTTTCCACATTGGTGAAAATCAATTCAAGAACCAATGGTGCTTCACTTTTTTTGATTCCCAACCTTTTGAAGTATAAAATTATCATTAAGGCAAGTCAGGACCTTATTAGCTCTTATACGTTTGGCACTGAGTTTGAAAGCTCTCACAAATGTCAGGATTATTGAATTCACCTATAACAACTACATCTCATAATAGAATCTGCTATGTAGTATATTGTACTGACAGTCAGGAAGACCTGATTCAAATCTAGCATCAGATACTTACTACCTGGCAAGCTGACTTGCAATGTGGCAAGTAACTTAACTTGTCTATCTAAATGACATCTATAAAACAAGAATAATAATAGGACCTACTTCCCAGGGTTGTTGTGAGGATTAAATGAGATGATATTTTGAAGCACTTTGCAAATCTTAAAAATAGTATAGAAATAATTTTCTGCTTCCTGACTTGCTCATCCACTCATCCATTACTTTTTTATCCATAATATCTGGCTTGTACTCTGATAATAATGCCTCTTCTGTTCTGCTTCCACTAGTCTTCACTAGATGATTTATCTTCAGGAGCCTATATTGTTCTCTTACTCTACTCTTCCATATCCTGTTGCTTTTGAATATTTGATGGCTTGAGCCATCATTTCATGTGACATGATCATGACTGAGTATTCACAAAAAGACTACCACAAAAATAAGTGTGTGCTTATGAGCCAACATCTGCTATAACTGAAAAGGAGGTTTAAAAAATTGCTGAAGACCCTATAGATAGACAACATTAAAATTAATTCTTAAAATCAGTCATTCAGTCAAGAAACACTTACTAAGCACCTACTATGTGCCAGGAACCATGCTGAAAGTTAGGGATACAAAGAAAGACAAAGGACACTCCCTGCCCTCAAGGAGCTCATAAAATAAATTACTAATAGCACTATGGATAGAATGTTGGACCTAGAGCTAGGAAGACCTAAATTCAAATCCCACCTCTGATGCTAATTGGTATTTATTTTACTTTAACCATGACACATAAAATCTCTTGGCTTCACTTTCCTTTCTGTAAAAAATAAACAAACAAACAAACGAATGAATGAATGAACAAATAAATGAATGAATAAATAAATAAATAAATAAAATTTTAAAATCAATTGACAAACCACTAAATTTATCTTATAAGGATCTCCTTTCCAAGACATATAGAATGAGATAATATTTGTAAAGTTCTTAGCATAGTGCCTGGCATATAGTATATGCTTAATAAACCATTCCCTTCCCCATCTCCATATAGGACAGCAATTCAAATGCATAAGGTAAGAACCATTTCTCAATTGATAATGGTCAAAAGATATGAAAAGACAGTTTTCAGAGGGGGAAATTCAAGGTATCAATAGCCATAGGAAGAAATATTCTAAATAACTAGTTATTAGAGAAATTCACATTTTAAAGCAACTCTGAGGTTCCACCTAATATCTATAATATTGGTGAATTTGTTTAAAAAAACTGAAAATGAAAAATATTGGAGGGGCTTTGGGAAAACAGGTTCATTAATGCTTACTTGATGGAGATATAAATGCCTTCAGCCAACTCTTGAAAGCAGTTTAGAACTATATACATAAAGTTATTAACATGTGCATACCCTATTGACCATGTTTTACTAGTATGAGAATGGCCAAGGACTTGTATAATACACAGAAGTTTCCCATCTATACCTTATGACAATTTCTTCAAATCAAAATTTGAAATGAACTTGTTATGATAAACATTGAATCATATCACACACAAAAACTAAATTATATTGAAGCCAATAGAAAATGCCCTTGTTACTAATTAATGTCATTCTTGAATCAGTTGTATATATAGAGTCAAACAACTGATTTAAAACAAAGATCAAAATGAATAGACAGACAGAAAATAAATGTAAACAAAGAGAACATATGAGAAGAAACTTAACTCTCTTTGCCTATGACAGTTTATTGATGCCCAAAATCAGTAGACAGAGAAAAAAGATAAGTCATTTATAAAAATATCAGACAGAAGTTTTAACTAATATAAATTCAATTGATACAGCAAAGAAGAAAACAAAAAAGCCTTGAAATTGTCTAAGTTGGCAAATGTTTGATCTACTTGCCAAGCAAATAAATATGTTAGCCAAGGGAAACACCAGCTTAAATCTGAAATCTTATAGTAAATGATGAGATAACAATATTAACAATGGTGTCTAATAAAATAACAAGTGTGATGAGAAAAATAGTTAATTAGTGACACACCTAAGCAGGAATACTTAAAGAAAATAAGAGGATGACAAACAGACAACAGTATTTTTCACCATTAATAACAATAGAGCCACTATGTTTGTAGCATAGTAGCAGATGTGTATATAGAGGAAGTAGAAGTAACACAAAGGAATGAAAGCTATTAAAATCAGCCAAACCATTTAGACACAAAGAAGGTCCATCTTGAAATCAACAGTTTGAAAGTGTTGAGAAATCTATTCATATGTTATGTGGAAGAGGGAAGATGCCAAAGGCCAAACCCTTGAGCCCAGTTAATACTAATATAATTAGTAATTGCAGTGATGATGGTGCTGATAATGACAATGATTATGATGATGATGATGAAATGACCAAGACAACATCTGTAACATATTGTCTTTATCCTGGCTTTGCTACATTTTTAAAGAAAACTCTTCAGAGGCATTGGGGATATCCTTGATGAGGATGTCACAAGAAAACAAGCAGACTTTCACAAGTAATATACAGGATGTTTTCCTTACAAATGATAAACCTCAAAGGACAAAGTTTCCATTTAATTAATAATTTATTTGTTTATTAGACTGGCTGGCAATCAGTAAATTGATGGTTAATGATTTCTCTCAATGACCAAAGACAAAAGCCATGGAAAGACTGGAAGTTTTAATTAATCCTTGAAATGTAATTCAAAAATCAACCCTAATTGGTGGACATTTACTGAGGAACTAGGGTGGAAATCTTCAGCTCCTCCTGCTGAGAACATGGCTTGATCATGAGACTCTGGCACCGTTAGCAATCTAGACAGGGAGGAGCATCTGTCTCCTTCTTGAGCACTCTGGTTGGTTTTCTCCTTCAGAAATAAGAACTCAGCTAGACTGGGGTTCTCTTTACAATTGAAATAGAGATATGTGGGGTGGGATCTGACTTGAGATCCAAGAGAATGTTCACTAATAATTAGGTTTAATCTCAATAATCCATGTTCTTCATGGGCTTACCTTCCATAGGAGATAGACCTTAATGAAGAGAGGAGAGAAAATCTGGACTTTTATTTAACGATTGGTTATTAACATAATAGAAAAATAATTTCTCTCACTGTCACATGATTTACTGGAAGAGGTAAAGACAGGCTGTTATTATATTAACCATAAGAAAGCATTTGATTTGCTAGAAGAAAACACTACTTCAAAACTTTTCCCCTAATAAGGTATCTCCCATATGGCAAAATTACATAAGATTCCTAGAAAGATACAACAAATAAAGATGTTCTTTTAAAAACAATTCTTTGTTTACTTTTAGCTTACAGAATTCAGTTCCACAATCCCTTGAGTTTCAAATGTTCTCCCCTTTCCTCTCCTCCCCCCCTGCCATGGCAGCATGCATTCAAATACGGGATACCTTCACATTAAAAATACCTTCACATTAAACATTAGTCAGGTTATAAAAAAGGATTATAACCAATGGAATAAATAATGGGAAAGAGGAAACAAAACAAAACAAGAAAAAGAAAAGGAGCAAGTAGTTTGCTTCAATCTGCATTCAGACTCTAGCTTTTTCTCTGGATGTGGATATCTCTTTCCATAGTGCACCTTTTGGAGTTGTCTTATATCCTTACATTTCTGGGAGGAGTACAGTCTATCAAGGTTAGTCATCACACATTGGTTGTGTCTGTAATTGTGTACAAATTTCTCCTGGTTCTGCTTTTCTCACTCAACATCAGTCTATATAAGTCTTTTCAGATTATTATGAAGTCTGTATGCTCCTCATTTCATATAGAAAAATAGTATTCCATTACATTCATATATCACAATTTGTTTAGCCATTCTCCAGTTGATGGGCATCCCCTTCATTTCTAATTCTTTGCCACCACAAAAAGAGCTGCTATAAATGTTTTTGTACATACAGTTCGACTTCCCACTTCTGTGATCTCTTTGGGATACATCACTAGAAGTGACATTACTTGGTCAAAGTGTACACATTCATTTATAACCCTATGGGTCTGGTTCCAAATTTCTATTCAGAATGATTGGATGAGTTCACAACTCCACCAACAATGCATTAATGTTCCATTTTTTACCACATCCTCTTGAGAAGTTATTATTTTCCTGTTTTCTCATCTTAACCAATCTGACTAGTGAGACATGCTACCTCAGCATTGGTTTGATTTCGCATTTCTCTAATCTATAGTGATTTAGAGCATTTTTTCATATGCTTATAGACATCTTTTATTTCTATCTCTGAAAACTGCCTGTTCATATATTTTTACCATTAAGGAATAATTTGTATTCTTAGAGATATGAATCAATTCTCTGTATATTTTAGAAATGAAGTCTTTATCAGAGACACTGGTTGTAAAAATTCTTTCCCAATTTTCCACTTTCATCTTAATTTTGGTTACATTGGCTTTATTTGTACAGAAACTTTTCAATTTAGTGTAATTATAATTGTCCATTTTGCATTTCATACTGCTCTCTACCTCGTTTCATCATAAAATCTTCCCTTCTCCATAAATCTGACAGAATATTCTGATAGAATATTCCTTGCTCCCAGATTGCTTATAGTAACAGCCTTTATACCTAGATCATGCACCCATTCCAACTTGATTTTTGGTATATGGTGTTAGATATTTTTCTATGCACAGTTTCTGCCATACTATATTCCAGTTTTCCTAGCAAAATTTGTCAAATAGTGAGTTCTTATCCCAAAAAAATGGGGTCTTTGGGTTTATCAAACAGTAGATTACTATAGCCATTGACTGCTGAGTCTCATGTCCCCAATCTGTTCCATTGATCCACTGCTTTGTTCCTCAGCCAGTACCAAATAGTTTTGATGACTGCTGCTTTATAATACAGGTTTAAATCTGGTATGGCTAGGCCAACTTCCCTAGGATTTTCTGGACCTTTTGTTTTTCCACATGAATTTTACTATTATTTTTTCAAGATCTATAAAGTAATTTTTGGTAGATTGATTGGTATGACACTAAATATGTAATTTAATTTAAGTAAAATTGTCATTTTTCTTATATTATGTCGACCCAGCCGGAAGCAACTGATGTTTTTCCAGTTGGTTAGAACTGGCTTTATTTGTGAGAAATGTGTTTTGTAATTGTGTTCATATAAGTCCTGGGTTAGTTTTGGCAGGTAGATTCCCAAATATTTTATAATGTCAAAAGTAACTTTAAATGTAATTTCTCTTTCTATCTGTTGCTTTTGGATTTCATTAGAAATATACAGAAATGCTGAGTATTTATGTGGGTTTATTTTCTATCCCATTATTTTGCCAAATTTATTTTTTATCTCAAGTAGTTTTTTCCTTCATTCTCCATGGCCCTTTATTGCATATAATTTTTATTGCATCAAGATCAGAGAAGGATGTGTTTAATATTTCTGCCTTTCTTCACTGAATTGTGAGTTTTTTATGCCTAAGCACATGGTCAATTATTATGTATATGCCTTGTACCACTGAGAAAAAGGAATATTGCTTTTTATCCCCATTCAGTTTTCTCCAGAGGTCTATCATATCTATCCTCTCTAAAATGCTATTCACCTCCTTAACTTCTTTCTTGTTTATTTTGAGGTTAGATTTATCAAGTTAAGAGAGAGGGGTGGATTGAAGTCCCCCACTAGTATAGTTTTGCTATCTATTTCTTCCTCTTATTACCTCAACTTTTCCTCTAGGAATTTGGATGCCATACTGCTTGGTGCATATGTGTTAAGCAACAATATTACTTCATTCTTGATGGTATCTTTTAGCAGGATATATTTTCCTTCCTTATCCCTTTTAATTAGATCTATTTTTGTTTTTGCTTTATCTGAAGTAAAGATGGCTACCTCTGCTTTTTTTTTACTTTATTTACTTTACTATATTCTCCTCCAGTGTTTTACTTTATGCTCTTCATATCTCCTTGTTTCAAATATGTTTCTTGTAGACAGCTTATGGTAGGATTGTGGTTTTTAATCCATTCTGCTATCCACTTCCGTTTTATGGGAAAGTTCATCCCATTCACATTCACAGTTATCATTACTATCCGTGTCTTTCCTTCCTTCCTATTCCCTTCCCATTTGTGACTTATTTCTTCCTTCTCCCTTGCCCTCCTTGAGTTTTTTTTTGACCACCACCTCCCTTAGTATTCCCTCCTTATACACCCTGCTCTATCTACCCTTTCCCCTTACTACTATTCCTGCCCCCCCCAACTACTCCTGCTTTTCCCCTTACCCCTCCTACTGCCTGTAGGGCACAATAGATTCTCATATTTAGTGGAGTATGTTATTCCCTCCTTGAACCCAAACCAATCAGAGCAAATTTCATACAGTGCTCCTCTCCCTCCCTCCTTTCCCTCTATTATAATGAGCTTTTGTGTCTTTTCACATTAGAATTCTAAACTTAACTGATTATGTTGATTCCTCCTTGAACCAGAACCAATGAGAATAAAGTTCATATGATGTTCATCTCACTCCCTTCTTTTCCTCTACTATAGTTTGTTGTTACATTTCTTTGTGTGGCATAATTTGCCCTTTTCTGCCTCCTCCTTTCCTTTTCTCTCATTACAATCTCTTTGTACCCCTTAATAAGGTTTTTTTTATCATCAGATTACTTCATTTATGCCCAGACCCTCTAACCATGTATATCCCTTTTAAATGTCACTATAATTATATAAATCTCAATATTGATGGGTATCAGCTTCCCATATAGGAATGTAAACAGTTTGCTCTTATTGAATCACAAGTTATGTGCATGTGTGTGCATATGTGCATGCATGTGTGTGTGTATGTGTGTGTTTTCCTTGTTTACCTTTTTTTGTCTCTCTTGAGTCTTGTATTTGGAGATCAGATTTTCCATTGAGCTCTGCCTTTTTCATCAGGAAAGTCTGAAAGTCCCTTATTTCATTTAATGACCATCTCCTTGCCTGAATGATTATGCTAAGGTTTGCCAAGTAGTTGATCCTTGGTTGCAGTCCAAGCTCTTTTGCCTTAGGAAATGTCAAATTCCAATCTCTCTGATCTTTTCATGTAGAAACTGCTAGGTCATGTGAAATCCTGACTGTAGTTCCATGATATTTGAATTGTTTCTTTCTAGCTTCTTGTAGTGTTTTCTCCTTGATCTTATAATTCTGGAATTTGGTTACTATATTTCTAAGTTTTCAATTTGGGATCTCTATTTCAGGAGGAGTCCAGTTAATTCTTGTGATAACTATTTTACCCTCTGATGCTAGGACCTCAGGACAGTTTTGTTTGAGAGTCTTTTGGAGGATGTTGTCCAGGCAGTTTTTTCATCATGGTTTTCTGGTAGAGCAATAATTCTTAGGTAATCTCTTCAGGATCAGTTATCCATGTAGTTGTTTTTCCAATGAGATATTTTAGACTTTCTTCTAATTTTTTTTCTGTTTTTGTTTATTCATTTATTTTTACTGATTCTTGATGCATCATAGAGTCATTAGCTTCAGTTTGGCTGATTCTAATTTTTAGTGAATTACTTTCCTCAGTTAGTTTTTGAAGCTCCTTTTTCTGTATGTTCAGATTTCATTTTTAGGGAAGTATTTTCTTCAGCTAGATTTTTACCCTCCCATTTCAATTCACAAATATGGCCTTTTATGGATTTGTTTTCTTCGGTGAGATTTTTTTTTTTTTTACCATTTTGGTCAATTTATCTTCTACATCTTTAATTTGGCTTTTAATATATTCATGAGCTCCTCCAAGAATGCTTTTTGGGCTTGAGACCTATTCATATTTCCTTCTGTGATCTCAGGTATGAGTATAGAGTCCATGTTGTCCTCTGAATTTGTTCTTGATCACTACAATAGGATTATAGTATTCTTGTTCTTGATTTCACAGTTTTCCTTCTCGCCCATTGTAATTGCCTGTTTCCTGACTGTTCTGTGGTGTGTATGTGTGTGTGTCTGTGTGTGTCTCTGTGTGTTTGTAAGTATGTGTGTATGTTCAACATACTCTTGCATTCCTTGATTCCCAGTAAGAAGTTTAGTTTACAAATGTAGAGCAGCACTTTTTCTGTCATTTCTTCAATTTTGTAGTCTTAGGAAGCTGTCTGTGGTCCTGAGACTTTTCTGTACCATGCCTTCCCCATGAACACACATAGACTAACATAAAAATAAACATGCAAGGGGCAGCTACGTGGTGTGTGAATAGAGCACTGGTCCTGGAGAAGTCAGGAGAACCTGAATTCAAATCCGGCCTCAGACACTTGACATACTTACTAGTTATGTGAACTTAGGCAAGTCACTTAACCCCAATTGCCTTGCCTTGCCCCCTCAAAGAGAAAATAAAAATACATATATGAATATATGGGGTACTGAGACTTATAGAAACTCTCCATATATAATACAGATCGGCATAGCCATAAAATATACTGATATTTTAAAATAAGTATACATATGTAAATTTAAATGTATGTGTATTACATTGTGTATATAATAGTTATCTGTATCTTTAAATATATCCAAACTTGCATATATATTTACATGTGCACATATATGTCTAGATACATAAGAGAGGGAAAGAGAAAGGGGAAGATGAGAGAGAGAGGGACAGAGAGAGACAGAGAGACAGAGGGGAAGGATATTACAAAGGAAACAAAAATAGGAAAAGCAGCCAGACTTACATATGTATGTGTGTTTACAAATACATACATATATACATACAAAACCACCACCACCTTCCTTTTTTCACTGTGAAAATTCATCTCCTTGTGGTAATGAGACATTTTTTGTATGTAATTGATATTTTAATTATAAATGAATAGCAATATCCTTTTATTAAATCAGATTTACAGAGAAATTCTACAAGGAAACATTTTGGTAGCCTTGTTCAAGATATTTTTAAATACCTGAGAATAATAAAATTCAGCTTCTTTTAAAATATGCAATGAATTTAGACTGGCTTTTCTCATACCATTCTGATCTCATAAGGTTTTATTACCTAGTAGTTAAACTGTTTCATGTAATATGTGGAGACAAATCAATCTCAGGTACTATCTCAGATAATAGAATTTGCAGGGCTGGCTGAAGTGATGATTGGCTGAGTGAGTTATAAGAGTTTACTTAGGTAAGTTTTTACAATTCCTTGTAAGATCCGGTTTTGCACTAAAGTTACCAAATTGTGCAAGAATTTACAGAAGTTATAACAGAAACAATGAAAAGGTAAATAATAAACAAAATTATGTTGGCTGGTCAGTCAGTCATAATGGTTACTCGGTAGGAACTGAAACAACAGAGAAAAACTGAGAATGTTAGCCTCAAGAACTGGGGAATGTTAGTTAGAAAACCTTGAAATTATGTCACACTGATTAGGGGGATTCTTAAGTTAGCAACAAATAATTATCAAGTTGGAAAATTGCAAATCATACCTATCAAAGATAACCTAACATGTTTATAAAGGTAGAAATTAAAGTGCTTGATTAATTATGTAATAGGTAAGCTATTCATACAATCACAGACTCTTAGAATCCTAAATTGTCTCAGAGTTCACCTAGTTTAACTTATCTCCCCATGTAGCAATCCCTTTATCATTGACAGTTTGTCATCAAGACCCTGCTTGAATTATTCCAGTAACAGGGAATTCATTATCTTGCATGCTAGTGTATTTGAATTTTAGACAGCATTAGTTACTTAAAATGTTTCTTTTTTTCCTCTTAAATCTCCCATGTGGCCTCTATTTAATTTCTATCCTTTGGATTTATTTGTACTTTCCAGAGCTATGAAGACTATCTGATCTCTCTTTAACATGACAGTCTCTCAGTATTAGAAAACAGCTATCATATCCACATTCAGTCCTCAATTCTAGCAGTTAAATATACCCAATTTCTTCAACCATGCATCATATGACATGTCTTCCAGACTTGTCGCAAAAGTGGTGATTCTTTTTTGGATTCTCTCCAATTTGTGGGCATCACTCTTAAAATACAATGCCTGAAAAGGAGCTAATTCAGATTAGGTTTCAACATAGCATGCTTCAGTGAGACTATTAACTTATTTTTAAAAATCCGCTGCTATTAATGGAACCTAAAATTGTACTCCTCCCCTAAAGTCCTCCTACAATATCTCACTATGGCATGAAAGTAACTCTGAGCTCTAGAAAGCTATGAGAACAGAATTCAAACAATGGCAGTCAAATAAAATTTTTCTTTATTGGCTTTAATTAATGGAAATTGGCATTCTCTCCTACTCACTTCCTTCCACCCACAGAGAATGTTACATGTTAGAACATATCAAATGAAATAAATTCTCAATTTGGCTACGTCCAGAAAATACATGTATCAATATGCAGTCTGAGCTCATGACTTTTCTGTTAGCAACTGGGTAGCATATTTCATAGTGGATCCTCTAGAACTGTGGTGGCCATAACATTCATGAGATTTCCCAAGTCTTTCAAAGTTGTCATTGCATTATCATTAAAGATATTTCTCTCCTGGATTGGCTCACGTTGTTGCGTATCACTTCATGCAAATTTTTCTAGATTTCTCCAAAGCCATGGACATTATTCTTTCTTACATCCCAGTAATATTTGATCACATTCATATGCCATCACTTGTTCAGTCATTCCCTAATTGTTGGGCAGCCTACATCATTTCCATTTCACAGACATGATACCACAAAAAGGACAGCTATATTTTTTGCACAATCGTATTTAGAAATTGTTTTGCTTAAAATGATATCTATTTTATTCTATCATTCTTCCAATTCTTTCCTCTTTCTTGACTTCTGATTCCAAGAGATCTGGGCAGTTTTCTTTTCAATGTTTTTTAAATATGATGTCCAGAATATTTTTTAGGCAGTTCAATGATTCTTATATTTTCTCTTGGACCTCTTTTCTAGGTCAGTTGTTTTCACTATGAGATACCTCACTTCTATTTTTCAGTCTTTTGATTTTATTTTAATACATCTTGTCTCATGAAGTCATATTTTCTATTTATTCCACTCTATTGTTTAGGGAGTTTGTTGCCTGCTAAGGTTTTGTAACTTTTAGACAAAACTGTTGATTTACTTTCATTTTCTTCTTCTTCTGTAGCTCTTGATACTTTTCCATTTATCTTCCTCTAGTACTCTCAATTTATTTATTTTAAAAATTCTGTTTGCCTGTTTCTTCCATGAATTCCTAAGGTGCATTTTTCTTTGAGACTTTTTTGTGGATGTGTTGGGGTAATTTTCTTCTTTCTGGGTTAGTGACTTAAGCATCCCTTTCACCATAACAGTTTTTATATATTGTTCATTTATTCTTATAACCTACTTCCTAACTTCAGACTTTATTTTAGAGTTGAGTTCTGCATACTTCTAGGAGAGATATCTGGAATGGGTTTGTTTCCTCTAGAATATTTCAGTTGTTTGGGGAGAGGAAGTTAAATGTTATGTTATTCTAAAATCTCAAGAATAACATGGACTGGATAATGGGAAACTGTCAGTGCCCCCAGAATTGTCTGACTCAAGGTAAAGTCTGATCACCACTATGTGTACTGAGCTTTACAACTTCCTAGATTGGTTTTGAGTCTGACCAACACACTAATAGATTTGTCCCTGCAGGAGATCTAGTAGATTGTTTTTGGACTCAGCCATTATTATCTAGCTGAAAATCTCTGCTGCTTCAGTGACTGAACTGTGGGGCTCTTCTCTGATCTAGGATTCCTCCCTTGTTTTTTTCTGCTGCAGGTGTCAGACAGGGCTGAATGCATGAAATGCGATATTCTAGTCTGTTCTACTCCTGGGATCAGACCTAAATAGCAGTTGCCTTCTGTGAACCTGTTTCTTGCTCAGTGTACACTATATGACTAATATCCATCCTGGAATGCCAGTTCCTCCACAGGTCCCCTCCTCAGTCTGCACTGCATCTGTGACCAGGAACTGGGTGAGGAGCAATAGAAGTGCTATTTGACAACTGTTATGGTGTTCTAAACACTCCTGTATGCTAAATCTAAGACTTCTTGACATCTTCCTGCATTCCATTCTCCATGTGGCCATTGTTGTCTAGACCTACTCTTCATTCTGTCTTTACTGAACTGGAATTGAAAAATTCCTCAATATGATTTTTCCTTTGGATTTCTCAATCTTGGTTGCTTTGGTGGCTTCAGACTGTATATGTTTTATCCTTTCCCTATACCCCATATCTATTGTTCCTTCCCATATTTTGTATGGTGTCTAGAATCTAGACTGTAGCAAACAGAAAATATGACTTCATGAGACAACAAGATATATTAAAATAAAGTCAAAAGACTAAAAAATAGAAGATGAAGTAAGTTTTCTCATAGTGAAAACAACTGATGTGGAAAAGAGGTCCAGTAGAGAATCTAAGAATCATTGAACTGCCTGAAAAAAAAGATTCTGAAAATGATATAATATATGGGAAGGAAGAAGGAAAAATATGGATATAGGGTAAGCAGAAAACATAACAAAATATTTAACTGTCACTTTATAGGAGCAGAGAACATGGAATGATATGTGGAAAAAAGCAAAAAGCACAAGTCTACAGCCAAGAATAACTTACCCAGCAAAGTTGAGCATAATCCTACAAGGAAAAAATAACTCTTCAGTGACATAGAAGGTATCTAATATTCTTAATGAAAAAGACAGCTAAAATGAACATTAAAATATAAGTATAGAAGTGAAGGTAAATTTTTTGAAATAACTAAAAGTGAACAATCAGAAAGAACATTGTAAGTAGAAAGTTTACATTCTAATTGGGGGAGATGGTAAAAGGTTTCTTTTGAAATCCTGATGTTATAAAAGCTCTTAGAGGTACACAGTAGAAGGGAGATATAAGACTTATAAATGGTTTTGAAGAAAAAAGAAAGGAGAAGAAGGGAGACAAGGGAGGATACTTGGGAAAAAAGAAGTATGAAGAGAATATGTAAAGGAAGAAAAATGAGGGAACTTCTTAAGACGTACAATTGAGTTGTTCAAATAGAACTATATGCACACATGGAAAGAGGAACAGAGAACTTGATCTTCACTTCCACCTGAGCTGTTTGAAAGAGGACAAACACAGACATGTGAATACATACACAAAGAAATTGGTACAATAAACATTTTCAACTCAGTAGGGATATAGATGGGAACATCCCATCACTGTACTTAAAGGAAAAGATAAATTAATTGTAAGTGGAAATAGACAGCAAAATTATTATAATGAAAGACCTCAGTTCATCCCGTCTCAGATTTAGATAAATCTGACCCAAAAATAAATAAATAATAAATTAAGCTCTGAATAGAATTTTAAGAAAACAGATAAGATAGACTTCTGGTGATTATTTAATCAAACTAGAAAGAAGTATACATATTTCTCAGCTGTATATGTCATCTTTACAAAAATTTATTTTGTTGTAGAATGAGAAAACATGCAGAAAATCAGAAATATCATATACATACTTTACTAATCACAAAACAATTAAAATTATATTAAATAATCACAGACAAAAGTATTAAAATGTACTTTACACCATAATTAATACAAAATTATTGGTGGGTCAAATTACTAATCAGAGAAATAATATTTCAGTGAAGATATTAATAGAAATGAGATATTACAAAATTTGTGACATGCATTCAAAGCAATCTTTAGGGGAAATTTTATATCTGTAAGCATATTTATTAACCTCCCCACAAGAAACAGAACAGTGACATGAAAATTTTGGAAAACCAACTAAAATATTAAAAATGGAAATAACTAAAAATACCAGAAATCTAACCAATTTAAAACCTCCAATTAAGCATCAAAGAGGAAATCAACAAAACTAAGAGCAAATAATCTGAATAAATAAAAATAGCTACTTAAAAAAACATATTAACCATTAGGTAATGTGCCCAAATATAAGGAAGAGCAAAAACAAATTATCAGCATCAACATTGAAAAAGAAGTCACAAATGAAAAAGAAATAAAAGTTTTAATAGAAAGTCCATTATACAACAATATGAAAACAAAACAGTCATCAATAATTTGATATTTATAATAATATAAAATATGCAAATTAACAAAATAAGAAATAGAAAATTTAAATGACCCAATTTTAGAGGAATTGTGATTTGTCCTTCATTCTTGAAGAGAACCATGACATCAGGGAGATGATAACATGACTTGCAATTGGCTTTGATTTGAGTGAAGGAGGGCTGTGCAGAGTCACCAGCCTCACTTTTTCCTCCAGAGCTATGTGGGTCAAGTGGCCAAATATTCATCAGTGCAACTGGAGGTGGTCCAGGATGTACTGGGGAGACCTTGGTCCTTTTAAGGTAAGGTTCTTCCGGGTTCTCACGTTGAGTGAGGCAACACCCATCCACTGAATAAGCCTCTTTAAGAAGTGAGTCAAGGGGCAGCCCTTTTAATAAAAATAAATAAATAAATCTTACTGGGAAGGGAGCACTCTCAATGTTACTGGCCAAAAGGAAATTAGTTTCTGTTTACATTCACTCTGAGACAAAAGGGCTCCCTCCCCCCAAATCACCATTAAGTGGTACTTGGGCAGTGACCTATTGTCCAATCTATGAGATCCAGCTTTGGTTTTTCAGAAAGAAATCTAGCCAGAAAACCCCAAGTTAACTAGGTAACTTAATTGAACATGGCATAAATAAACTTCAAAAGAAAAGAATTTCGGGAGTGGTTGGATTCACAAACATTCAAATAACAGTTAATTCTATTGTTATGTAAATTGTTCCCCATAGTATCAAAATGTGAGAACCTGCCAAATTCCTTGTATGATTCTGATATGGTCTTGATACAAAAACAATGAGAATCAAAACGGAAAAAAAAAGTGAAAGACCAATATCTCTAATTAAGCTAATATAGAAATTTTAAATAAATATTAACAATGAAGATAAAATAATATACCACAAAATGTATACATATGAACAGGTTGATTTTATTCCAAGAATGCGGGGTTGATTTGAATTTAGGGAATCTATAAACTTAATTAACCATATAATAACAAAATCAGCAAGTGATATGATCATATCTACAGATGTTGAAAAAAGCTTTTGACAAAAACAATACCTAATTCCACAAAAAATAAAGCACTAGAAAAGATGAAAATTAATCTACTGTACCTTGACATAATAACTAGTATAGAGAGTAGAAGAAAAAGAAGAGGAAGAGACCAAGTATCTATGTAGCACCTACATATATGCCAGACCCTGTGCTTACCATTTCACAAATATCACTTAGTTTATCTTCACAATAACCCTGGGAGATAAGTGCTATTATTATTCTCGTTTTCTGGGTGAGGTAACTGAGGCATATAGGCATTTCATGACTTGCTCAGATTAACGCAGCTAGGAAGTATCTTAGTTCATTTTTGAAGTTAGGTTTCCGTGACTCTAGGCCCAAGCATAAAGAAAATTAAATAAAATCCTTTCCAATAAAGGGATAAAACAAATATTTTATTTTTATACTTTGATTTGAAAAAAAATTATTAGAAATTATGGCCATAGCAATATGATTAGAAAAAGAAACTGAGGGAAAAAAGAGGTAAAGAAGAAAAATGAAACTTCCTGCAGATAATATGATAGTATAATTAAAGAAACCAAGACAGCAAAAAATAATTGAGACAATAGTCTCTATACACTTGCAGATGTAAAATAAATAAATAAAAGCTAACATTTCTATACAACATCAGTCAAACCTAACATTAAAAGATAGAGAAGTTCTGCTTCAAAATATTATTGTATGTATAAAATCCTTAGGAGTGTTCTTTCTGAAATACACAAATTTATACTATTGTTACATGCCAAAGTGACCAAAGAAAAAAATAATCCTTTATATAAAAAATACTTACACTTCTTTTTGTGATGACTGAAAAGTAGGAAGATATCTATTAATTGCTGAATGGTTGAATAAGTTGTCAAAGAATGTAATAGAACACTGTTGTGCTTTAAGAACTGATGAAATAGATGACTTCAAAGGAGTCATGGAAAAAATTATTTTAACTGATGCAGTCAGTGCAGTGCAATGCAATTTATACTGTAATAACAGTATTATCTAAATGAACTTAATTGACTGAGGAATCTATAAATTTATGAAGAATGAGATGAGTAGAACCAAGGAGGAATACTTTACACTGTAAAAGCAACACCTTTGAAAGCTGTAAGACCTATTACAAGTATAATGAGTGTCCATGTTTTTCTAGGACTGATGATAAGGCATGTTATTTGGGGTACAAAATGAGACTTAAGTTTTTATGTACAGTCATTGAGGAAATTTGTTTTGTTTGACTATGCATATTTGTGACAATTTCTTTGTCATTTTTATGTTGTAGGGGATTTCCCCATTTTGTATTCCTAGTGCTAAGCACAGTGCCTAGAACCTGGTAAGAGTTTAATAAAATGTTATTGATTGTCTCTCCCCTAGTGTTTCTCTTGAGCATGCCCAGTAGAGACAGTGGGTGGTCACTTGTAGTAGCAACTATCTCAGTCTGAGATAAGTAGTGGTCTGGGAAAAAGAGTGAGTACCATTCATTTTGGGTTTCTCTGTAAACCTCCACATTTTATCTAAGAGTGAGAAATGTTATTTTGTTAGGGACTTGGGAAGCAAAGACGAATACAAAATAGTCCCTGCCTTCAAGGAGATTACATTTGGTCAAGAGAAACAAAAATGTGGACAAAGAAATATACATAGAATATATACAAACTATATAAAAGGTATTTTGCAGGGGACAGAGCCAAGATGCCGGTAGAAGCAGCAAAGTTACACAGCTCCCACACAGCCACACTAAATATCTATAAAATTTGACTCTGAACAAATTTTAGGGCTCCCAAATGCACAAAAATACAGAAAACACATCTCTCACTGAAGACAGCTTGGCAGGAGGGGCTCATCACAACAGGCTGGGAGCTGAGGTCAGCCCAGCCCAAAACCGAAACTGCAGCCAGGCCCCAGGGTAGTCGGAAGGAGCCAAGCCACATTTTGAGTGTACCCTGGAGAACAGATCGGCAGCACCTGGAGCAATCTCTACATCAGTAAAGTCAGGAAAAGTAAGGATTAGAGAAAGGTCAGTGAAAGTCAAGCTTTCAAGCTAAATTTTGGAGAGGTAAAGCAGTTTGGCCAATCTGCCCGCAGGGGAAGAAAGCAGGGGGATTGGGTGGAAACAGAAGGAGCTGCTGCAGCCAGCAACTCTCTCCACTTGGCTGTTTCAGAGCTCCTAGCCTGCCAATTTCAGCGGGACTGAGTTAATTGATAAGGCCAAGGGCTCTTGTGTTGAGCGGCCTGGATCATGGTCTTGGGTGGTGGTCCTGGGGTGTACTTTCAGGAAGCCAAAGCTGGTGGGGATGCAGCACCACCCTAATAGCTCCAGCAAATGGGAAAACCCCAGGAATTTGGGACAGAGCTTTCCCCCCTGGAAGCAGAGTTCTACAGACATAAAAAAA
>CM053594.1:220643655-220680900 GCA_028646575.1 Pseudocheirus occidentalis
TTGTTTTTGTTTTTGTTTTTTTAGTTTTTGGGGGGAGATGGAGAGGGGATTATTATAAAACATGACTCTTTATTATAAGGGAGGAAATTTATCCTAGAGAAAAAGAAGAGCCATTGGAGCTTTTTGAGCAACATTTCAGACCTCTTCTAACATACCCCAGATCTTCATCTAGAAGCTTCACTCAAGTCTGGAATTCACACTTTGACAATATTCTCTCTTCCCTGACAGCAGGTAGGAGAGTTTGACTCTTGCTCTCTCTCTCTCTCTCTCTCTCTCTCTCTCTCTCTCTCTCTCTCTCTCTCTCTCTCTCTCTCTCTCTCTCTCTCTCTCTCTCTCTCTCTCTCTCTTTCTCTCCCATTATATGTGCCAATCTTGGGATATATTTCTTCCCAACCTTACTTTGTTGAAAATTCAAATACAATCCCTCCTTAAGGAACCTTTCTTGATCCTGCAACCTGGTTGTTAGTGACCATTCCCAATGATGTTGTTTTAACTTTATGTATATGTGTGCGTGTATGTGTGTATATCTAATTTATAATTGAGCTATAAAATCATAGATGTGAAGCTGGAAAGGACATAAAGGTCATCTAGTCCAATCTCTCCTTGTTTTAAGAGAGGACAGACCCAGTGAGAAAGAATCTATATTGTGGGATTAGGCCTATCTTTCCGCCCAATGAGAATATCTGGAGATTGAACATAAGAAGAGACTTGTACTTGATCTCTTGGTCAACTTGAGGGTATTTCCACTCCAGAAAATATCCTCTTTATATCCACTATCTATTTGTTCTGTTTATGCAGCTATAGCTAATGAGAAAGATACACTTCATTGACATCTCCAGCATTCTTTGTTTCTTTATTCTGGACTTCCTTGTGTCACTTGTACTGAAGCAGGAAGAGGAAACATTAATGGGGTGTGTATGTGTGACCGACCACCCTATAAGATAAGGTGCTTACCTAAAAAGCCCTTTCAAGATCTTTTTTATACCTTAATCAGCAGTCTTCCTGCCAGCTGTCCCTTTTTGTTTTTTCTTTGTGTTTTCATCCTCATTTATTTCTCTTGGCTGTGTTGATAAATAAAATTTAGATCCTAATTCCATTGTTTCCATTGCAATCTTTTGCTTTCCCATACTGAATATCTTCTAAGGAGAACCTAGTCATTTTCTAGTAACAGTTTAAAGATACTTTGTGGGTAATTTTAGGTATTTCCCAGGATACCTTTGTTGTATGTGATTTTAGAACCTAACACAGAGTAAGATGTGGTTCCACTGAACTTTATTTGGGTAGATATTCTTTATTTTTTCCCCAATAGATAGTAAACTCTTTGAAACAAGGATTATTTTCATTTGTTTTGTCTTCATATCTCCAGGGCCTATGACAGTACCTGGTACTTAGAAAGTGTTCAGTATGTGAGTAGTAAATGAATGAAAGAGGCATTAAACCAATTTTAATGCTCCTTTTTCCTTTCCCTAGCCTTGACCCAAACATTGTATTTCAGTGTAAGATCTCATCAGTCTTGGGATTCCGCTTCTTTACTTCTCTTTGCCTCTTTGATTGGAGGTAGAGGCCAGGAACTCCAAACTTCCTTTTAAGAAGAAAGCCCAGCTCAGACATCTCTTTAATCATCTCACTACATTACTATGGGATTTTTCTAATTGTTTTCTCTACCATGTTCCCTCATAATGTACCTCTTTTCCCTCCACCCTTAATAATAAGCATCCCCTTCCCATTTTAAGTTTCCTTTTGCATTCTGTCTTCTCCAATTAGATGGTAAGCTCCTTTAAGGAAGGGACTGCCTTTTTTTTGGTGTTTGTATCCTCAGTGCAGATCACAGTGCCTGGTACATATTAGGTGCTTAATAATGTTTATTGACTGACTTTTTGACAATGCCCATGTAGCTGATTAGAAATGAAGTTTCTCATGAAGAGCCTATTGCTCACTGCTATTTCTTAGTTCAAAATTGATTTAGAAATGTTTTATTGCCCCAGAAAGAATAGAAGCTTCTTAAAGAAAGGGGCAATTTTTCATCTTGGAATTGTATCTCCAATACTGAGGACAATGCTTGGCACATAGTAGGAGGCAGCTGTGTGGCTCAGTGGATAGACCTCTGGGATTAGAGGCAGGAAGAACTGATTTCAAATGTGACCTCAGATACTTACTAGCCATGTTACCCTAGGTAATCACAACTTCTATTTACCTTAATCCACTGAACAAAGAAGTGGTAAACCATGCTAGAATCTTTACTAAGAAAACCCCATATACAGTATGGTGCACTTGGTCACAAAGAGTGAAAGACTGAGACACAACAGATCTTAATGACTGTTGAGTCGAATTGAATATACAAAATGCCTTAGGATGCAGTTAATAGTACAATGGACAGACATTAATTAGACATCTGATCATGAGTAAATCACTTAATCTCTGTCTGTCACAGGTTCTTCATCAGTAAAATAGGGGTAATAATAACATCTACCTTACAGGGTTTTTGTGGGGGAAAAATGAGATAGAAGTTTTAAAGTCCTTTGCATACTTTAATGAGATATGTGAATTTTTGAATATCTATCTCTAGCTATTATATAAATTAATTCATTGTCATCTAAGCAACTTTGACAATGGTCAGTTTATTATTCCCATTTTGCAGATGAGAAAACTGAGATTAAAAAATAACTGGGGATGGCTAGGTAGTGCAGTGAATAGAGCACCAGCCCTGGAGTCAGGAGGACCTGAGTTCAAATTTGGCCTCAGATACTTAACACAAAACTAGCTGTGTGATCTTGGGCAAGTCACTGAACCCCAATTGCCCTCCCTTCCCCCCTCCAAAAAGCAAAAAAAAATTTGTTTTTCTCTAAAGTCACACCAGTAAAGTAATAGAGCTAATACTCTCACCTAGGTCTTTCTATTCTGAGGCCAATCATTTTTTAAAATTACTCTTTACTCATTACTGTTACATCTTTTCATTACATTGAAAGGGAAAGAAAAAGATAGATTTGTAATGAAAATAATTATGTAGAATCATCATGTATATTATATCTATATTGTATGTATGGAGAGAATCTTCCATTTTTCTCATTTAAATAAGGATATTTTATTCATTTTTCTTATTACTATTCACTTGGTCATAGTCAGTTCTGCTGTCTTTCTCATCTTCTCACAATATGTCATCTTCATTACTACCCATTTCACTTGAAAGGCAGCAAATCTCAACTGGCTTATTAATTTTGCTGCCTTGTTTATGGATACTTCCTCCAAAAAGTAAAGCGAAGTTTGTTTTGTTTTCATAGTGGCTGATTTTGTGGATGTTTATTCAAAACAAATATGCCTAATCAGTACTGCTTTAAAATTTGCATTGTAATAAAGCCTCATTTTCAGCTAACATGGCCATATGTGTACATATATGTATGTCTATATAGCACACATATATATAGGTCTATGTGTACACATATACACATGTATATGTGCATAACAATATACATGAATATATACTTGATATAGTAATTCATGGTATTATTATCTATATCATGTAGTATCCTCAAGGTTGGTGCTTAATAAATTCTTGTGTTCTGTTGTGTTCTCTCCTGTCCTGTCCTGTACTGTCCTGTCGTGTCGTGTCATGTTGTGTCATGTCGTGTCGTGTTGTGCCATGTCATGTCATGTCATGTCATGTCATGTTATGTTGTTATAGAGGATAGACATAAAGATAAAGATAAAACCCATCTCCACCCTCAAGATGCTTATATTTCCTTGTGTCAAAACAGTATGTATCCAAATTAGCAAATATACAGTAGATAGATAAAATACATATAATATAATTTCAAGAGATGGGAAATACTAACAACTAGGAGAAACAGAAAATGTCTCTAGAAAGAGAGAACAATTAAGCAGAACCTGGAGGGGGAGATAAGTGTACCAAAGGTGGAAATGTGAAGGCTGAGCATTCAGAAATAAAGCATACTGCCTATTTAAGTTCCTTTGCACTAATTTAATGATGAAACACTAATTTAATGATGAAAAGGACAGAAGAAGAAAAAATTTTTAGAGGAAAAGATGCATATTAACTGTCAAATGATGTAAGATATCACTATTATTGTAGATGGAGCAACCAGATGGGACAGTGGATATAACTTTGTGCCTAAAGTCTGGAATATCTGAATTCAAATTTCACCTCAGACACAGTGTCACTTTGAGTGAGTGAGCAAGTTGCTTAACCTCTGTTTGAATCAGTTTCCTTAAATGTAAAAGGGGGATAATAGCATCTATCTCATAGGATTCTTTGAGGATCAAATAAAATTATATTTATTTATGTTTGACTTAAAAAAATTAGACTTAAATACTAAAACTTAAATGCACAATAAGAACAAGAAAAATATTATAAACATAAAAACAAAATAAGAGAAAAAAGTGTGCCGTGTACATAGCAGAATATGAGAGAATTAAAAATATATAGCAATAGATTTCCATTTCAAGAAAGCCTATGTAATAAATACTACGTGTTAAAAGCTAGCCATATATTCTTTGCTTCCTTGTATGCTTTCTTTTGTTCTCTGCTGTGAAATTTTTACTTTGTTCTCTTCCCTTTCTACCTTCCCAAGGCTACAATTAAGTGCAGATACATTTATATATAAATATAGATATATACATGTACACATACACATATACACACATACATACATACATACATACATACAGTGGTAGACATACTTTCCCTAACAAGTTCTACTCTTGATCTTTGTTTTTGTGTTTGTATCACTTATTTCCTATTCCTCTTGACTCCTCTATTTTACTTCTGCCCACTATCTTGTCCTCCTATTACTTAACCTATGCTTCCACCCAGAATCCCTTCCTTATCCTCCCATTCCCATAAATCCAGACACTCTTCTATGCCCCCCTTTGATCTATTCCCTCACCCTCTCCTCAAGAGATTCATCCCTTATACTCTGCCACTCCCTATCCCCTTAGTATTTTATTTCTTTCTGAATTTAGACTTTTATACTCTTATAGATATATATGCATTGTTCTCCCTTGAACCTGTTCCCAATGAAAGTACTAATAGAACTAATAATTATTGTATCAGTTCTTCCTCTTGCACCTCATTTGTGTAAGATAATTACTTTTTTGAGCTGTTCCTAAATGGCCTTATTTTTAAAAGTCATATACTCAGGTCTACCCCAATATTTCTTAAGAACTACTCAATCACTAATAACAATCAATCTTAAACATTTTACATACATAAAAGGTAAATATTCTGTCCTTGTTGAATCCCTTATAATTATTCTTTATTATGAACTTTATATTTCTCTTGGCGTTTGTATGTCAAACCATCTATTAAGTTAAGTTGTTTTTTTTTAACAAAGTTCTGAAAGTCTGACAATTTATCAAATGTCTATATTTTTCATTCAGGATTATGCTTAGCTTTTCCAGGTACAAGATTTTCAGTCATAACTTCAGTTCTTTTGCTCTTTGTCTTATAGTGTTCCAAGACCTTGGACCTTCTAGGGTCATTACTGTTAGGTCTTATGTGATTTTAATTGTGGCATCACCATATTAAATATTTTTTCTTGTTGCTTGCAATATTTTATCTTTGAGGTAGGTTTTGGAATTTGACTATGATATTCCTGTGGGTTTTCCTTGTAGGATATCTTTTATGTGATGATCAGTGAATTTTTTCTATTTCTACTTTCCCCTCTTATTCTAATACTTTAAGATAATTTTCTTCAATTTTTTTCTTGTATTGTTGTATCAAGACTCTTTTCTTGATCATTGATTTCAGGTAGTCCAATTATTCTTATATTTTCTCTTCTTGGTCTATTATCCAGATCAGTTGTTTCTCTTATGAGATGTTTCACATTTTCTTCTATTTTCCATTCTTTGTATTTTGTTTTATAATTTCTTGATCTTTTATACCTTTGCTGGCTTCCCTTGCCTAATTTTCAATTTTAAGAAGTTTTTTCCTTCCTTTATATTCCAGATCTCCTTTTCTAATTGGTTGAATTTCATTTCATGATCTTGTTTTCCTTGGATAGATCTTGTTTTTTGTATAGTTTTCCCTCAGTCTCTCTCATTTGATTTTTAAGGTACTTCTATAAATTTATTTTGGGCAGGTGACCATTTGACATTACTCTTTGGGGTAGAAGAGTATTTCTTTGCTTTGGTAGCCTACTCTAAAGCAGAACCCTAGTCTTCTCTATTCCCATAGCAACTCTCTATGTTTGGATTCTTTCTCCTTTACCAGTGCATTTCTTTTTAAAATTTGTTGTACCTTAGTTTTTGCAATCACCTCTAGAGCTGGGCTATGGGAGTTGGTGTGTCTGGCCTCAGATTCTCTTTCAGTTCTCCCCTCTGGCCTGGAATGGAAACCAAGACCTTTAACCTCCTTTAAGTGCCTGCAGCCAGAAGTATTCCTGCCCCACTGATTCTGCACTCATGCCTTTGCTAGTTCCTTCTTGTCCTTGGCCACATCTCTGCAGTCGAACTGGGTATAGTGTTCCTTGTCAACAGGGTTTCCCTCAAACTTCCCTGGCTCAGAAACCCAGATCCCTTCACTGTCCTGGGGGTAAAAGTTCTTGTGGCTGGGGCCAAGGCAGCCTCCCAACCCAGGTAACCAGAGGACTTACTGCATATTGTTTAACTAGACCTGGTCTGGAAGTGCTCACTCTTTACAAGGACCAAACCTCATCCTGGGATTTTTCTTCCTATCTTCATTCCAGGAGAATCCCTGTTATGCCCTAGCTCTTATTTATATTTACTGCTCTATATTTGCCCTAAGGTGCTATTTTATCTATTTTCTCAGGGAAAATCTCGAAAGCTTGGAAATTTCTAACCTACTCCACCATCTTGCTAAAATAGTCTGAGTTCATATTTATAAAAATTCTTAGCACCGTGTCTGGCATTTAGCAACCACTTTAGAAATGATTATTCCCTTCCCTCTTTCCTCAATGATCATACAGGAAAAGAACTTGATTTTAAAATAAATTGCTAATATATAAGTATGACTCTCAGATGGGTTTGCAGAATTTTGAATGGGGAATTAACTGTGAGTTTACACACATATGTATACATTTAGATATCTCTCTCTCTATTCATATATATATATAGATAGATAGATAGATAGATAGATAGATAGATAGATAGATAGATAGATAGATAGATTCAAATCTGACCTCAGACACATATTGTGTGACTCTGAGCAAGTAACTTAACTCTGTTTGCCTTAGTTTTCTTATTTGTAAAATGAGCTGGAGAAGAAAATGGCAAACCATTCCAATATCTTTTCTAAGAAAACTCCAAATGGGGTCCTGAAGAGCTGAACACAACTGAAAAAAACAATTGAATACCATAACTATGAAAAGTAAAATTATAGTATTAACAATGTAGAATAATACCCCACTTGTATGGGAATACGTTGATATTTTAAAGAGGTAAAGCAAGATCTTTTATTTATTAAAGAAAAAAAGAGAGAGTTGCATAAAGATGTTAGCCTCACTCTTTCTTCTAGAGTTATCAAAGCAAAACTCAAGAGAACTGGTGATGACCTGGGATGCAAAGAATGATCCTAGAGTCTTCATGTCTCTGAGCTCCTCACAATGCCTGCCTCAGCTGCCTTCAATGTCCATTGGGACAAATTCCTCTCATCAGTCCATTCTGCAGGGGAAAGTCTTCAAATGCTTGTAATAGACATCCCCCAGACTCTCCAAAAGATTTGAGGGTTACTAATTACCCTCAACCAGGTTTAACCTGTTTACCCACATGGTTTTACTGGAGTATGGCCATTGTGCATACCACAATTTCTGGGAGTCACAGATGAGAGTTGGGAGACAGGTAGACAGCAAAGGTGGATAAGCAGCCCTGAGAAAAGATCAGCAAGTCCTCAGACTAGAGGTGCTAGCCCTCCATAAATAGCCCATACACCTCATCACCATTGTGTAATGAGAAGTAAAACTTATCATAATAGCTTTTCTATTGCTCTCTGCTGTCACTTCTGGCTTCAGAAGGAAAAGAAGAAAGGGTTTGGCAGATGGAGTTATGTCATCATGCCTTAAACCCCAAATCACTCTGGCTGTCACTGACTGGTCAATTATAGGTCCAAGCCCAACTTGGCCACTGTTTGAGTTTTGATGGTTCTATGTAAGTGTAAATAGCAACTGTTTCTGTTCTGGCTAGACACCTTGAGGGTCTTCCATTTCCAGTGTGATTTATTTTTTATTTTTTATTTTTTATTTTATTTTATTTTTTTTGCTTTTTGGAGGGCAGGTTGGGGTTAAGCGACTTGCCCAAGATCACACGGCTAGTTTTTTGTGTTAAGTGTCTGAGGCCGGATTTGAACTCAGGTACTCCTGACTCCAGGGCCGGTGCTCTATTCACTGTGCCACCTAGCCGCCCCGTGATTTATTTTTTAATAGAAAACTATTTCATCTTTTGCCTCATTTCTTACCTACCCTTAAAACACTGAATGGGTCTTGCCTCAGACAAATTGAAACATAAAAAAGCCAAGGTTTTCTACTGAATCTGGGGTCATTTCTAGTCATCTTGATCTATGTCTTGCCACTGGACTCAGATGACCCTGGAGGAGAGAATGAGGCTGATGACTTTGCATAGCCCCAACTCGTATCAACCTAATTCCTTTGAAAATCAAGACATCACCCTCCTGATATCATTGGTCCTCCTCAAGAATGAAGAAGAATGAAGAACAAACTAAAACAACAATGGTATTAGGGACATAAATCAATTTACTTCCTTGGCTTAGTTAACCTGAGCTGTGATGCTTCAACTTGAGCTTCATTCTAATTGAAGAAAGCAGTATATGGAGAGGAGAGGAAGATTTGTTTAGCTGAAGAGTAAGCAGTTAATTAGAGAAGAAATTCCCAGTGGCATAGATGGTCTTGAATGATCTTGAAGCCCCCATCAATGATATTGAAGCTTGAAGGCCATAATTGTGAGTTACACTAAGTTAATAGGTATTGTTTCCTTGTGTGTAGTTCACTAATAAATTCCTGTAGGCATTCACTAAAGATATTGAATGCATTGGTGGAACAATGTCATCTGGGTATAGATATATATTGTGACATATTTTCTTCTTCATGTATTAACTTTAATATGTTGACATCTATTATAGTATTGTTTATTTTACCTTTTTGTGAAGTAAATTCTTAGATTTAACATCTAAAAGTATGGAAGATGGCAGAATAAAAACAGAAACATGCTTGAGCTCTCTACCATACCTTTCCAATTCCCTGTAAAAATGAATCTAAACAAATTCTAGAAACCAAAAAATGATGGAGTAAAACAAATCTCCAGCCCAAGAGAGCCTGGAAGGTCAACAGGAAGCTGGGAGCAGCCCACAGTCCAGTGTGTGCCAGATGGGGTTGGCGCAGGCCTCAGGGGACTGAATCAGTGTCAGCTGTGGAGGTTTCCAGACTTTTTGATCCACAAACACCAAAGAGAGCATATAAGGTCAGTGGGAAAATTTCATCAGACCTGGGTGAGAGAGATGTGCTCTCCACCCCTAGTGGATCCCACCCAGGGTAGCGATGATGGCAGTAGCGGCAGCAGTAGCGGCTGCTTCCAGAGCTCCCAATCCACAGATGGTGTAAGTATTGAGCAGCTGATCAGAGGAGGATTGCAGAGATCTCTTTGCTGGCACAGAGGCAGGATTCTCTTGCTTGGTCCATGCCTGAATTTGGGTCACAGTTCTGGATGGTGGTCCTGGGGCAAGGAGGGACACTGGTCTGGCAGAGATTGTGGCTACAGTGGAGAGGGAACCATGCTCACAGTTCAAAGATTGAAAAGTGTTCATGGTCACTTACAGACCAGAGCACAGGCCAGGAAGGATATGATCCCCTTTGATCATACCACCTTAGAAGAATTGAAAATTTATAGGCCCGAGGAAGTATTTCTGAATATGGCTGCACAAAATTCCTAAAGTTTGGGACAGGATATCCTGCACACAAGAAGTAGAGTCTGACCTTAACAAAGAGCTAGAAAGTCAAGTATTTGGCTGGTAAAATGAACAAAGAGAGAAAAAACTCAGACTATAGAATCTTACTTTGGTGACAAAGATCAAATTATACAACCAGAAGAAGACAACAAAGTCAAAGTTCCTACATCAAAAGCCTTCCAGAAAAATATGAAATGGTCACAAGCCATGGAAGAACTCAAAAAGGATTTTGAAAATCAAGTAAGAGTAGTGGAAAAATTGGGAAGAGAAATAAGATGGATGAGAGAAAGTCATGAAAAATGAGTCAACAGCTTGCTGAAAGAGACCCCCCCCCCCAAATACTGAAGAAAATAACACCTTAAAAATATACTAATTCAAATAGCAAAAGAGGTCCAAAAAGTCAATCAGGAAAGGAATGTCTTAAAAAGCAGAATTAGTCAAAGTAGAAAAAGAGATCCAAAAGTTCACTGAAGAAAATAATTCCTTCAGAATTAGAATGGAGCAAATGAAAGCTAATGACTTTATGAGAAATTAAGAAATTATAAAGCAGAACCAAAAGAATGATAAAATAGAAGACAATGAGAAATATCTCACTGGAAAAACTACTGACATGGAAAACAGATCCAGGAGAGATAATGTAAAAATTGTTGGACTACTGGAAAGTCATGATCAGAAAAAGAGCCTAGACATAATCTTTCAAGAAATTATAAAGGAAAACTGCACTGATATTCTAGAACCAGAGGGTGTAACAGAAATGGAAAGAATCCACTGATAGCCTCTTGAAAGAGATTCCAAAAGGAAAACTCATAGGAAGATTGTAGCCAAATTCCAGAATTCCCAAGTCAAGTAGAAATTATTGTAAGCATCCAGAAATAAAAAATGCAAGTATTATGGAAACACAATCAGGATAACATGAGATCTAGCAGTTTCTATAATAAGGGATCAGAGTGCTTGGAATATGAGGTCAAAGGGGATAGGATTAATACTGAGAATCACCTATCCAGAAAAACCAAGCATAATCCTTCAGGGGAAAATGGATATTCAATGAAACAGAGGACTTTCCAGCATTCTTGATGAAAAGACAAGTGCAGAATAGAAATGTGACCTTCAAATATAAGAATCAAGAGAAGCATGAAAAGTTAAACAGGAAAGAGAAAGGATAAGGGACTTACTAAAGTTGAACTCTTTACATTCCTAAATGGAAAGATTATATTTGTAATTTAAGAGGCAAGGAAAAGCTTTTACAGTGGAGGGGAAGATGGGGGAGGTGAGAAGGAATGAGCTAACCTTACTCTCATTGGATTTGGATTAAGGAGGGAATAACACACACTCAATGGGCATATTGGGTGAGGAAGTAGTCAGAAGCAAACACTTTTGAAAAGGGACAGGGTAAAGGAAAAAAATAGAATAAAGAGGATGGCAGGATAGGATGGAGGGAAATATAGTTAGTCTTTTACAACATGACTATTATGGAAGTGTTTTGCATAACTACACATGTATAATCTATCCTGAATTGCTTGCTTTCTCAATGAGGGTGGCTGTTGAGGGAAGAAGGGAGAAAATCTGAAACTCAAAGTTTGAAAATAAATATCAAAAAATAATTTCGCATGAAACTGAGAAATTAGATGTACAGGGAATGGGGTATAAAAATCTATCTTGCCGTATAAGAAAGTGCAGGCTAGTTTAGGAAGGAGGAGAGTGATAGAGGGGAGAGCAGATTGGAGAAAGGAATAATCAGAATTCATGCCATTTTGGGGTTCTGGGGAGGAGAGAGATAGGGAGAAAATTTGGATGTCAAAATGTTGTGGAAATGAATGCTGAAGACTAAAATAAATTAATCCAAAACTATTTTAAGAAAGATATATAAGTATGATTATTATGAGTACTTGGTATGTAAATATCATGGTTTATGTGGTTGTACTACCTTGGGAATGATTGATTTTATACACGCTCATGTACATATACATACACATGTTTGTAGGTGTACAAACATATAATACGTATATCACATGTGTTTATGTATATGCATATATATATATATATATTCTCATACTTAGTGGGGGCTCAAAAAGCTAGAATGGTAAGTAGGTAAATATTTTCCATCATCAGGAAAATAAAAAAGTTCATCTCTAGAAGTCTGAGAAAGTTTGAATGTAACTATTTAACTATACCAATTAGAGTAAATAAGCCACCATAGAGGGTAGGTGTTATCAAGTAAGATGTGAAATAAATATATTATATGTCATTGTTGTGTGGCTGTTGTATGTTATCACACCATGAAACTGGTTACATTTTGTGTCTATGTATATTTCTGTGTCTCTCACTCACTGTAACTTAACATTCATGTTATATTGGCAGAGAGAGAGCCTGAACAAAGAAAGGGAGATGGCTTATTGTATATGGGAAACAGCATGTAGACCAATTTGGCTGGCATATACTCTGTATAAGGGTTGCAATCAGCCTGGAATGATTCCTCTATCATATGTCAAATGTGGCTTATATCTTCTGGGGAAAGATAACTCTTGACTCAGTCCTAAAACAATCTAAAACATAAGGGTATATGTCTTTGTTGTAATTATGTAAACATGCAGAAAGACTGTGACTGAGAACCTAAATGGAAAAAATAGGGTTGGATAATTAGGGAGAGTGGTAAAAAGTCTACTTTTTGAGACAGGTCTACTGAAAGTTTAATGAACCTCCTCTCTAGGTCTGGGTACCTCAAGCCAACATGATAGACATTATTTGAAACATTACATTATAGATAATTAATGTCCTCCAAATTATCTTTATTTCTTTCCTTTGCCATCACAGAATAGAGATCACCTCCTTGAACTCCCCAGATGCTTTACACTGAACACTGTGGGCACTTCCATTCATTTCAGGTAAGGAAGCATTAGATGATAAGACCAAATTTAAAAGGTTAAAAATTAAAAAGCTGATAGGATGCTTACTTGGTATTCTCTAAATAGGAAAAGGAGTTTTAAAATATTTCCTAAGATTAATTTACTGTTGAGTGAATTATAAATCTTGAAGTTGATTCCTGGGAGAAATTGCTGGAACTTTTCACTGTGTTCTATACAGTGATCATTGAAAGCATTGTGATTCTTGTCTGAATGCAAGAAGACCACTTTTGTGATATGCGGTGCCCACTCTAACCAAAAGTCCAGAACATAATTGAGGGATCAATTAGAATGCTTTAAGCAATATCTTTTGGGGGAAATGCCATGTGTCGCCTTTTTCTTGTAAACTTGAATAAGGGTATGCATCCTAGAATGAGAGAGAGAGAGAGAGACAGACAGACAGAGAGAGAGAGACACACACACACACACACAGACAGAGACAGAGACAGACAGAGACAGAGACAGAGAGAAACAGAGAGAGAGAGACAGAGAGAGAGAGAGAGAGAGAGAGAGAGAGAGAGAGAGAGAGAGAGAGAGAGAGAGAGAGAGAGAGAATGAGAGAGAGAGAGTATTGTTTAAGAATACAGGAATTTTGCTAGGGTCTCAAATCCCTACCAATTACATCAAAAACTTGGCAGTTTTAGCTAAATTTTGTTTTGAGTTCTTGAGCTTTTTCAGACTTCATTACAATTCAGAGTGAAATTGATGGAGTCACATATCAGTCAGAACTGGATCTAATCAAAGGTTATGTCCTATTGTGGGAGTTTGGATCAACTTGAGTTTAATGGCTATATACATGTGTCTAGTTAATTTTCTCTTGCATAAGAACCTAAATCAGGAACTGTAAAATTCTAGTTACTGACTATAGTAACATTATCTACAAGAAATCTACCCTTTGTTAACAGACATTGCTTTTACTTATTTCATGTACTCTGCCAGAAATTACCTACTGGATGTTCAATTATCCACCCTTGACGGCAACACATTATTTTAATATAAACTTTTCACTGCAGTCAGCAAATATTGTGTATTTTGTTTAAATTGACATGTCATATCTTATTATAAAATATGAAATGAAATGGTTGGAACTCTTAGGGTTAGGCAGAATCATTTTACTGTGGTTTGGCTCATACTTAGAGCATATTTTCTGACAGGCAAGCCTCAACAGGACCATGGGAAAATAAAAGAACCAATGAAATAAACAAAAGGGAGTAAAATGAGAAATATGAACTGGTGATCAATTGCTTACTCATTTTATTAAATTAAACACAGATCCTTCTTAGTGTTAACCTTCAGTTATGCAAGAGAATGTAAATATCTTCTTTAATACTGTGTCTAATAACAGAGATAAATCAGGTTTCAGGTTTCCTGCCTGCCAACAAATCTCCTTTACACTCTGAATTCCATATGTGGGTGAGCCAGAATTGGTTGTCAAGATTTGTGTTTTGAAAAACAATAACATCTGAACACAAAGTGGCCATATTTAGGGGTTCTCATTGATTGTGGTTTATTATGTAATTACCTTAATGCTGAGCTCAAGGGTAAATGGGAGTCACTCATCACAATCTCACCATGAAATCAAGAAATGGAGACTAAACAAGAGGAAAAATTCTTGCTATACTCTCTTCTGTAGCTGCTGATTATCCAATGAGACTGAGTTTCATAATCTCAGGCCAGTAACGAAAAAGAAAAAGGACCTTATGTCTAAGATTATTTCTATTTATATGAATGAAGTGATAAATCATCTTCTATTATTTGAAATGAAGGTAAAGAGTTGTAGCAATGATCATGTGAGATGAAAAAATTAGAACAAAGTGTGATGAAAGAAGCACTGGATTTGGAATTGGAGGATGTGGTTCTAATCCTGATTATTCCAGAATAACAGAATCAGTGAATCTGAGAATAAGCAAAGGCTTTAGTAGTTCTCTAGTCCAACCCATACATGAAAGAATCTCCATTACAAAATCACTTACAAATGGACAAGCAGCATCTCCCTAAGAATTTAAGGAAGAGATTCTACCAACCTCTGAATCCATTTATTCCATTTCTGGACAGCCTTGATTATGAGAAACTTTTTCCTGACATCAAGCATCAGTTGATCTTTTTCAACTTCTTTTTCTTCAGCATCAAACAGAACAAGGCCAATTTCTTCTTGATAGATAGCTCATCAAACACTTGAATATTGTCATCATGTCCTCTGTAAATTTTCTTATCCCTAAGTCAAACATGTCCATTTCCTTCAACCAATTCATATATATGTTGAGCTGTGAACCCTTTACCATCCTGGTTGACCTCCTCCTGACACTCTCTAGCTTATAAATGTTCCTCTTATATCATGACCCAGACAAGAGCCACTTAGTAACTTGCTGATAATTGGCAAGTCATTTGACCTCTCTGAGTCATCCTTTCTTCATCTGAAATCGAGAGATAAGAATATTTTCATTATTTCTTTATTTCCTCATTACTATGAGTAAAGCACTTTGTACTCTGTAAATCACTGTATAAATTCAAGACGTTGTAGTAAGTAGTCCATTTTGTATCTCTTTATGGTTTTATAATAATCTGAGCAAGTGTTATTCCAATTCTTGTAGGTCATAACAAACCGAAAAGGCTTCAAGAATTGGTTTGATGATATGTTATTGCTCGAGTCTAGGTATGGTACAGTGGAAAGAACAAAGGCTCTACAACCAGTGGACTTGAATTTGAATCTGACCCACATGGCTCTAGTTCTATGCTCCCATGACTAAAGCAACCTATTTCTATAAAGGCTGATGATAAGAAAATTATAGACACAGAGATGGTTGGTTTCAGCAACTCATTGAACTATTTACTGAAAACATGTCATCTATGCTTGGGAAGGGAATGCTTAAAACAGTGATACTCCAATTCTTTAAAAAAATGGTGTCAGTTATTTTTAATTATTTTCACTTTACATATTTTCCCTTTTATTCACATTATGTCTTCCATATTTCATAATTGGTAATATTCTTTCACACCAATTTTTGTGATTTTTCATGAATCAAGAGAGACATAACACAATTGGCTTCAGAACATATCAATGACAATAAAGAGACACACACATATTGCAACAACATCCCAGTCTGATTTTGTTGAACCTGTGATACAAATCAAGGAAATAATAGTTCATTTGTAATATGATAGCATTTCTGATAGGGGTGAATATATTAAACAGACACTAGAAATAACATTTTTGTTTTAATTTTCCTATAAATTATTATAAAGGTATCCAAGTAAAAGAAAGACTTATGAGGAATATTCAGAGGAGGAGGCTACAGGCCTTTCCCGTCAGTGTTCCTCACTCTATTAATATATGACAGTTCAAAATGCTTAGTAATAGCTTTCCTCAATTTGGGCACTAACTCAACTTGATTCTTGGTCAAGTATTTGCAAAGGGTGATTTGTTTCTTGTTTATGTGTCAAAGTGGGATTTCTTTTTTTAGGTTAGCTACTTGCTAAAAATTAGGTCAGTAGGTCATTCCTAAGTATTTGCAATCTTCCCTTCTCTATATAGCAGCAGGACTGAACAGTTCCCCAATCACTGTAGTAATGGTGTTTTTCTACAGTGGGCTTACTGTTACACAGAAAAAAGATCAAGAAAACCATGTTTTACAAGAAAGTGGTTTTTATTCATGTACCCAGTAGTATGAGAAATGGCTCAAAAAGGAATATTTGATATTTGGAAGGATTTTATGCTTTAAAACACACAGATTACAAAAAAATAGTATATTTCCTTGGCAGATATTCTCTCTCTTTCCCTCCCCCGTCTCTGTCTCTCTCTGTCTCTCTCTGTCTCTCTCTGTCTCTCTCTCTCTTTCTCTCTCTCTCTCTTTCCCCCTCCCTCTTTCTCTCTGAGATTTTCAGAATTATCATCATATTATTGGATATAGTCTCTTTGTTTAGGTTTTCTCCAAATTAAGCCATTTTCTTAAAATACTTTTTTCCCCCTTAAATGGATAACCCTCGTGAATTCATCTGTAATGTGACTTACCAAAAAGGAGATCTTTGTTGTTGTTTTTTAAGTAACCACCAAACAACTTCTAACTGTTCTTTCCCCTAAAAATTCTTGCTGGCATAGGAGTCAAGAGCCATGGACATCTTTTGGGTTATATCATATGAAATTCCAACAGTTGAAGACTAGATGACTCATAATTGGTACTGGCTATAGAGAATTTACTCTCTGAGCACAGATTCAAGTCCTATTCTAGCAAGAAGAATCTGGAAGTAATTATTGCATTATGATTGTGCAGTGGCTTATGCTAAAAGCCTTGGCGATTTGAGTTCAGCCCCTAGTGGACAAGCATCCATTTTCCCAAATAAATTGCATGAATGCTGATCAGCTTAACAGCGATTTGGAAAGGGTGAAGACACATGGAGATTTAACCATGGCTCGTCAAAGGTTAATTATCCAATCAAAGTGTCTGGAATACCTTATTAAATCATGATAAAGTAGTTTGGGGTGAATGAATTTTTCAGGTAATATATTTCTAGTCTTCCAATCCACTTTCTTCTGTATGCCTCCTAGATCATTTTCAGGATGTATTACTATCATTGAATGAGAGTCAGTATTGTGGCAGCCTGCATCATTTATTTTGTAAAAATTCATGTCTTTTGGTTGTAAGAGGAAAACTATTACTATTACTATCATAACTGTTCTTTGGCTTGAAGGCAATATGTGGAAGACAATTCTAAAAGCCAAGTTCATTATATTCCCCCAGAAATTAGGCTTACTCTTTCCTACAAAGATGTCATTCAACTCTCAACCATGAGATGTTGAAATCTTCAGAGTTATTCATTACTCTTCCCTTTCCCTTCTGATCTAATTGATCATTGATCACCAAGTTGTGAATATCCTTCCTTTTCAATGTGTCTCTCATAAGAAATCCAGAGCTGAAAGGGGCCTTAAAAGTTATGTAGTCCAATCACCTCATTTAACAGGTGAGGAATCTAAGGGCCAGAGAGGCCGAGTGACATTTTCATGGACACATAGGTAAATCCATTTCTTTTATTTCTATTACTACCACTCTATCCCAATTCATAGCTTCATGCCTGGTATAATAAAACAGTTTCCAGCACAGGCTCATTGCTGACTATTCATTCTAATGGGATATTCAGATTTTGCTGAAATACAACCTTTGAAATTTCATTTCAGATTCTTTGTTCACTTCACTTCCTTAATTTCTTTCTCTGTTTAACCTAGGGTTTCCCCTTCCTTCAGGGCCCAGATCCAATTCCAATTCTTCTTGAAGTCTTCCTTTACTGCTTCAAGTGACAGTAACCTTTCCTTCCTCTAAAACTATTATCATACTTTATGTCTATTCCATTCATGTGGCACTGAGTACTATACTACCCTGAACTGCTATTTATCTTTTTATTTGGATGAGATATGTCCTAGTTCTAGAATGAGATTGTAAGCACTTAGGGCAGCATTTGTGTTGGAAAATTCTTTGTATTTTAAGTAGCTAGCAAAATATCTTGCATATAGCAGATATTAGTTAAGTCAGCCTTTCCTGATGATGATAACAATATGGATAATGAAGATGGTGATATCAACGAAGACAACTTTGCACCATACTGGTATTAATAAAAGTAATTGCTGTAGTTACTAAACCTTCAGAAGCCAGTTGAGTTTAACCTAAGAGTGTCTGGTGGAGGTGACAAATTTGAAAGGGTAAAAAGGTCCTGGTTTGTTGGACATTTTAGATGTGACAAAAAGGAAGGTGGCTTCTGTGTTGTCTAGGATGTGGGAAGGGTGTTTGTCGCCTGTGAAAGTTGACTGTAGAAAATGAAAACATTAAGAAAGGACAAGTAGGGCACAACCTTGAAAATCATAATTAAGAGTTTAAAGTTTTTTCAAGGCCATTTCTATCTCCTTCCTCCAGCCTCACCTCAGAAAATGAATCATGTAATCAAAATGACATTTACATGAGATAATTCTGGCTACCAAAGATAAGGTAGACTGAGGATAGAAAGACATAGGAAAAGAAACCGGATAAAATACTTATGGTGATTTTCAGACAATGTCCTCAGTTTTCTTTTCTGAACTTGATTGGTTCCAACTACTCCACATTCTTGTCTGAAAGGGATTGTACTTGTTTAATGGACCATTACAACAATGGCAATACCTATGCCCTCAGACCATGTGGGTCATAGTTTTAATTTCTTTACACTGAATCCAACTGTCTTCTTCCAAGAGCACCCACTGAAATTTTTGCTAAATTACTATACTATGTCTACTTCTGTTCTAGCAAGCCACCATACTGATTCACATTCTTCCTTTTTATATAATCACCTCCTAATTTTCTGTACCACTGAAAGTATAGTTATATAAAATAGTGAACAATATAAAAATGATTCATATTTTACTTTGAAATTACTTTTTATACTTATGTTTAAATGAGTGTTTTATTGGGGAAACTCACTTAAAAACAATGACCACATTGTTAATACCTAGCTTAGGTGAAACTTGGAAACTCTCCAAGTTATGCAGAATCATATAGAATCTACAATCTACTTTGTGTTTGAGGATTACGTAGGTTTCTGAGATGTGACATGAGTCTAAATCTAACTGTACTTTCTGGCTTCTTGTATAGGTAATAATCTAGAAAGGAATTAGTGAGATTGAATGCAGAATGTGCATTATCAACCACTGAAGAAAAAGTAAGCAGAATAGATATTAATTGGTAAAAATAGAAATTTAACAACTAAAAAAAATGTGAATGCTGTCAAGACTGACAGAAAATGGACCATCTAAAACTCCTTGTTTTCATTGCTTGAGTACCCCATTTTCTTTTTTTTCCATGCATTTCTTTAATGACATCCTTCACTCCCGTTCTTCCTCATCGACATTACTTGTTATATGTCTGAGTCTACTCCCTTTTCCACTGCCCTTTGACTGACATTTACTTTTTATTTTTTTACGGGCTCTACTCTTGCATGATTCACAATCATGCAATATTCCGGGAAGGATATTAGTGTTAAAAAGACAAGCTTTCATTTCTGATTTTGGGGGTCATAAATGGAATTTTGTAATGTCTCATATACAATATAGTGAGTCCCAACATGTAGCAAGAGCTATGGAAATGTCACCAGACCCCATGTGTTTCAACAGCTGTGATCCTCAATTAACAAGGTGTTGTTGTGTGGCTTGAAGCAGGACAGAATAGGTATCTCTAGACTCTTTTTGCCCCACTCTTCTCCAAGGGAGACTTTAATTTCTGCCAGGAGGACAAACAGGAGGTGGAGAGCAGAAGCTGACCACTCTGATCTTTTTAGAGAGAGGGAAGACTGGGCTAGAGTTTTATCTCCCTTCAATATCATTAGTCTAGGGATAAGGTTTTCAGTTTCAATTGAGATCCTGATTATTATTAAATTGTCAAGTCTCATAGTTTTATATCCAATTTTAAACTTCTTCTCCATTAAATACCAGTTCCATAGTGAACAAGCATATCAAAGAAATTCATTTATCCAATTTTATAGCAAAAATGTAATCAGAAATAGCTTACATAGGAGAATACATGCTAAACAATACAGAGTGAAAGAGCACTAAATCTGGGTCAGGAAAAACTTCAGTTTGAACCCAGTTTCAGTTAAAAGTTGTGTGACCCTTGGCAAGTCACATAACCTATCTGTGTCTTGGTTCCCTCAGCTATAAAATAGGGATAATAGTAGCACCTGCCTCTCTAGATGATTATGAGGATCAAGTGAGGACATAAATGAAAAGTGCCTTGTAAACTTTGAAGTAATATCTTTTATTATTACCATTATTTTTTTTAAATTTGTCTTTTCATTCAATGTGATTTTTAAGTGTTTATAGATTTTTAAGTATAAGCTGTGATTGCTTTAGTAAGTCATATAAATAAGTAATTGGCCCATGTTTGGAGCAGTCATTGCTGTATTCATTTTTTGGTTCCAAATCTGTGATGATTTCTGTTAAGAAAAATGAGATAAGTCTTGCATCAGAAAGGAAGATGTAGTATCTTGCTACTAATTCATGTGCCATCAAAGCAGTTGAACAAATAATTATGAGTCTTATTCACTACCCCAGCTTTCTTATTTTATGATGAAGCTAAAGTTTCAGTATCCTCCATTGGTGTAGTAATGTTGTTGTTTATCATATAAACAATATATAAGCTTTCTTATTTGCAATTGTTTCAAATTGTGTTTTTGTTGGATTTCTTTTGATCATGTAGATGAACAGAAAATTTCTACACTATTTCTCAGGTTTTTTCCCTCTTTTTTTTGCTTCTTAATCCTCTATCCTACAGTTTTAGACTGATTTTAAATAATTTATTTTGTTCTTTTTTCTTTCCTTTCCTTTTCTTTTCTTTTTACCGTTCTGTCTTCTTGCATCACCTTAAACTTTTGGCTTTTACTTTTGACCATTTAGGATACCAAGAATTTCCTTTATAGTTAGTCTTCTATGGACTCTTACACAGGTGGATAACATAGCTATCTTTTGAAGATGATTCAAAGTATTAGGATGTAAGTCATCCCTTGGAAGCTCACGGAAAACATCTTCAACACAATTCTGGTAGTATACTGAATAACAGGAATGATATATTGCTTATCTTACTCTCTCATGACTTGATCTTCTCAGAAAAAGACTTTTGGAGTTTATGTATTTTTTTATAGATTGAATGACGCTATGCTTACACCTATTAAAACTATTGTTCTTAAGTTTTAATGGAACAATATTATGTCTGGGCGAATGTAGAAAACAATCAATGAGAATGAGCCACTTCCAATAGGGTTAATTCATTGAGTTTTCTAGAATATAATGTTTGCATTTGTAGTACAGTTAGCCTGCAGGGATGTCCTGCAGTCTGTGCCACTTCCATGTATATTCTATACTAATTACTAAGTCTAGGGTCCTTAAAGATAACCCTTCTGTAATTTCTGGTGGAAAGACCTAGTCCTGAGTTTCCATCATAACATCTTCATTTCCACAAATAAATAGGCTTAAGTTAGTCATTTGCTAATATATTGTTGGTGGATTTAAAGTGGATATCACCTGTGGGGGGAGGGGGCTTTTTTCATTCTACTCTTGGATATTACTTATTTCATAGGCTCCAAATAGAGTCAAAACACACTTAGTTACATTCAACAAATTCATTTGTTTGCAATTATCAGCTTTTATCATTGCTCCATGAAATAATTCCTACTCATTCTAAAAACATTTCAAAAGGCTTATAATGCATCATCTAAGAAGGTCTTGTGATTTTCTCTCTCTCTCTCTCTCTCTCTCTCTCTCTCTCTCTCTTTCTCTCTCTCTCTCTCTCTCTTTGGAAATACCAATTTTTCTATGATTAACTTAGGGTGATTGGTCCTATTTTACTAATATTCATAGGTTTATATTGGGATACTTTCTGAATATATTAAGGTCTATTTTATAACTTTGAAGATAGACTTTAAGAATGATATTGTGTAGGTATAATTTTAAATGTATACTACAAATTCAGCTTTTACTTCAGAGTGTAATTTTCATAGTGTCCTTAGCCATAACCTTCTCCTTGATATGGTTATACCTCATATGTCTTTCTCAGAGAATATGAAAGCATTATAGATATATATTGCCTCAGGACTCAAATTGAGGCCTTTGATTTTTTTCTTGTTTTTGTTTTCATTCTTTTTCATCAACATCATCCTAAAACACTCTTAACAACCTTAAATCCTGTGTTCCTAGGCAACTAATGATCTTGGTAGATTATTCCCATTTGATGTTTTCTTGGTAAAGATACTGGAGCAATCTGTCATTTCCTTCTCCAGTTTTTTTAAGATGAAGAAATTGAGGCAAACAGGGTTAAGAGACTTGCCTAGGATCACACAGCTAGTAAGTGTCTGAAGATAGGTTTGAACTCAGATCATGACTCCAGGTCCAGAGCTCTATCCATTGCACCATTTTGCTGCCCCTATACAGCTTCCCAAAACCAGTTTTTGAAAGTATGTGTGTGTGTGTATGTATGTGTGTGTGTGTGTATACACTTATAGTGAATTCACTATTTTCCTTGAAGTTTGAGTAAATCCACAGATGCTACAGTTCTTCATCAGTTTCAAACCAGATTTTTACATGTCTTTGGTGACGCTTGTCATTACAGACTCCAGTTTTTCTATTTCTGACCATTATTTGTGTTGTGCAAGTTTACCAATTCTACCAATTCTCTTCTCTTTTGAACCACTTGTGAACAGAATATTGTGGTTCCATGTTGTCCTCAAATTCCATAGGGTCTCCTGTCTCATCAACTGTTGGATCATTTTCCCCTTGTTTTGCAGTATTTATCCATAGATTTCTGAACTCATTTACTAGTTCTAGAAGTCATATTTCCTTCTGTTGTTACTGTTTTTCCTGCATCTGTTTATGTTCAAAGTCTTTGAGGATTTTTCTTCCTGAATTCCAGGGTGATTTCATCATCCCCACTCTCATTTTCCCCACTGTTCATTTTCTGACTCCTTCCCCTTTGAATGTGGTTTCTCAGGGGGAATTTCAGAGCATCTGTTTCTTCCCATACTAGGCAAATTCACATTTTACCGAGTGACTTTTGGGTGATCAGAACTGGGCTCAGCTGGATGCTCTACTCTTTCTCTCAAATTTATTGGAGTGCTGCATAGCCCTCCTCATTCCCTACTTAGACAAAATATACTAGCATGATATTCTATCCCATTCACTCTCTTCCTTATTTCTTGGACCAGCACTTAAAGTTTGGAGTTTTGCAACATTGGTACAAAAGGACTGTTTGCTCTAGCACCAGTTCTATTGGTATTAATGAGTTGTTGACCCAGCTTCTATTCTGCTGATGCTACAAAGTTGTCTGTCCCAGCACTGTCAAGTCATAGCTTTGTAATATTGGTTCTAAAGGATGGGGTCACAATGTGGTCCATGGTGTCATAAAGAGTTGAACGGCTGACAATAACAATTTATATCTTACATACTTAGCACAGGGCCTGGTACATAATAAGTGCTTAATTCTGGAGAGGAGAAGGGAACAATATGAGCATTCATTAAGCACCTACTATATGCTAGGTACTGTATTGAATATTTTACAAATACTATTTCATTTGATCATACATTTGATTGTATAATATATACAAAATATATAATGTAATATACATATATGTATGATAAAAAATACTGGTTCTATAGGGTTATGGCTCCTGGATGGTTTTTACTCCTGTGGGGCTGTGGCCGCCTACTTATGTCTTGAGCAGGGCCAACTTCTGCCGCCTAGAAGTTGGAGTTAACATATCACTGCAAAGAGGGAGGAAGAGTCCACAATCTGGGGACTGGGTTTTGTTGTAAGCCTATTTCATGTTCTTGGATCTACTATCTCAGCTTTAGTACTGGCACTATGAGAGGTGACAGAGGAAGTGCTGAGTGAGCTCAGGGTCACTGAGGACCAGTGTATGGTTTTGGAATTGTTTTTAACCTTCTTTTGGATTCTGAGTGTTCTAAAACATGGAGACCATTGAAGTTGCTTTATCTTTGGGCATAATTTCATTTTGAAGAGATTTGAGGGATTGCAGGAATTAGAGAAAATGACACTAAGTACACTAGTCCTCAATCTTGTTGATCATGTGATCCAGAAGTCTATCTACATGTCTTGATAACCAAGACAATTTGACCATTTTTCAACTATTTCAGCTTCCAAAAGTACCTTCTGATTAATTCATGGCCACATCTGATTGAGGGGTGTGTGATTACTCAAGAAGATCTTAAGCCCCCACAGCCGTCCTAGCTGGTTGTAGTGAGAGTATTGTTAGTTATAATTTCATCCTGAATTGAACATTTTTCCTGATGGTTCTGTACTGTTTTTAAATCAGAGACCATTAGTTAAGATTATTTTATAAAATGAATAGACTACTAATAGAAGAACTACTCTTTCAACTGTTTAGATATTTTGTTCTCTCTTTTGGTTATTATGTACAAAAAACCCCCAAAACACCTGGATTTGGAACTAAGAGGTCCTCAGTTAAAGGCTCACTTCATTTTCTTTATGTGCAAAATGGGTATAATATGCATATATATATATAAATATATATTTATGTACATATATGTATGTGTATACAAACATACACATATATACACACTACCTATCTTTCAAGGTTCTTAGGGACAAGGTGCTCCACAAAAATAAATAAACAAACAAGTAAATAAATAACTTGATGCCAAACATACTTTTCACGATCCTTTTAACTTTAGTATTTACTTGATCATAATTATGCTTCTTTGGATATTAGGGGAAAATATTTACTAGAAAAATGGATAGAAATTCAATTTAGTGTGTTCTAAGTTTTATTAAAATTCTTACTTTTTTGATAACCTTTGATCCTGGTTTATTACTTTCTAGTCCTAATTTTTTTTTATTTTTTGCTAACTTGTATTGTTAATGGAGTGGAGGGAAAAAATATGTTGCACTGGCAATAGCTCCATAGTGGGAGTCAAATCTAAGTTCAAATTCAACTTCTGAAGCATATTATTTATTTCATCTTGTATAAGTCACTTTGGTTTGGTTCAGTTTTCCCAAATGTGAAATAAGGTTAGACTAAAGGGCTTCTAAAATCCTTTTCAGTTCTACATCTGTAATCCTGAGATACTAGCCCAGTCTTTGTATTTGTATTGTTAAGGATCCAGAGATCCAGACAAGCTAAACATATAGCAGAGATTATTTTAAGACTTAGATTCTCTAATTTCAAATCCATTGCTCTTATACTTGATGACATTCTCTTACAATTACAATTATACAGAATGATGTTGGGTAAGAGCTCCACATCAAGACAAGTCACTTTCTCTTCTTGGGGCACAGTTCTTTATCTATAAAAAGGAGGAGACTGGAAGATTTACCTTGATAATCTTTTAAAGCCCTTCCAGCTCTAAATCTTATATCCCTATGAATTTAAGGCAGTAAGCATCCAGAGAATTTAAAAAAAAAGTAAAACATAAGGTTATCAACTAGATTTGAAGAAGAAGTGTCGAGATCAGAATTAACCAGGTGCCTTACACTCTCTTAGTATAGATTTCAGTATGTTCAGAAAGTTTGATAGGGACAAATATTTATTTTGACTAACTTTTGTAATCCTATGTATTTTATTGTATGCATTTAAAAGCATTATTCTGAGAAGGGACATATGCTTTGCCAAAGATCATTATTATTAATTATTATCTTTTTGGGAAGGGTTATTGGACCAAATACACAGGGATTAGGGATCATAGGCATCCCCTTGAGCAGAAGCTCAGAGAGCCAGGATATGAAACTCATATGGCAGGGGCACATTGCCCAGGCCTCTGAACTGAGAGGTCAGGTCTATGTCCTCAGGCTTCTCCATTGGGCTAAGTTTGAAATGCTGGAGGACAGTGGTAAGGAAGAGAAAGATCACCATTTGGGCCAGGCCTGCCACTAGGCACATATGCTTCCTTGTAGCAAAAGGTATAAAGGCCTTGTTTGCTCAGAAGGCCTCTTTTTGATCAAGGGAGTTGGTCAGTTCAAAACATCCCTGGTCTTTGAACTGGAGGGTCCCAGTGTATGGAGACCATGGAAAGTAGGATTATGTGGGTGTCTTTGGTCAGGAAATAAGCACAAAAATGGGTGCCTCAAGTGAAGGCTTGAGTAAGGACCATGGGTAAGATGCTGATGAGCTGATGAGTCTTGTGCATGACTGTGTTGGTGAAGGGGTCATAGAGGCAAGGGGCCCTGTCCCAATCCACCATATTATCTATATCTCGGGTGTTTTTTGTCACTTTGGGATAACTGAGCAAAATCAGCAGTGTGTAGTGAAGGGTGGTTCTTGTGATCTTGGTGTCTCTGAAGAACAGATTGTGGGTCATCATCACTTGACTATTATTTACCAAAGACTGATAGAGGAATCCACGAAACCAAAAAGGTCAGGAACTATTGTTCTAGATGTTTGACCTAAATTTGAGTGCAGTGCTGTGGTCTCAGTGTATCTTTGTTCTGAAAAGTGACTAGTATGTGGTAGATTATGTAATGAGAGAGAATTTTTTGTGTGACTTATGGAAATCAAGCATTACTTTAAAGTCACCTAGTATGTATTGTGGTTGCTCAATCTTGATTTGGCTGAATTATGAGAGATTTATGCTCAAACACATGAACTGTATCCCAAGAAACTGAACCCTGATAGCACTAATATAAGAGGTAGTCTAAATTATATGATACTTGCAAAACTTCATGAAGCTTGCACAGTTTTTCAAATTGACACATCAGACCTTCTGGTGAAAGGTAGACATACGGATTTAGAAAGAATTCTGACATTTCAAGACTGCTTAGAAATATGAAATTATAAGGATCTAACCTTAAGTAGGTAATTCTGATGTTCAACCCAAAATAGCACGATTGATTTTCATATGCAAATGCTCTCTTTTGAGTCTAGCCAAAATTCACAAATGTTCAATTAGTATTCCAGTGAAAGCTTTCTACTTTGTTTGGGAAAGTCAGCAAGTTCCTTCAAAGAGTTCAGTTGCTCTATAAGGTACTTTCCTAAAGAGGGACTAAAAGGGTGGTGGTGGGGGGGGAAGAATTCTTTGAAGTCATAGCATCATAGCTTCCAAGTTGGAAGATAATTTAGAGGTCATCTAGTTTACAACCCTTCTTTTACAGATGAGGAAGCTGACACTAAGAGAGGATAAGTGAATTGCCCAAGCACTCACAGGTAATAAATGCCAAGGTCAAGACTGGAATCCCAGTCTTATGACAGTAAACCCTACTATATCATGTTGCTTCTCAAATGACTTATCCCTTATCTGATAGTAAAATTTGGGGGAAACTTGTGGTGATTCCATAGTATGATTTGTGACTTTAAAAATAATTTTTTCCTGGCAAAATAAAATTACAGCTTATGGGATTTTTTTCTTTTTTATAGGAGCTCCCAATCCTCTAAATGTATCCATATAAACTGAGTAAATATTTGTATAAATCATACAAAATGATTTATGACCTCTCATCTACTCAAATGGTCTTAGTTATTCAGTATCTCATGTCATCCCATGTCAGGATAAAAATTCGCATACTTGAGTGTATATGAATTAAAAATACACAACTAATCATTTGTATTGCCCTGAGCTGCAAGGGCAGGAGCAGTAGAGGTTTATGGGGGCAGCTGAATCAATTCATTTATACATTTTCATTACTGAGGGTTTCCTGAGCAGAAATAGGCTTTGCTGGCAATTCTATTTCTGGATGCCATCTTGTTTTACTTTGGAAACATGACAAAATGCTGAAAACTTTAAATTCTCATTTTTCCATATGGCATTTTACTTCTCTGACATAGAAGCTTTAATAGGGAAGGGTGTGAAGAAGGAATCATGTGATTTGTTTTGCCCTTATAATTTCATGGTTTTTTTCCCCTTAAATTTCTAATTTAGGACCAAGTCCCTAGTTCCATGTCAAATAACTATTTCCCAAAATAAATATCCAACTTAATTATATCTTATCTGCCAGATTCCTTTGCAATGTCCTATCTTGTCATAACATAAGATGCCATGTTGCAAGAAATAATCAAAGCTATATAAAACTACTTCAGTTAATATGTCTTTGGTATAGATGAAATAATACACACATACTATATCACAGTCTTGATTCCCATATTAAAAAGTATGTTTTATTTATATTTAAGATGGAAATACATTTTAAAAGATAAATGATAGACAATTTTACTCATATACACATCACTTTATTTGATATTCTCTTTAGATAAAGCTTATACATATACATGTATACACACAATGTAATTTAATGATGCCGTTTCCATTTTAAATAGGAAATAAATATAAGAGTGCCACTTATACAACACAGATCCTCTTTGGAGAGGATAAAGGACATCATGATTTACTCATTTTAATTTGTTATATTCAAGAGAATCTTAAGACTAGCTTAGCAAGGATCTGAGACAGTTGACTCGAAAGCCAGATTTTGACATCTGTTAACTGGTTTTATGGAACAGTTTTTAAAGCTTGCTTCAGAGATCATTATGTAACTATATACAAGAACCAATAATGTCAGCATGCCATAACAACAAGTCACTGTGGTTCGATTTCAAATACTGCTGTGCATTTAATAGCTTCCTGCATGCTTTGTGTTTTTGTCCCAACAATATGATTGCATTTGGGGGCACAAATTAGCAGATTAGTATTGATAGTTCTTGTGTTCAATAAAAAAAAATCATGCATATTGTTCTCCACTTTCAAGTAGAATCTCTCGCTTCTCTGAAAAGCTCCCTCCGTCTTTAAAATACACATACACAAGAAATGGTTTCATGGTGGATCCAACTCTGCTGATGCTTAGGTCATCATTTTTCCTTCGCTGCTTTCCTGACACTTTCATGTCAGACTGTGTTCTCAGAACAATAGGATTTTTGATTAGGGATTTCTAAACTGTAGATGGGGAGGAAAATTTAAAAATCTAGGGAGAATACATGATTCTGGTCCATGGATAAATTGTTTTAGTTTTAAAAAATTTCCCTGTCCCTTGTATATTTTAATACTGTGATACAATAAATTTCATTTCCCATAAGAACAAATAAAATAAGATTTCTAGTATGTGCTAGTGAAGGAACTCTCCATGGTGGTCTGAAAGAATGATTCCCTACCTCCAGATGAAGTGAAAAGCAAACAATAAATTAATTTCAAGGTAGGCATTTCCCACTCTGACTTAAAAACAAAAATCTTCACCAAACTTTGGTTACAATTTTTTTTTCACTAATCCCAGGCTCATAATGCAGAAGAAAACTGGACAAAGCACAGAACACAATGGGATACAATATAAATTTCACTACTGTGCAAAAACAAAGAAAGAATCCTCAGTAACAGTTGGTATGGAGTGAAAAAATTCAATATTTTTTTCCCAACTAGTCCTCAGGTAGATCTAGCTGAATATCATAATACACAGTCTGTTACATGTATTACAAATCCAGCCATAAGGACATACTTAAGCTCTCAAAAGTAAAACTCTAAAGGGAGCACTAAGGGCACCATTCTTTAGATTTTCATTTCAGTACATGAGTTAAAATAAATATCCTGGGGGAATATAAAGGCTTCAGCATATTTTGCATTTTCAATTGTCATACATAAACACATAAAAAGGGATATGGATGATTTGATCCTCAGTGCATATGGATTACAAAATAAATATGAAACCCTAATTCCTCAGGCCTCATGTTCATTTTAAGAATGATTTCTATATTGCACTTGTAGGTTATTTTACCTTCTCTTAACCATGCAAAAGCTATAGTGTTTCAAAACTGCAGATTAGTGATGGAGGCAGCTTATTTCTTTTGGTTATCTTCAGCACCATCTTAGTGTCTTGAGGCATAAAAGAATATTATCTGTGTGACAGTTATGGCTGGAGCCATCTATACTGTTCATGCTATCAGCACTCAAAGAGGTCTGAATAGAAATCATTCTGTTTGAGACATTGCTCTGTAGTTTCATTAAAAGCTTAAAATCACGTAGTGCTGCAAGTTATGACTAAGGTTAGAGGGAAATTTTCAGCAAGTCTAGTATGTGCAAAGGGGTACATGTTGTAAGGGCCAGGGAAGGGATAAAGATAGGATTGTTCATCTTTTGTAGAGGTGATTGACCATAAGCAAGGCAATCTATAAATCTGCTTTATTTCTTTTTTTTTTTTTACTTAATTTTCATCCCAAATAATGTGCTGCTCTGATTGCATGAAATCATCAGGAGTGTCTTCAATTACTGCATGCAGCCTCTGATCAAAATGACTTCCTTTATTCTGACTCTGGGGGAAGGGGGGGGAATTGGGTGGAGAGAATGCACAGCTAGTTATGTATTACAAATGTCAGGTTCCTGTGCAAGTGTATATATTCATATTTAATAATCTCTAAGCTAGAGTTGTGATTGTAATAATGGCTCATTCATATCTGCATTTCATTTAAATGCACTGTTTTGACTCACTTAACATTTGTCAACGATACTACTATAGCTAAACTTTTTCACGTGACCATTGAGGTAATGACAGCATTACATTACCAGCACACTGCACGCCTTGCTGATACTTCCATTTCCCTCAGCAGCTTATGAAATAATCAAAATGTGTGCATGAAATGGCGGCCTGTTCTGAATTTATTTTAATACGGAGAGGCTTATATAGAGCAATGAAGAAGAGCATCAGACCTCAGACACAAGAGACAATGACTGCACAAAGCTGAATTTTACTAGCAGGAAAGATGGATATATGGGTATTAGACTTTTCATAGCTATAGGAGGGATAATCTTTCAATCAGATTAATGAGAAAATATATTGCATGGGCCCTACAGCATTTTTTGCTTTCCAGGCTAATACGTGATTTAAATCCCCAAAGTACATTTTCAGCATTACAATATCCTTTGATAATAATGTCGCTTGCACAAAGACAGATAAAAATAAAACAGTCCCCCTTGATTTCCCATTTTAGATTTGAAGTATATTTTCTGTTCTTTGCCTGCAATGAAGTGAATTCTATTGAGGAGAGTCACATTTAATAAGACAAAGAGAATTTTCTAATTATGCTACCTGTCAAGATCGAAATCTATGGGATTGCAACTGCAATTGAAGAAACAGAGGAAGCAATTGCCCATAGTCCGGTTTACTTTGGTGTATGATGACTATTTGCACTTAGATATTGCTGAATGTAAATCAAGCAAGCACCCCAACGCATGCTTTGAGGTAAACACCACAAGGCAGGTTTCAGAATGGATTCTCCCATTCCCATTTCAATTTTCAGTAACCAATTTCCCAGGACTTTCTCATTTGCCTATAGAAAACATGGGATATCTGTTAAAGTGACAAACAAAAGCCTTCAATTCTGTGTTGTGTTACATAAAGACCGAAGGTGCCAGCTGATAAATATAAAATCAGAAATAGGAATATGATTTTTAAAAAGCGCTAAGCATAATTTCGCAGAAGTAGTCCAGCCTTCCAAGAGGAAGTGCATTTCAGGAGAAAGATACACTAGGAAAAAATGGAACAATAAATTCAGAATAAGAGTTATGCATTTTAGTCCTTGAACCTAATTTGTATTAGAGCTGGGCAAATGTTAAAGAAAATTTCACTGTTATTCAAATGTAATTCTGGAAGTTTTCACATGCTATTGCATGGGAATCTCTGGGGACCAGTTCAATGTGCCCCATCAAACATTACTTTCTTTTTCAGCACAGCAACAGGGGAAACACTATGGCACATTAGACAAGAAAAATAAATATTGTGTTTGCAGAGGTTTCCTCATATTATATGTATACACAAAACTGGCATACAATCAATTATTATAAATACTATCATCAGCTAATAAATTAATTCCACTAGTACTCTGCTGATAATAATTATGATAAACAGCAGTTTTACTAAAATCACATTTTCAGAGGTGCAACAAATTACTACAAGGAAGAAAGAGCTAAATAAAATATATTACATCTGCAAGCTTATGATTGGGGTTTTAAAAATTCTTCCTAGAAAATGTTGTTAATCTTTGATCTCCAATAGCATAAATGATGTAGCCCATTAGGCACTACAAATACAATGACAATCCATTTGGCTCTACTCACTCTGCTTCGTATAAGTTTTAAATTGACTTCTCTAACTAAGTGATCAATATTTTTATTTAGTTGTTCCTTTTCCTGTGTGTGTATTTGTGAATGAGAGTGGAAAATGCTGAAAGCATTGTGGAAAAATTAGGTTCTGAAGATGATTTCCAATCATTAGTAATGCTTTAAAATTATTTCTATAAAATATCTTATTATGGTGCTACAGCCTTAAATATTTACATTCAGAATGCTACTAAAACTCATGTGTGGTTTGAGAGTTGCTTTCTGTTTCTGAGTTTTGAATATCTAAGTATTCAACAGACTCAGTTCCAGACTTAATACTTTGTATCATCATCTAAGACAACAAGAAAAAAAAAACATGAGCTCACACTGGCTTTGATGTATGCAATGTAGACTACCCAAATCTCCAATAATGTAATATATTGCATGAGTGTCATCAAAACTTCATGTTAAACTCATCATCTGCTCAGTTTCCTTTTTTTATCTTTTTTTCCTTTTTTGGGGGTAGGGCCATGCTTATGTAGGGTAGGAAGAATGACAAAATGATTAATAAGTAGAGCAAGACTGCTATAAACTGGGTTTATATGTATGAAATGTTGGAGGGTAATGCTACCTGAATTGGAACATTCAACAATCATTTATTAGGTGTCTCCACAATACTGTGCTAAGTTCCAGGATACAAAAAGTGAAAATGAAACAGAAATCACCTTTAGTCTCTACTGGGAGAAATGGTGTATGTATAGATAAATAAATATAAAATTCATACAAAGTAAATTCAAAATAATTTTTGGAGGGAGGAGAAGTGATGTTGATTAATAATGTTAATAATAAATAATAATAAAGGGTAATCAGGAGAGTTCTGGTGTAGGAAATGGCACTTGAGATGAGTCTAGAAGGGAGCTAGCAATTCCAAGAAGTAGAAGAAAAGATGGAAAGAATTCAAGACCAATGAATAAGCTAACATTAAATGTGTAAGATTAAATTGTTGTTGCCAAAATATCTACTTCACATTGTGCTGTGGTCCTAAACATAACCTGCAAAAGAACTGTGGTAAAGGTAATATCAATTTGGCCTCCTTTTCTGAAATGATTAATATTGTAGGCAGTTGGAAGTAATGGATTGGTGTGTTATATTACAGTTTGCTATCTGTGAACAGACACAGTCACAACTTTGTGAGAGAAAAAAATCTATTCTATTTCTTTCATTTTTTTCCTATTAACACAACATTTATGGAGGGTTGTGAAGGCTTATGGAAAATTCTGTCAAAATTTGGTTGCCCAGAGAAGTTCATCAGTACTGTACATCAGTCTCATGATGGCATGCTTGCCTGGGTTCTGGGTAATGGATAATGCTCTCATGCATTCCCAGTTACCAATGGAGTGAAATATAATGCATTAAGAAGAAATGGGAAAAAATAAGCAAAGAAATGAAGTTATATATACATACATATATGTATACACACATATGTGTATACATATACGTATAATATTTTCAATAAATAAAAAAGCATAAGATCTTAAGCAGCCTCAATTAAAAGAAGTACAATTATTAATGAGGATGTTAAGAAACACAGTTTCTGGTTCCATTTTCCACTCTCTTATTGTGTACAGTTGGAAAAGTCACTTCATCTTGTTATACTTCATAGCGGAAGTTAAGATTAGACTGGTGAGCCCTACCTCAGGGTCTTGAGAAAGGCCATTGACCCAATTTATAAGTTACTGCTAACCTAAATAATAAATTGATCCTGCTCAGATAATTGCCTCTTAGTTTACATTTAATTTTCAAAATTAACATGTCCTGCTACTTTGCTGATGCTATGGTTTTAGTTCATTTTAACTAAATTTCTAGGGTTTGGTACTCAACATACACACACACACAAATCGTATTTTTTTAAAATCATAGATGTTTTCTCTTTACATATAGGTATTCCTTCATTTCATTTTAGTCTTTTAGGTAGCATTTCTAGAACCATATCAAATAGTAATAATAATGAACTTTCTTGCTTATCCTATGATCTTAAAGGAAAGTGTTCTAGCTTTTCTTTATTTATATGTAAAGCTGGCCCTTGGTTTTTAAAGAGATAGTATTTACCATATTGAGGAAATGTTCATTTATTCTTATGTCCACTATGATTTGTTTTTAATAGATAGTTCTCGTAGTTTTTAAAAGCATTTTCTATCTTTTGACATTATATAGGTTTTTTTGCAAGCATCTTTATTACCCATAATTATCCTTATGTCAAATCAACCACTTATTCCTTATATAAATCTGGGCTTGTTATAGAATGTGATCTTTCTAACATTTTATTGTAGTTTCTGCTAATATTGTATTCAACATTTTTCCTTATAAATTAATTAATTTTATTTGCCCATATCATCTTTTTTCTTCTTTCTGTTAATAGTTTAGATGTCAAGGACAAATTAGCATCACATAAATGATTATAAGTCCTTCTTTTTCTACATTTATAAAATATTTATTTAATACTGGAATTATATTTATTTTGAATATTTCATAAGATAAATTTGCAAAGTTATATGCTCCTGATATTTTCCTTGGGAATTCATTTATGGCTTTTAAAACATCATTTTTCTGAGATTCTTATGCTTAGATTTTCTGTTTCTTATTCTATTAACATTACTATTGCATTAAGGTTACCATTTTGTTGCCATATAATTTGTAAAATTAGTCTAATCTTCTCCAGAATTTTACCTTGATTGGTTCTGAATTCTTCTAAAATTTTTATATTGACAATTTGACTCTAATCTTTTATTTAGGGTAGATGCTCTAAATTTGTGCATGCTGCATCTCCTTTGAGCCTTGTCAATTCAGCATTGCTCATAGAGCAAAGCACTTTCTCTGATGTGGGTACACCATACTGAGGTATACATACATACAGAGGGATGTACACAATGTTTATGGATCTGACCAAGGCCTTTGATATTGTTAGTCGTAAGGAGGTATGGGAAATGATGTCAAAATTTGTTTGCCCAGAGAAATTTGTCAGCATTCTATGTCAATTTCACAATGGCATACTTGTCTGGGTTCTGGATAAAGGACACTACTCTCATGCTTTCCTAGTCACCAATGTAGTGAAACAAGACTGTGTGCTTGCTCCCATGCTTTTTACCATGATGTTTTCAGTCATGTTGCCAAATGCTTTCAATGAGGATGAACATGGCATCAAGGTCTACTTGATGGTAAATTCTTCAACTTGAAAAGGCTACAAGGCAAAACCAAAGTGGAGGAAGTGTTAATGCATGATTTTCCATTTGCAAATGATCATGAAGTCAATGCAGCCTCTGAAGGTAAGATGCAACAAAATATGAATCAATTCTCTGCTGTTTGTGTTATGAATTTAGAATCAACTGGATTTGGCAAAAGATTAGATAGTGGAGATTTGAAGAACTGTTGAGTTAAATACGATACTTAGGTTGGGACTGGGCATAACTGGGAAAATTGTGGTACCTTACAGTAATAATTGTCTTTATACCACTTATTTTTATTGTCACCATCAATGCATATTTATTAAATGCCTACTATGTGCCAACTACTGTGCTTAACTTGCCTCTTTTAGGTATGCTTATATTTTTATTATTAATGAATGAATAAACATATGAAAACATTTATTCAGAGTTATATTAAAACATTACACAAAGATAAAAAAAACCAGAGACAATCAGGACAGCCTCCTTCTCTCAAGAAGCTCACATTAGAACAGAAGGATTTGGCGCAAAGACGTTTTAGGTACAAGTTCATGAAAGGTCCCATGGTTCTTAGGGATGTAGAGGCCTGGTAGACAATAATGAAACTTTGTATATGATACTTTCATTAACAAAAACATATTAATTTCTGATGATGAACCATTTGATAATGTTTGGTAACTGACTACCTACATGCTATAATATTTGTTGCATATACATCAAATACTGATATTGATCTACTGTTTATAGTATCTTTAAGTGTGATGTAGTTGAACTACTTATCTACTGATATTGATGACTCTTACTTTTTATTTGTCTGAAAATATGATTGTAAGGCTTTTTTAGGGGGGGGTCACCAAACACACAACAAACTCCTTCGCCTAATTTGAATTCTGTGTGCATATTTAAAAAAATTTTTTATTGACTTGTTTGTTTACTTTTAGGTTACAAGATTCAGTTATAGAGTCACTTTTTTTTCTCCCCTTCCTCCCCACCCCCACCCCCGCAATGGTGGCATACAATCATGTATAGGATCTGCAAACTCTTTCACATTGTACAATAGTCTGGTTGTATAGGTGTTATAGCCAATGGAGTGGACAGTGAGAAAAGAGAAACAAAAGCCTAACACAGAAAAGAATGATAGCATGCATTGCTTTAGTCTCCTTTTAAACTGATCTTTCTGGATCTTTCTCTGAATGTAGACATCTCTTTGCATCCTGAGACTTGTAGAGTTGTCTTTTAACTGTGTGGTGCCAAGAAGCATCCGGTTTTTCAAAATTGGTCGTCACACATTTGATGTATTTGTGACTGTGTACAAATTTTTCCTGGTTCTGCTCTTCTCACTCAGCATCAATTTGTATAAGCCTCTCCAGGTAATTATTAAGTCAATCTCCTTCCCATTTCTTATAGCACAATAATATTCCATCACATTCATATACCATAACTTGTTCAGCCATTCCCCAATTGATGGGCATCCCTTAAATTTCCAGTTTTTTGCCACCACAAAGAGAACTGCGATAAATACTTTTGTACAAATGGGACCCTTTCCCACTTCTATGATCTCTTTGGGATACAACTCCAAAAGTGGTATTACTGGGTCAAAGGGTATGCAATTACTTATAGCACTTTGGGCATAGTTCCAGATTGCCCTCC
>CM053594.1:220681400-220699042 GCA_028646575.1 Pseudocheirus occidentalis
GCTTTTTGGAGGGCAGTTGGAGTTAAGTGACTTGCCCAAGGTCACACAGCTAGTTTTTTGTCTTAAGTGTCTGAGGCCGGATTTGAACTCATGTACTCCTGACTCCAGGGCTGGTGCTCTATTCACTGCGCCACCTAGCCGCCCCCAAATAGTGAATTCTTAACCCAGATTTATTCCAGGAATGCAAGGATGGTTCAATATTAGTAAAACCATCAGTATCATCGATCATATCAACAATAAAACTAGCAGAAACCATGTGATTGTTTCCATACATGCAGAAAAAGCCTCTGTGTGCATTTTTAGTTTTAAAAATTGTATTCCTTCTAAATAACAACTTGTTTGGCTTGCTTTGTTATTTATTTTGCCATTGTCTTTCACTGTGTTTGAATTCTTATGCCATTCCCATATAACTGAATGGAAGCTTTGGGGTTTTGGTTGGACATTTCATTTCATAGATATATATGTATATATATATATATATATATGGAATTTCCAGTACAAACATTCCTTCTGTTGATGCAGATAAATCTTAGAGAGATTTCCATGGCACTGAAAATTAAAATGATTTTGCTTAGTTCCCATTCCATGTAGTTTTGGTGGTTATGGCTTATATTTTCTTTTGTTTTTGTATTGATTTAAAAAAAATTCATTCTTTTAATTTAGCACTTTGTCTCTCTGATTCTTTTTTAATGCTATTTTGATCAAACTCTATTGCCATAGGCTCTTCCTGTGAGAAGGATGCATAGATGTGCAACTCTAGCACATCTTTCTCTTGTTTCTTCTTCCTGGGTTTGAACTACAATTTTCTTTGGTATTCCTCTAACAAGAGAATATAGAAAGCTTACAGAGAATTCATTTCTTCCTCTTTCCCTATTCCAGGCTCGAGATCACCTCAAGTTGCTGTCTTCTTAGATTTTTTTCTTTGATAATATCTTTTTTGCTTCCTTTTACATATTCCATCCATTTTTATGACTATTCTATAAATGAGAGAATATTTTCCTTTGACTTAGGTTTATATGGTGATCCATCTTTCCTCACTATTGACTAATCTCAATTTTAGAAGGTAGGTTATTTTAGAGTTTGAATTAAGCTACTTTGCACCTTAGAATTTATTATTCCCTTCTTTTTCTATGATTTCTCATGTCTGTAGTATCATCCTAGGTTATTCAAACCTAGATTCTTTCAGTCAAAGGCCTTTCTTTGGAAATTAAGCCATCAGAAACCATGGAGTTTCAAATGTGAGGGTTTTTGCACTGGTAGTGATTTATGGATCCAACCAATCAGTACTTCATAGGATTGTTCATTTTGATCTAGGAGGGACCTCAGAAATCATTCAGGCCAAGAGTTGGATTTTACAGATGAAAAAAACTAAGGAACAGAGAAGCAAAGTAATTAGACCAAGGACCCAAAAACAGTAATTGGCAGAAGTAGGATTTAAACCCAGATTTTCTGACACAGACTTCATTACTTTTGTTGGATTTTATACTTTTCTAGTATTGTTTCCTGAACTAGGCAATTCAAGTTTTAAAAGTGGCATTTTTGATGAGGTTGCAGTTGTTCTGTTTGTTCTTTTTGGTATACGGAAGAGACTTTTCATTCTTAAGTGAGTCTGTCTTTAAGGTCAGTCACTTTGCCATATATAGAAATCACGTGTTCCTTTGAAGTTCTTTTCTTTTGCTAATCTTATGCCAGATTTTCTTCTGCTTTTTTGAATTTGAAATGTGTCATTTTCCTTCACAGTAAAATATTTGTTTGATATTTACTTATTTATTTCCTTTTTTTCTTGGATTTGCTTGGGAGCTGGGCTCATATCTAATCTATCTTTGTATCTTTCAGGTTTTCTGTTTGCTTTTGATTTGTATTGACAACCATTTCCCTCTGGCTTTCCTCCTCACTTTTGCAGTCCACCAATTCTTCCACTTCTGTGGACGGTATAGCTTTTTTTTTTCCTTTGGTTTTGGAATTCTCAGCCTTATCAATTTTGGGATGTGAGGGACAGATTGGATCATTCTCGCAGTAATGGGAAATGGGATGATGGGGAATCATAGAAAAGAAAAGAATAGGAAATTCTAAGGAGTAAAAGCACTCATATTGAATCTTAAAGTAAACTAGTTTCTAAAACTGAGACTAATCATAAATGAGGAAAAGATGAATAGCAAAGATAATCTAAATAGCAGAATAAATTCTTTCATATTTCTAAGCCAATGTTTAAAAAATGAATTGGAGATTGTTTCTAGAAACCATCTAGGTTTCTTCTCTTCCTTAGGAATGAACAGTATTTTCCCTCTAGATGGATCTTGGCTGCTGTACCTTCTCTCCTTAATAGTTATATTCTTTTTTGCCATATAGCTGGGCAGAATCAATATTTTCTACCTCCTATGTGATATGTTGTTTGATGAAAATTCAGTCATTTTCATGAGAGCAAGAGGACATATGTCCTCCAGAGACCTCAAGACCACCTCAGGTGGACTCTAAAGTGCACGTCTATATCTTTGCTTACACTATCAGCTGTATCCAACATGTACAGTAGGCAAGATGAGGAGAACAATATTTTACTTCTTTGAAGTTATTCCATTAGGCTTATACCTTGTGCAAATGGCATTTTGGTCTTCTTACCTTGTGGATTTAATTTTAGTTACTATAGGTTTGGCATATATTTCATCCTGAAATTGTTAGATTGGAAAGTTATATGGAAAAAATTATTCTATTTTATTAATCAAATCTGTAAAAGGATTTTAAAATGATGTCCCAGTTTCTAGTATTATCTAGTTCCAATCTGACATGTATGCTGTTTCTCCTAGTGTCCAGGGAAAATTTCCTTGCATTCTTCCTCATCCACACGTATCGAGTCTTTCCAAAGAGTATCTTTTTTGTCTGACCATAACTTTCCTAGCCTCTTCCTGAGTAGCACTATCCAGATGATTGTTCAAAAAAAGAGACAAAGAAACAAACAACCCCTCCCCCCAAATACACACACACCAAATCCTAGTCATTCAGAAAAGAAGACACAATTCATTTTTTCTAGGTTTTAATTGCTTACTTAAGTCCACTACAATCAAATCACTATTTCACAAAATAATAACCCAGCCTTTAATGAGGCCCCATGTAGACAGGCAGCATAATACTGTGAGAACAAGGCTCCTTTAAAGGGCAGGAAAATGAAGTGCAGATTCTGGCCTTGCCTCTTGCTACCTGTGTGATCTTGGGAAAGAATTTCACCTCTTTGGGCCTTCCTTTACTCTTCTGAAAATAGAAGGGGATGGACTAGATAATCTCTCAGCTCTAAATGCAATGATCTAGTTTTGCCAGAAATGAATATACTAATTATCAAGATTTTTGTAAATAAAGATCATGGGACAGACAACAAGTAAGAGTTCATCCTGGAGCTCAGAGCGTTTCCATGTCATTCTGTTGGCTAAGCGTAAAACAGAAGAGCAAATATCTTTAGATCAAGAAGATGATTATAGCATTACAGTGAACTCTTTGATCTCTGAAAAGACTGGGTTTTCTGTCCCCCTTTGGTCTATTGATTCCTGAACCAAAAGGCAAACCTTCTAAGTGAAAAATTCCAATTTCTTCTTCCTAAGAAAATGCTTGTGGTGGTTTCACTTCCCTGGATATGCAGAATATTTACTAAAGTGTCTTATGTTTTTTACCACTTGGAACTAGAAATGGAGTAGGGGTCCAGGGTTCCACCCTGGTGTGTATGTGTGTGTGTGTGTGTGAATGTGTGTGTGTGTGTATGTGTGTGTGTGTGTGTGTGTGTGTGTGTGTGTGAGAAAGAAGTCTCATTTGAATTCTGAACTTTTGAACTGGTTTTGGCCCTGAGGGTAATTGTAAAACTTATGCAATTTCTAAATTATAGCTACTGGCTAACTTCCCTGGAGAGAACATTTTCTCTCTTGCTTGCCTTTTATTAAATTACATCTTGATATGATCACAGAGATAAAGAAAAAAAACACACTTTCATCAGTATGATGGAAATAGTATGATCTGTTTGTCTTTTGTAGAAACCTGAATGGCAAATTTGCTAGCCTTCTACAAAAGGCTTACATTTGAGGATCTTTTTCACAATTGATATAATAAAAACAGATGATGATGATGATGATAATATTCCTACAGTGCTTTAAGGTTTGCAAAGGGTTTTACAAATATTTATTTATTCTCAAAAAAATCCTGGGAGGTATATGCTATTTCACCTTCATTTTACAGGTAAAGAAATTGAGGCAGACAGAGGTTAAGTAACTTGTTTGAGGTCACATAGCTAGTAAATGTATAACGGTGGATTTTAACTCAGTTCTTTTTGGCACTAGGTCCAGAAGCTCTCTCTGCACTGTGCCACCTGGCATTATCAGTTTTTTTGAAACATTTTATATAATTTGATCTTCAGAATAACCCTACAGTAAAGGTAATGCAGTTGTTATTATTGTTATAATCTCCATTTAACAGACGAGGAAATTGAGGCCCAGAGATTGTTTGATTTGTCCAGAGATATATACTCTGTTTCCAAGTCCAGGCTGTGTTTTTTTTTTAAGTTAGATCACATCAATAGCATCTTGTCTGAAATAAAACTCATATTACTACCTCTTTAATATAATTAAATAGATGTACCTACCAGAATATTATAAAGGAATAAAATAATTGCTAATGATATTTTAAAGGAACAGATCTTCTCAGTGCATACATTACTTTGTAAGAGGAAGTGGGACATTTTTGTTCAGTTCAATAAATTGAACTGAACAAATCAATCAATAAACACATACTGTATATCTCTTATATAAAAATACTATGGTAGGCCCAGGAAGAGATACAGAACAAATAAGACACAATTTCTTATTCTTGAAGAATTAACAGATTATAAAATACGGGATATACATACAGAAACTTCTGAGACAAGATAGAATATAAAATTCCATGAGAGGCACAAACAAAATCAATTTACAGAATAACAAGACAATTTTTGATTTAGTAATGGCAGGGGAGGGTTAAGGAACTGGAAAAACTTAAGTAGAAAAGATTTTATTTAAGCTGGGTGGCCAGATGCCACTGGGACAGAGTGTTGGACCTGTAGTCAGTAAGACCTAAGTTCAAATTCAGCCTCAGATACTTGCTTCCCTGGGAAACTTACAGAAGTTCTCCCTGTTCATAAATTGATGATAATAATAGTACTCATCTCCCAGGGTTATTGTAAGGAAGAATATAAAGCACTTCACACACCTTAAAGCTCCACATAAATGCTATCTATCATTATCATAACAATTTATTTATACCTGGTTACTACCTTCCACTTTATGATCTTCAGAAACTTCTCATTCTTCAAGATTGCATCAAATTCCTACCTCCTCAGTACCCTTATGGGTCCTCTCCCTTCCCCCTTCCTTCTGATTGGAGAGGGTGGAGGGGGGATATTGGATGGAGAACTCTTCCCAAATCCACCATCACTTAAGGAGGGAGGCTTTGGCATTTACCTCATCACTTCCCATCCTGCTACTCCACTCCACTTCATGATCTCCTGAAACTCATCATGTTAGAAGATATAGTTAACTGTAAATCACACCTCCTCAGACCACACTCCACATGGGGGATTCATCATCCTCCCACCACTTATCTCCTTGGTGATGGGTATCCCCTCCCCCCCATAATTAGATTGTGAGTTCCTTGAGGGGCAGGGATTATTTTATGTTTTCCTTGTACCCCCAGTGATTAGCAACAAAGCCTGGCATGTAGTAGGCAGTTAGCAAATGTTTAATTTACTCTCTTCTTATTGTGAGTGGCATTTTATTTGACAAGAAAAATAGTCAAGGGGATTCTAAATATCAGGGGAATTTTATGGCATTTTGAAAATGAATTTATATTTCTTTTAGGTCAATATATTTAACCTTTGGTTAAAAATTCAGTGGGACCTTTCTATCTTACTTTCCTCTCTCTCTCTCTCTCTCTTTTACTCTTTCTCCTTCTCTCTGTCTGTCTGTTTATTTTTTAATCAATGGATTTCTTTTATTAGGCCAGCCAGAAACATGATTTCAAAGTAAAAAACAGCAAAATAAGTGAAAATAAAGACTTCTCTTTTACACATGGGTTACACTCAGAATTTATGGCATCACCAGTTGGAGAAGGGATACATGGTACCATGAGAACTCATTTCTGCATGACTTCCCAACTGGATTACCTGTTTGCCTCCAATACTCCAATACTGTCATTTGCTTCCTCAGATAACCAAATGTGTCCTCTGGTAACATCATTGGCCTAGGGGTTCTTTTCTTTTCTATCTATCTATCTATCTATCTATCTATCTATCTATCTATCTATCTATCTATCTACCTATCTATTATTCATTCATTCATTTATTCATTTGTTTGTTTATTTTATTAAAATTGATTTGTTTATTTACTTTTAGCTTACAGGATTCAGTTCCAGGGCCCTTTGAGTTTCAAGTTTTCTTCCCACCCATGGTGGCATGCAGTCAGCCACAGAATCTATATGCAAATACTTTCACACTGGACATTAGTTTAGTTGTATAGAAGTGTTGTAACCTATGGAGTGGACAATGGGAAAAAGTAAACAAAACAAAACATGGAAAAGAGAGATAGCATGTAGATTGCTTCAATCTCCATTTAAACTCTGTTCTTTCTAGATCTTTCTCTGAATGTAGGTATCTCCTTCTATCCTGAGATTTGTAGAGTTGTCTTACAGTTGTGCATTGCTGAGAAGAGTCCAGTTTATCAGTGCTGGTCATCACACATTTGATGTGTCTCTGATTGTGTACAAGTTTTTCCTGGTTCTGCTCTTCTCACTTAGCATCAATTTGTATAAGCTTCTCCAGGTAAATATGAAGTCCATCTTCTTCCCATTTCTTATGGCACGAGTATTCCATTACATTCATATGACTGCAACTGGTTTAGCCATTCCCCAATTGATGGGCATCCACTTAATTTCCAGTTTTTTGCCACCACAAGGAAAGCTGCAATAAATATTTTTGTACTTATGGGTCTTCCTCCCACTTCTATGATTTCTTTGGGATACAATGTCAGAAGTGGTGTTACTGGGTCAAAGGGTATGGAATAATTTATAGCCTTTGGGCATAGTTCCAGATTGCTCTCCAGAATGGTTGTATCAATCCACAGCTCCACCAACAATGCATTAGTGTTCCAATTTTTCCACATCCTCTCTAGCATTTGTCATTTTCCTGTTTTGCCATCTTAGCCAATCTGGCTGGTGAGATGTGGTACCTCAAAGTTGTTTTGATTTGGATTTTTTGAATCAATGTGATTTAGAGCATTTTTTCATATCCTTATAAATATCTTTAATTTCTACCTCTGAGAATTGCCTGTTCATATCCTTTGACTGTTTATCAATTGGGGAATGACTTGTATTCTTATAGAATTTACTTAATTCCCTGTATATTTTAGAAATGAGACCTCTATCAGAGACACTGGTTGTAAATATTTTTACCCAGTTTCCCACTTTCCTCTTAATCTTGGTTACTTTGGCTGTGTTTGTACAGAAACTTTTCAATTTAATGTAATCAAGATTATCCATTTTACATTTTATAATGCTCTCTATCTCTTCTTTGGTCATAAAGTCTTCCCTATTCCATAAATCTGACAGGTAAACTATTCCTTGCTTCCCCAGATTATTTACAATATCAGCCTTTTATATCTAAGTTGTGTACCCATTTGGACTTGATTCTAACGTACAGTGTTAGATGATCATCTATGCCCAGTTTCTGCCATACTATATTCTAGTTTTCCCAGCAGTTTTGTCAAATAGTGAGTTCTTATCCCCAAAACTGGGGGACTTTGGGCTTATCAAACAGTATATTACTGCAATCATTGACTACTGAGTCATTTGTACCCAGTCTATTCCATTGACCCACTACTCTATTTTTCAGCCAATACCAAGTAGTTTTGATGACTGCTGCTCTATAATACAGATTAAAATCTGGTACAGCTAGGCTACCTTCCTTAGCATTTCTTTTCATTAATTGCCTTGATATTCTGGACCTTTTATTCTTCAAAATGAATTTTATCACTATTTTTTCTAGTTCCATAAAGTAATTTTTTGGTAGAATGATTGGCATGGCACTAAATATGTAATTTAATTTAGGTAAAATTGTAATTTTTATCATATTAACTTGATCCAGCCATGAGCAATTGATGTTTTTCCAATTAGTTATTCTGATTTTATTTGTGTGAAAAGTGTTTTGTAGTTGTGTTCATATAGGTACTGGGTTTGTTTGGGCAGGCAGATTCCCAAATATTTTATAACGTCTACAATAACTTTAAATGGGGTTTTTCTTACTATCTCTTGATATTGGCCTTCCTTGGAAATTCTACTTTACTTTTTAAAAAATGTATAGATTTATGTTGCTTGACTATGTTAACTTGTTACATGTGAATTCTTTTTGGAGGGGGGAAGAAGCTAGTGATAGCAACCCCAAAGTAAGGAAGGAAAAAAGTAAAGAGTATCAATGAAGTATTTAAAGAAAATACACCGAAGACATAAAAAGGAAATTCAGTGGAAACATAGACAAATGAAAGCTTTGGAACCAAAGTGATTTCCAGCTTCATATAAAATCTACTTTTCCTAGTTTTCTTTGTATATGTAAATGTTTGAGCTTATTGAGCTCAGAATAACTGCTTTTCTTTTGTTTTGCTAGCCAAAAGAGAGATAATTTTAATTTAATGTACTTGACCCAGGAGTAGCCTAGTGTAGGAGACAGAGGGTCAGCTTTGCATTTAAGAAAACCCAAGTTCAAATCTATATTTATGTGACTAGACTGAACAAGACATTTATGGGATTAGTGCTCCCCAGGCAACTCTGAGAGACTGCTAATTTGTCACAATGGAGGTAGTTTTCATAATGAGTATTCTTTTACCTAATGAAGCTATATCAGCATCAAAAGTATAAGATTCCACTGGAATTTGTTAGTTAACCCAGAATTTGTTGAACAAATCCATAATAACTTTAGACACAGTAGGCATGTTTAAATGTTTGTTAAGTGAATTAATGAAAGAACAAGAGAGGTTGTATAGTAAATCACTGAATCTTGATTCAGATGACATTAACTCTAGTCTCACTTTTTCCCCCATAATTTTTAGAATAAAATGCCAGAACACAAATAGAGAACAGAGAAAAAAACCCCAAAACATATCACAAACTTAAATATTGGAATTTAAATGCATAGTTAGAAAAAAACATATTGTATGCATAGCAGAACATAAGAGGATTCAAAATGTTCATTTCAAAAAATTCTATATCATAAAATATTCACATGTTGACAACTGTCCATCTTTTCTTAGCTTCCTTGTGAGTTTTCTTTTGTTCACTTCTGTGCACTTTTTCATATTGTTCTTTTTTCCCTCCCCTCCAAGCCTCACCCCGAGAAGACCACAATAAAATTTAAATATGTTCCTTTATAGATATATAGATATAAATATATATATATACATATATATATATATATATATATATATATATATATAAATATATATATATCCTCTCTCACAACCCAGAAAGTTACAATGAAGTTTAGATGCTTCTCCATAGCTATAGATATACACATACACATATAGACATACATATATAGACACATACTTTCCAAAACCTAATCTGCTCCTGATCTTTGTTTCTATGTATATGCATATCTCATTTTCTATCCCTCCTACCTCCTCTACTTTACTTTTACCAAATACCTTGCCCTCCTTTGACTTGCATACCCCCTGCAAGAATCCCTCCCATTGCCATCAATCTAAACACCCTTCTATACCCCTATTTACCTATTCCCTTACCCTCCCCTCTAAAGATCCCTCCTTTGTCTTCTCCCCGCTCCCTATGACTTTACTGTTTTATACTGTCTTAATTTAGAAAACTTCTGTACTCTTTTAAATATATATGCATTTTTACCTTTTAGACCCATTCCTAATGAATGTAGGTTACCAGAACTACCAGCCACCGTCCTCCAATTCCTGTGCACCTAATTTGTATAAAATAATTACTCTTTTTAGGTGTCTGTAAACAGCCAAACAACCCCTATCAGGAAACTTGTGGGTTCCTCAGGGAACCTCTTCCTTCATTGCCCTTGGAATCTTTAATTCAGGTGCTAGATTCTACAACCTCCTGGCACTCCCCAGTTCTTAGTCCCTCCAACACAAGGAGCTGGACCCTCTTTCTTTCTTCCCAAACTGACCACCCCCACAAGCAGACTCTGCAACTGTGGGGAAATAAGGAAAAGAAAGGGAGGAAATGAGATCAGAAGTCAACCAGCCTCTACACTTGGTAAGCCCAATCTTCTATAAATAATTTTATACATGATTTGGAAAAGCAATTAATGTCATCTCAAGTTTACTATTTGTATTACTATTGTATTTCTGAATTGTAGTAAAATTCTTTTATACTGTAAAACTTGAGTGACCATTGTGAACCAGAAATGGTGTTAGACAAAGCAACTTTTACTCTGAATTTAGTGGAAACTAAAAGACAGTGGAAAAAAACTGTTTAAAGCCAGTTGTCATTTTATTAAGCCCTGCTAATCCTCTCTTAAATTTAAAATAAGTTGGTTCTAACTTATGAAAACTGTAAAATTGTTAACTAAGTTATTTGGCATTCTGAATGATAAGGAAACAATTAGACAAAGGGAAAACAAGTTTGTAGGAAAAGGTACAAACACAATGTTAATCATTATCCCATATACTGAGGCTGAAATACATCTGAGCTACTAAAATGTGTATTAGATCTGAGCTACTTAGCCTAAAATTAGATCCAAATTCTGCTTGAACACTTCTAATGAAGAGAAATCCATCAACTCTTGAGGGAATTCAATTCTTTTTGATCACTCTACTTATTAGCAAGGTTTTCCTACTGTAGAGGTCAGTTAACCATAAAATGTTGAGGTATAGGGTTAGTGGTGCACAAGATGCCAAAATACCAACATGCTCCGTGCTGCCAACTGAATTTGACTCAAGTCATCTCTCAGCCAAAGTAAAGCAAACTTTATTAAAGATTCACCATAATGGGTACACTCTTAAGGAGCCATGGTATCTGTGATGCTTGTACTGAACAAGCAGGTCAGAATAATCTGACACAGAGGAAGTTTGTGCTAAATAATTCTTTGACCAGTCCATAGAGGCAAGATGGGCCTGATATACAGAAAGGTGTGGGAGGAATATATGGGTGGTCTGGAGGAGGAGTCTGGGGAGGGTCTTCAGGAGGGGTCAAATGAGGTTGGACTCCAGTAATTGGAGATTAAGAGTGGGAAATAGCTGGAGGCTACCTGGGATTGACAGACAATGGAGGGCTAGGCTAGTAACATAAATTTGGGCTGAAAGGTTTGTGGTCTAAGGGAACTGCCTCATCAAATGGGAAGATTCAAGGAAAGTTCAAGGGGGTTCTCAGAGCCTGTACCTTATCACTACCATGAAACCAAAATTTCCTTCTTGGAACATTCATCTTTTGCTTCTGTTTCTGTTCTTTTGGGTGAAATAGTATAGATCTAATCACACCTTCACATGATAGCTACAACTTCCACGCCTTACCCTCCCCCACATCCACCTCTCCCACCCAAAAAAACCCCTCAAACTTTACCAAACCTCTTCTTTAGGTTAAACATGCTAATTTCTTCAACTGATTCTCATAATTAATGAACTCAAAGGCCTTTACTATACTAGTTGTCATCTTCTAGACACTCTCTAGCTTATAAATGTTTGTATATGCTAGTGCTCAGATATAATGCTATGCACGAGCAGCTTCCCCAAAAAACACTACTGTGAACAGTTTTCAAGGTTCTGATTACACAATATAGTGAACACTTCATTTATTCCATAACAAATCAAGGCAAAGATTCAAAACAAATCACAATATAATATTCACAACATTACATCTTATCACATAAAATCAAAATATAGTGTTCACAACAGTTTAACATTAAAATGGCCACATAGTTTTTACCAAAGTGGTTACAGTATTTAGAACAAAGAACACAAGAACAATCATCTGGTATCCCTAAGGAGGCTTGCCTCCTTACTCAGTCATTCAATCATCTAAAGATACAGTAGTCTTCCATTTATGGGGCAATCATAGGTTAACTTAATCAGTCACTTATCTAGCAATCAGTCACTAAGTATTATATCACTAAATATAATCATTAGAAAAATTCACAAACCCTCCACCCCTCAGTCTCCAGTAAACTTCAATTTCATCACCCCATTCAATATCAAAGAGAGGCCTTTTTTTCATCTTGACTCTGGGTGATCTCTCTGATCCCCTGGATCTCCTTTCATGGTCCCAGCTGCTACTTGAATCTACCAAAGAGTCACCTGGATTCAAAGGCAGACAGCTCCCGGGTTCTTGTCCAGTTCTCTGGGCCATTCTTGCTACACACTGAAGTTTACAGGTCCAGCACACCTCAAAACCTTCACAACTTCTGTTGCCAAGAACTCAACCAAGCCACAAACAAAGTCTTAATCTGGTCATGCTTCTTCAGTCTTCCAGCAGTTCAGCTGACCTTAGGACCCAGAAGAAATCTCAGATTTCCAGGTGGCCTTCTTGGCAGCAAGTTCAGCCTTCACCAGATTCTGGTCTCAATGAAATCCTCTCTCCGTTCTCAGTCAGATTCCAGATGCCCACTGAGATAAACTCTCCCTCTCCTCCACCAGGAGTCTGCTAGGAGAAAAATTCTGATTCTGCCTCTCTGGAGCTTTTCTTATATACACACAAAGACAACATTAGCTTCCTGTTTCAGCCAAATTCTTCCTGTTATATCAGCAACAGGAGATAGAGTTCACACCCTCTGTCTCTTTCACATAGGCTTGACTAAGGGCTATGAAGTAAGCCAGCTGCTTACTTCAAATTTAAATTAATTACCATTACACCAGGACTAAATTTAACACATTTTCTCAGATGACACATGACAACAGGATTTTGGTAGATCTGAGGCTTAATAAATGCTTTTTGAATCTGAATGTTTGATATAATGAAAAAAAATCCTGAGAATGAGACCTGCCTCAAAATGAATATGAGTGCCTTAGGCAGTAGAGTTCTATGTCATTGGGAGCTTTCCATTAGAGTGTGGGGGACCTCTATTCAGGGAATCTACAGGAATACTTTATTTTCACTACAATCTATATTTCTAGATTTATTTCATATGAGTCCATTTTGTGAAGTCTATAGGCTAGAGACTATAACTGTGATTTCATTGGTATAGAAAACTCCCAAAAGAGAGGGTTCCCTCTATCAATTGTAACTCCCAGGCTTAAAGAGCTGCCTAAAGCAACAAAATTTCTCAGGGCAGCGGGAATTAGATTAAAATGTAATTGTTAAATGTTTAAAGGGGTGGAGCCAAGATGGCAGCATAGAATCAGCAAAGTTTCTCAGCTCCCACACAACCACCTTAAATACCCATAAAATACAACTCTAAACAAATGTTAGGGGTCCAAAACTCACAAAAATACAGAAAACACATCTCTCACGCTGAAGGTAGCTTGGCAGGTAGGGCTCATCACAGCAGGCTGGGAGCTGAACCCAGCCCAGCCTGAAACCATGGCCTGGCCCCAGGGTGGTTGGGAGGAGCTGCAGGTGGAGTCTCCAGGAGAGTGGATAGTCAGCAGCTGGGGCAGTTTCCACATTTATCAAGCCAGGAGAAATAAGGCTAAGAGAAAGGTCCATGGAATTTAGCCAAATGTGGGGATGAAAAGCAGTTTGGCCAAACTGCTCCCATGGAAAGGAAGCAGCAGGAAGCAGCAGTAGTGGCAGGAAAGTCAGCAAGCAGCAACTGCCTCCACTGTGCTGCTTTGGAGCTCCCGGCCTGCAGATTGCAGGCGGGCCAAGGTGATTGATAAGAGCCAAGGGCTCTTGCATTGAGCAGCCTGGATCTGGATTGTGGTCTTGGATGGTGGTCCTGGGGTGCACTTTCAATGATCCAAAGCTGGTGGGGGCTGCAGCAGCCCCCTAATAGCTCTGACAGCTGTGAAAACCCTAGCAATTTGGGACAGAGCTTTCCCCCCTGGAAGCAGAGTTCCACAGAGCTAAAAAGTCAAGCAATTAATTGACTAGCCAAAATGAGAAGGAAAAGGAAGCAAAGTAAGAACAGCAATCAAACTCTAGAATCCTTTTTTTGGGGACAAAAGGGATCAAAGCATGGAACAGGAGGAAGACAACACAGTCAGAACTCCCACACCAAATGCTTTCAAAAAACATGAAGATTGCCTACAAGCCATAGATTGACTTAAAAAGGACTATCTGTGTACATAGAGAGTATAGGATCAATTGAATATGAAGAGATGATATTTTAAAAGATGAAATTCTGAGGTGGGAGAGGACTAGAATGAGAGGAGACAGGGAGAGACAAAATAAGGTTAATCATCCAATATAGAAGAGGCAAGGGATAACTATTACAACTTTACTTTCATTTACTGTCATTGAATTTGGCTTAGGGAAGGAATGACATAAACTCTAAACTGGGTATCTTGTCACACAGGAGAGTAGGGGCCATGGGGATTAGAGGCAGGATGATGGAGGGGAGGGCAGGGTCTGGGGGAGGATTGCTGGAAGGACACACTTCAATAAAGGGACAGGGACAGGGTAGAGAATCAAACAAGGGGGAGAGGAGGAGAGAGAGGCAAGATAGGAAGGATGGACATATAATCAGCCTCTCACAATATGTCCATTGTGGAGATGTTCTTCATAATTACACATGTACAGCCTGTATTGAATTGCTTGTCCTTTCAGTGGTGGTGGGTGACAAGGGAAGAACTGAAAGTATCTAGAATTTAAAGCTCTACAATCAAATGTTTAAAAAAACAACCTATACATATATAGTTATGTACTGTTATGTATTATTATTATTAACCACATACAACTGGGAATTAATAGATACACGGACTGGGGTAGGGAGACCCTCCCTGCCTTACCAGAAAGTTAGAGGGGCATTGGAGGAGGGAGAGCAGATTGGGGGAGGGGCTTTGCAGTGGGATTGCTATTTTGGGGTTGGTGGTAGGGGAAAGATGGGGAGAAAATTTGTAACTCAAAATCTCATGGAAATGAATGATGCAAACAAGAAAATAAATAAAAATTAAAAAGAAAAAAGAAATGTTTAACAAAGTAAAGAAAAATAAAATTGAACATAGATAATGTTTATTTGTGGTTTATGAGTAAATATGCAGCCCTCAAGTATCTGTTTCTATTTGCTTTAATACCACTGTCCTGAGAGCACACAACAATTATTCCAAAACTCTACAAGTCATCTTCTACCTATGAACATTTACTCAGAACATTCTTTTTACCTTCCCTTTCCCCTTTACCTGTCAACACTTTTACTCCTTCAAAATCCAGTTTAAACTAACCAATTAGTTGAAGCTAGAAAGAGGAATATTTCTTACTATTTGAAATGCATACTAGAAATACAAAGCAGTTTACATATTTACAAAATAAACCTTCCTTGAAAGAGTTCTCCCCCCTACAAAATTTTCTAGATCTCTCTTTTACTTTTATCATGGTCTATTGTGTGTTCAAATTCTCCACATAAATATTATGCTATTTATGGCAGAGGCCATTATCATCTTTGGATGCCCAGTGTCTGTCATGATGCATCACAAATAGCACACAATTAAGAAACACATAGATGTGCATTTGGTTACATATAAGAATGGATTAGTCTATATAAAACATGAAATTTCTTCTTATTTTGAAATTCATGATTTACACAAAAATTCTGTTTTTGTTGTTGGCATTTTCCTGGATTCAAAAGTTCTGTGGAGGTATATGAATACACTAAGTGAAAGATATATTAGCAAGAAGTAGGACTCTGATAACCTTTCCCAGAGCCAGATTTTCCCATGTAAGTTTGTGAAAACTCAAATGACTAAACTAGAAATTCACATTCCCTTATTACTTATAGTGGTCTGGAGAGTAGATGTGCAGGGCTTCAAAAAGAAACTAGCTGAGCTCAAGAGATGAAAGCTCAGCAAGTCTATTTTAAACTTAAAATTAATGCATTTGGCCAGTGTTACAGTTTAGAAGAAATAAGTACAACCAAGCAATGAAAACTAATGACTATCAGCAATTTTCTGTTAGATAAGGCCAACTATGCTTTGTAAATGATACTTAACAATCACTTCTTCCCATAATGCAACTTTCTCAAATGTTCACAAACCTGTTACTTTGACATTTGTTTCAAGCAGATGCAATAAAAGGGCTTCTTGACCACCACACTTTCCTTGTAAAGCAATGTGTTCATTTGCAATAATAATGAACTGGAAATGCTGACTACTAAAATATGTAAACTGCTTTGTATTTCTAGTATGCATTTCAAATAGTAAGAAATATTCCTCTTTCTAGCTTCAGCTAATTGGTTTATTGTCCCAAAGAACTAGAGAAAAAAATAGTTGTTTGGGGCTTTCATCATAGATTATTCTAAGAAATGACCCATTGAAGCCACTTGAAGCTCAGACATAAGCAGCTACATATGGGGACATGTCTCCAGAGGATTCATTAAGTGAATACCATTCTAGTTTGCAGAATCAACAAATGAACACTACCGTAACCTTTACTATACAGTAGCCTTGAAACTGTTTGTGTTCTTTATTTCATTACCAACACATCAGAATAACTTCATAGCAGAAATACTTGAATAAGACCTTTTTTCTATTCAACTGAATGAATTTCAATTTCTATATAGTTAAATATTTTGTCCCCCAATAAGAATGACAGTAGATCTTACTGTATGAGCTAAGGTGGACTTTGGGGGAGAAAATATAGAGAACAACCTAGAGCTCAATATGGAAGTAGGAGAAAAATATGTAACAAAATACATTTAATATTGCTTCTAATAAATCTATTTATTTCTTATCTCAGAAAAATTTATTTTCCTAGTACATAGGTATTTATTTTATGACATCACTCTGATATACATTAAGAACTTAAAGCCAAAGTTATCCTGAGTATGCATTTCAAATGGTAAGAGGTGGGGTAGGAGAGTGGGTGAGGGATTTTCGAAGCTTGCCTTGGGGACACTGCATTTTGGGTATTTCATTTTTTAATTTCATATGACACCTGACTGACTCAATTAATAAAATAAGAAAAGGATGGGAATTTGAATCTACACATTTTGCTTCTATGCATTAGGATAATGGTATTATTTATTAAATGCCATCAAATTCCCTTTTATGTAGAAAGAGGGTAAGTGCAAATAACAAGGATCTTTAGCAGTGCCTGTGAGAATCTTACCGATGGATTCAAATGTATATTATATGTGATATTTTGGAACAATCAAATATTTGCCTTTTTTTAGGCTTTTGACTTTGTCTTGTATCTTGATGTTTCATGGAGTCATTAGCTTTCATTTGACCAACTCCAATTTTTGAGCAGTTATTTTCTTCAGTGAGGTTTTGGACTTCATTAACCATTTGGACAATTCCGATTTTTAAGGATTGATTTCCTTCAGTACATTTTTAGTACTCTTTGACCATTTGACCAATTTTGATTTTTAAGCTTTTTGTCTTTTAATATTTTTGTGCCTCTTTTACCAGCGAATTCTTCCATCAAAATTTTCTTGCATAGCTCATTTATTTTTCCATTTTTCCCTACACCACTCTTATTTGAATTTAAAAATCATTTTCTAATCTTTGTTCTTCTTAAATTAAAAAAAA